>CM051351.1:29895130-30257630 GCA_028015215.1 Gynostemma pentaphyllum
ACATTCAAATAGTAAACCCTAAGTTACTCTTATGAAATCACGACTTAGTATGTGAGTCATACAAGAGGATTAAAGTCGAGATGAGTAACTTAAAAGTGTCTACAGTAAACGGATAACGTTTGGGAACCTTATCCTGGTAGCACTGTTGATAGCTTCACATTTTGTTTATAGACAAATGATCTAATCCTGATCATTCATGTGGGAGACATGAAATGGAAGTATCATATGCAATGTTGATTGTATAAGACAGTACCATGATATTCGATCAAATTTCTCATTAGTACCGTTTACGAGAAATGATCGAATATCAAACTAAGTTTATCTACCGTGATAGATCTCAATCCTGAGTGAAATGCGGACTCTTATTTATGGAGTTATGTTCTTTGATTCACATGGTTGAGAGCGATCTGTAAGAACGCTCAATACACTCCTGTTTTGGGAACATGGCTAGATAAGTAGCTGGGAACTCATTTTCACGAGATAGAATTCATAAGTTTCCTATAAATTAACGGTATCAGTGCAATACCTAAACATTTTAGGAACTTTAGGAAACTCCCTTGATGTATTGATTCGAGACATGAACAAGTGGCGCCACAACTTCTATTGATCACAGAAGTATATTATCTCTGGTTCGACTAAAAATAATATTCATTGGAGAATCAGCGGGAACACAAGGATAAAGCGGTAATTACAGGGGCAAAACGGTAAATTTATCCGCCTGTAAGTATGAGGGTTCCACATGAAGGATATATCACAGATATAAATAAAAGATAAACTAAATGGACATAACTCATCTATAGTGAGGGGAGTTCAGCTATGAATCTATAGTGGAATTATTCATAGTTAAATAATAAGTAATTAACTGATTATGAGTTAATCACTTAATTGACTAATTATTAAGCCCATGATCTATAGGTCCATCGGGTCCCTATGCTAGCCCAAATATCGTTGTAGCAAAACTAAGTTATTAATTTAACTTAGGAAGAACAAGTAATTTAAGTAATTGAATTTACTTAAAATTAGGCAATATTAATTATTTGAATAATGAGATTATTTAAATGAAAATTAATCTTAATATTATTAATATTGATACAATATTAATTGTTTAAATAAAGAGTTTTTTTAAATGGAAATTAATATAACATATCAATTATAATATTTGACGGCAAAATTAATTGTTTAAATAAATAAATTATTTAAACGGGAATTAATGTTCGTATTATTAATTATTTAAATAATGAGTTTATTTAAATGGAAATTAATAATTAGTATTATTAATTAAATAATGAGTTTATTTAATTTAATAATAAATATTAGAGAGAATTAAATACAATTGGTTTAAGAAATAAATTGGTTTTGGCCCAAATAATTAATTAGTTGAATAAGATTCAATGGTAATTAATATATTAATTTTTGGCTAAATGTATTTAAATTAGAAATTATTATTTGAATTTTTCTAATTTTAAATATATAAATAAAATTATTAAATAAAGAAAAATAAATAAATTACATATATATATATATATATATATATATATATATATATATATCGATAATAATATAAAATTTTGTTTTTTGATTCATGCATGCTAATAAAATCAAAATATAAAACTTATATTTTTTGATATATATATATATATATATATATATATATTATTTTTATTTTTATTTATCTTTTCTATTATAATTTTATAATTAGGAGATAAGCATATCTATAGAGATTAGATATCATATTTTCCTATAAATATGACCATTGAGATTCATATTTTATACACTTCTCACTTTAATTAGAAAAGTGAAAATTCTCTCTCAAGTTTTTGCCCAATTGCGGATTTTCCTTACGGAAAAAATTTAGAAGAAATTTCTTCTTCTTTTGTTCTTCAGGTTCGATTCCCACAAGTCGGTTTTGCTTTCGATCGGGATATAGCATAGAAGATCCGGTGTTGCTGAGGATTTGATGCTGAAACGAAACCTCCAACCGATTCTCCATTAATTACTCAATTTAAGTAAAGGGGTTTTAATTTTCGAAATTAAGCATGAATCTACATGTTTTATCACAAATTGCATGACATTAATAGATCCGTAATTAAATGTTAATTAGTTTACTAAATAAAATTCCGTTATTTTAGTAAATCATCCCTTCAATTGGTATCAGAGCTAGTTTTAATGTTCATGCAAAATTTGTGATTTTTTCGAAAATTTTGGTGGGATGCATAAAAATCATTTTATATATGTTTATATAAATTATGCTATATAAATTGTGGATTTTTGCTAATTGACTGTTTAGGTATTCTTGAGGCACTTAGGATTTTAAATTTTAGTTGAAAATTTGTAAACCCTAATTTTAGGGTATAGGAAAAATTTGTAATTTTCCCATACCAAAGGAGGCAAAAATCGGCTACACCAAGGAAGGAAGAGAAGAAAATTTTTCCCCACCATTCCATGAGGTCCACGCCCAAGGAGAGAGAAAATATGAGATATGGTAAGATATTTTATCATAATTATCTTGTTATCTCAATTTAAAAATTTAAATATTTAAGATAAGGATAAAATCTTTTTAAGATTATCTCCCTATCTTAAATTATGAATTTAGAAATTGATATAAGATTATATGGAAAATATTTTCTTTATTTTTTTTCATATAATTAAAAGATAATTATTTTAAAAAAAGTATTTATGGAAATATTATGGGAGATAATATTGCCTCCATAAATACCCTACTCACGCCTATACCATGGAGGAGAGAGAAAGTTGAAGCCTCAAGTTCTACAATGGAAGATTTAAATTAAGTTATAATTTAATTTTTCTGTTTTAGAAATAGTGCCAAGAATACTGGTCAATTTAGCTATTTATTATTTAAATTGTTTATATGTATGATATAATTACTTTTAAATAATATTCATGCATAAGAGTATGTCATGTAGAAAATCCCACCATAGATTGTATGATTTTAATTAATTATACATACATGCATCATGATATAATATGTGTTATTATATGCTAATGTATGTGAAGCATGCCATAATTTTATTTTATAAAGTGTTATTATCGAAAAATTATGTATTTTATTCTAATTGTTTTTAGAATTAAAAGCATGCTTGTAACAACCCGAAAATTTCCAAGACATGGAAAACATAATACTAACAGTGGAAGCAAATTAAAATTTAATATGCCACTTATTTCAAAAATCAAAACTAAACATTTAGTTCAGACCGGTCATTTCAAAACAAAAACTCTTAAAATCAGTTGAAGTAAACAAAGAATTAAAATAATAACTTCAACCCAAATCAAAAATCTAAAAAAAACAAACAAATAATTCCACGACAAATTTTCAAAAGAAACATCATTCGTTTTTTGACCCATCGATAAATAGAAGAACGAACACCGCCGGCGTGTAAAATCAATCAATCAACCCCCGCCACGAATCCATCATTTGCCAGCTTTCTTCTTTCCTTTACCTAAAAAAAATAATGTAGCATCATGAGGCTACGCCCAGTGAATAGAAAATTGTTAAAGAAAGAATTATGCCATAGAGAGGTTTCCTAAAACTTTAAGTCCATAATCGCCCTTACCAGCATCCGATAAAATCACTCACTCCCAAAGAGTCATAAGGCTTTCCCAAAACTTAAAGTCATCTCTAATCGAATTAGTTTTAAACATAATTTTTCTACAATTTAAAACTAATCGAAAACCCTTCTCGTTAATACCTTTAATCTCCTCTTTATTCATAAACAAAGAGAGACTACGCCCATAAGGAATTTAAACATAATTTTTCTACAATTTAAATCCTTTAGGAATATTCTTTTCCATTGTACAGATGGAATGAACTTGGCCCGTTAGATGTTATTTAAGTTGTGCACACTAAATAAACTCCCCTAACATCTATTCTTCATTAGACAAGGCCTTGCCTAATGTGAACCTACAACCATATTACCCAAGGTATTTTAAGATAATATGATTTCCCCCAAAACAACCACAACGCTTTACAAGCCAAAAGGGTCCAACTAACACTTTGGGTCAATCCCAGTCACTCCCCATATCTTTACAAATCTAGAGGTGAAACTAGCCTACGCCTATGCCATGTCACCCCTTGAACAAACTTAGAACCTAATAAAATCTAAAGAGAAATCGGCGGCATAACGGCTATATTTTAACTCCCCAAAGGACCTACACACCCAAATAAAATATCACAACTCAAGATAATACATCCAGCAACAGTATCTAACTAGCCGCCTAAGCTTAAACTTTCTTAATTTGGCACTAACATGAATCGGCATAATAGCTTAACAGAAAACATAATAATTTATCCATAAACTTTCTTAACACTCAGTAAACATCCAAAGACAGAAAAGAAATAATTCACAAACTGCCAATCATCTCAATCGATATCGATATCTTTCATCTTATGCTCAAACTAAAAAGAATCATACTTCTCATTAAATTACCAAATTCTTGATTTAACTCAAATAACCTCAAATAATCTTTTAAACATCAAAATTTTAATACCAATTTCAAGAGGTTAAAACTTTTAAAGAAAAAGGAAAAGCAATCATAGAACAATTCAAACCTTAACAACTTCTACTCACCTTAGTTTGCAAAATAAATACTAAAATCTTAAGCCTTTTCAATGATCCCGAGCACCTGAAAAATACCATCTAAACAACTTAAAACACATCCTAAAAATTCCCAAACAAAATGGAACGAAACACGGGGACCCACGGCGAAAAATCAAAAAAAAAAATTGAAGCAAGAGCAACCCCTAAGGGGCTGCTGCCCCTGCTGGCGGCGGCCGCTCCCCCTCATCCGGTGTCCCCGTCGCGCCGGTTCGTGGTATTTTTCAACAAAGGTGAGGTTTTCTAAAAAAATTAGGGTTCAAGGGTTTGCAAAAATTGAAGAAGAGGTGATGGTTTTCCAAAGGGTTTTCATGTGCTAAACGATTTCTAAAATCTGAAACTCCCAAGAATTTAAAGAAATAAATCATTACATCGATTCAAACCGGAAGAGACTCTTTTCAACCTTCTCCACAATACCACCCAAAAGAAACCTACGCAACAAAACACCTATAGATCACAACATTTTTAATCGATTAGCCCAAAATCGATAGATTTCTCAACCGAATGATCAAAGAAGGAGATGAAGAAGGAGAAGAATACCTACCTCTTTCTGTCTAGGTTTTAAGTGAAGCAGGAAGATGTGCACTGAGATGTCTTTTTTTTTTTCTTTTCCTCCTTTCTTTTACGCCTCCCCCCTTTAATTTTTTTTTTTTTAAAAATATCATTTATTTATTAAATAAAATCCCTCTAATATCTAAGTCTAAAGATATTTTAAATTAATTCTTAATAATAAGAATTAATTTTAAACACTTTATTCTTAAACAATTTAAGAGATTCAAAAAGAGAAAAAAATATTATTATTTTTTTTTTTATTTCAAAACTTACCAAAACCCGAGGCGTTACAATGCTTATTTAGTTAAAATTCAAAAGTTAAATCTAGTTTAAAAGTTGAATAGAAACTAAATGAATTATTTGTAATATGGAATTATTGTTTAAACAATTGGGCCAAAATCCATATAAGATAAACAAATAGAAACTTTTAATTAAGGGTTAATTAAAAATGAATAATTGAGGTTAATTAAATTGAACGGATCTCTGGCGAGAAAGCTCTGCCCAAGTGCTGAGGTTTCATAAAGTTCCCCTAACACGGAGCGCCTCTAATTGGGAGCGATCTAGGAGAAAAGTTCAAATTAATAAATCGAAATTATTAAGATGGCTCATAATGTGATTAGTTTTAATTAGGAAAACTTGAACAATCACATTTATAAAATTAATTTAACCAATTTAAGAGTTAAAGTTGATTAGGTTAATTAAAACTTGGATTAATGAATTAGCCTGAATTAGTCTAAGTTATGAAACCCTAACTTAAAATATTAAGTGGGAGAAGGACACATGTCAATGTATTCTATGGTCTCCACTAATGGACTCGAAACGTGAGATTTATACATGGTCTCTGTAACACTGCTGTAGGTGTTCATTCCCATAGGAAGGTTTTATTGTATAAATCAATATCAAGTTGGGTCTCCTGAAAGGGAAAAAGAATTTTAAATGCGGTTGAAGACTGAATATACACTTCGTAGACACTCTTTAATTTTTATTTAAAAGACTAAATTGGTGGGTCACACTTAAAAAGAAATTTGATAAAGTTTGTTATCGAAATTCTTGACCAAACACACGGTAAACAATAACATAGGAATATGAGTTATTCTGAAGTTGTCAATTGTTCGAGTGGCATCTCGTTTTAATGATGGTAACTGACCTATCATTCGACGGCACTTCACCGGTATCATTAAAATATCGTGACATAGTAACATGTTTTAGGGCTTTTTTCTTCATTAATATGTTCGCATTCATGCATCATATTTAATTATATGTCGAAACTTTGAGTATTTGAATGTTGAATGCATATTAGATTATTAAGATAAAGTTTATTTAAATTTGGTAATATAACATCCTTTTAGTCACTATACTTGGAAAGAACAAAGAACTAAGATGTGTTTCTTAGAAAAAGAAATGAATAATTTAAGTAAAGCAGTTTACTTAAATAAACAAACAATATTAATTATTTAAATAATGAGTTTATTTAAATGGAAATTAATATCATTGTTATTAATTTTTTAAATAATGTGTTTATCTAAATGGTAGTTAATAATAAAATATTATTAATAAATAATTATTAATTATTTAGGTAATGTGTTTACCTGAATGGAAATTAATAATTAAACATTTATTATTAATTTTAAATAACAGTGATTATTTAAAAGGATAATAGTAAATAAAATATTTAATATTAATTTAAATAATTTCGATTATTTAAATAAAAAATAAAAAATATTTATTAATAATAAAATACAAAATCGGAATATGATGTTTTATTTGAATAATTGATTTATTTAAATAAATATCAAGAGTTAATAAATAAGATTTATTAATAAGGAGGAATCTATAATTGAATTAATGAATTCAATGGATTTTGGTTCAAATTATTAAATATCAAAATCGGTTCATATATAATATTTTAGGAAATAATTGTTGAATTATTTTGTCTAAAATAAATATATAAAAGAATGTTTAGAAAAAATTAGTTTTTCTTATTGATTTTATACACATAAAATGACAAAAAAAAAAAAAAAAAAAAAAAAAAAAAAAAAAAAAAAAAAAAAAAAAAAAAAAAAAAAAAAAAAAAAAAAAAAAAAAAAAAAAAAAAAAAAAAAAAAAAAAAAAAAAAAAAAAAAAAAAAAAAAAAAAAAAAAAAAAAAAAAAAAAAAAAAAAAAAAAAAAAAAAAAAAAAAAAAAAAAAAAAAAAAAAAAAAAAAAAAAAAAAAAAAAAAAAAAAAAAAAAAAAAAAAAAAAAAAAAAAAAAAAAGAAAAAAAAAAAAAAAAAAAAAAAAGGGAAAAAAAAAAAAAAAAAAAAAAAAAAAAAAAAAAAAAAAAAAGAAAAAAAAAAAAAAAAAAAAAAAAAAAAAAAAAAAAAAAAAAAAAAAAAAAAAAAAAAAAAAAAAAAAAAAAAAAAAAAAAAGAAAAAGAAAGGGGAAGAAAAAAAGAGAAAAAAAAAAAAAAAAAAAAAAAAAAAAAAAAAAAAAAAAAAAAAAAAAAAAAAAAAAAAAAAAAAAAAAAAAAAGGAGGGGAGGGAAAAAGGGAAAGAAAAAAAAAAAAAAAAAAAAAAAAAAAAAAAAAAAAAAAAAAAAAAAAAAGAAAAAAAAAGAAAAAAGAAAAGAAAAAAAAGGAAAAAAAAAAAAAAAAAAAAAAGGGAGAAAGCATGGCACTTTTTAAAGAAGCCAAGGGGGGCTCTTTTAAAAAAAAAAAACCCCCAAAAAAAAAAAAAAAAAAAAAAAAAAAAACCCAACAAAAAAAAAAAAAACCAACCCCACCCCCCCCCCCCAAAAAACAAACCCACCCCCCCCCCACAACCCCCCCCCCCAAAAAAAAAAAAAAAAACAAAACCAAAAACCCAAAAACAAAAAACACCCCACCCCAAACAAACACCAAAAACCAAACCCACCCCCCCCCCCCCCCCCCCCCCCCCCCCCGTAAGATAAATAAGGAATAAAATTTTATTTTATTCTTGACATTTATCTTGTATTTATTTTGATAGTGTTTCCTAATTCGATTGGAAAACTATTTTGCGTATAAATACAAACGTCTTGGTTGTTCATTCAAAAGCTTCTAATTTCAATTCTCGAAATTGAAAACTCTTATTCTTCCTATTTTTCCTCATATTCGATTTACTATAGCCTAAATGGAAGAAAAATATTTTTCTTCTCAAACCATAGTTTTCTAGTTTAGTTTAGTTATCAATTTGTTTTTATTTTGAATTATGTAATAACTATTGGTTCTCATTTCGTATGAACCAAGTTTGGGAATATTTTAAATAAGAGTTATTTAGGTAGATATTCCTTTACAATTATATTACAAAGTTCCAAAGTGTGATTGGATGGTTATTCAAAATACTTAGTATAAAACAAATAAATTCCAAATTCAAATTCTAAACTCCGGTATATCTAAATGAGTTATAAGGTTTAAAAATGTTTAAATACTTAAGTCTAAAATTACTTAAATAAGTTAGAGGGATTAATCTCTTAAAGATGGTTCTCAAGGAGTTTGAGATGATAACCATATTAATCCACGAACTTATGGGATAAGTAAAATTGAATATCTTTGATTTATCAAAGATAACTAGACTTAAACATCACTAAATTTGGACATTTAGATGTTAGAACTTAAGTGATAAGTAAACATTAAATCGATTTCTTATATTCCAAACATTCAGTTATTTAAAAGGATGTTTTAAAGGTAATAATTGATATAGAATAAACAAAACAGAAATCAGAAAGTAATAATTAGTGAACAATTGAATTCACAAATTATTAAAGAAAAGTTCAGTAAATCAGTGATACTGAAGGCTTTAAACCTTACTTAAGATATAAAAGAATTACAATGATTTTATTTCACAATAAAAACAAGTAGTTATTTAAAAAGTTTAAATTGTTAAACTACTTGTAGAACTTTATTTGAGTAGGAGCGTCATAATACGAACCAAAGGACTTTCGAAGTCCAAGTGAAACTCATTGACTTCAAAATCAATGAATAAAGTTCAAAATAAGTGAAATAAAAATGACATGAATTTTCAATAGTTGAGTTGAAAAGGGTCACTTATACTTATACATTATTTTTGAAATAATAACAAGTATAAAATTGTAATCATTATACAAATGAAAGTAATGGAGAATTACTTTGTAGTGGGAGCTTAAGAATTTTGAGAATCCTAGAACCAATGTGACTAAAAATAAAATTTACAAATAGTATGTTAGTGCACATAGATAAAATGGGAGATTTTATGAGATGCATGGGATCAAATTTGAACATGGATTTACTTCCATGTAAGAATTCGACAAAAGACCTTTGCGAATTAATCATTAAAAGAGTTAAGTATAAGTAAAATGAGTTTTTACTAACTAAACTCTAAAATCGCGTGATTGCTAAGTCGTTAGTAAATGAAAGGTGTATGAGCATGATAGTTTCAAATCAAAAGTTAATAGAGTTTATTTTATGGCGATAAAATATGGAGTCTATTACACTTAATGAAACTAACATCAGACAAAAGAAATACATACTAAACAGATGAAAACGTTACTGATAAAGTATTAAAATGACTACCATGGCTAAGTAGTTGATAGTCATCCAGTTGGACTGAATTACAAGTCAAATATCCAAAGGTCTAGTACAAGTGGGAGATTGTTAGGAATTGTGTCCTAGAACTTGTAATTATTTAATAATAATAATTTATTAAGAATAAATTTAATAAATAAACATAAGTTCTTTATATTATCTAGATTGATTCAATTAATGATATTAGGAATATATGGAAATATAAAAATATCAAACATTCAAATAGTAAACCCTAAGTTACTCTTATGAAATCACGATTTAGTATATGAGTCATACAAGAGGATTAAAGTCGAGATGAGTAACTTAAAAGTGTCTACAGTAAACGGATAACGTTTGAGAACCTTATCCTGGTAACACTGTTGATAACTTCGCATTTTGTTTATAGACAAATGATCTAATCTTGATCATTCATGTGGGAGACATGAAATGGAAGTATCATATGCAATGTTGATTGTATAAGACAGGACCATGATGTTCGATCAAATTTCTCATTAGTACCGTTTACGAGAAATGATCGAATATCAAACTAAGTTTATCTACCGTGATAGATCTCAATCCTGAGTGAAATGTGGACTCCTATTTATGGAGTTATGTTCTTTGATTCACATGGTTGAGAGCGATCTGTAAGAACGCTCAATACACTCCTGTTTTGGGAACATGGCTAGATAAGTAGCTGGGAACTCATTTTCACGAGATGGAATTCATAAGTTTCCTATAAATTAACGGTATCGGTGCAATACCTAAACATTTTAGGAACTTTAGGAAACTCCCTTGATGTATTGATTCGAGACATGAACAAGTGGCGCCACGACTTCTATTGATCACAGAAGTATATTATCTCTAGTTCGACTAAAGATAATGTTCATTGGAGAATCAGCGGGAACACAAGGATAAAGCGGTAATTACAGGGGCAAAACGGTAAATTTATCCGCCTGTAAGTATGAGGGTTCCATGTGAAGGATATATCACAGATATAAATAAAAGATAAACTAAATGGACATAACTCATCTATAGTGAGGGGAGTTCAGCTATGAATCTATAGTGGAATTATTCATAGTTAAATAATAAGTAATTAACTGATTATGAGTTAATCACTTAATTGACTAATTATTAAGCCCATGATCTATAGGTCCATCGGGTCCCTATGTTAGCCCAAATATCGTTGTACCAAAACTAAGTTATTAATTTAACTTAGGAAGAACATATAATTTAAGTAATTGAATTTACTTAAAATTAGGCAATATTAATTATTTGAATAATGAGATTATTTAAATGAAAATTAATATTAATATTATTAATATTGATACAATATTAATTGTTTAAATAAAGAGTTTATTTAAATGGAAATTAATATAACATATCAATTATAATATTTGACGGCAAAATTAATTGTTTAAATAAATAAATTATTTAAACGGGAATTAATGTTAATATTATTAATTATTTAAATAATTAGTTTATTTAAATGGAAATTAATAATTAGTATTATTAATTAAATATGAGTTTATTTAATTTAATAATAATATTAGAGAATTAAATAAATTGGTTAATTAAATAAATTGAGTTTTGGCCCAAATAATTAATTTAATGTTCTGGTAATTAATATTCGACCTTGACAAATGAGGACCCAAATTACATGAGCAATTGGTTTAAAGAAATAAATTGGTATTTGAAAGATTCGATCCATTAGTATAATGAACAAGTCCCAAATAATTAGAGATTAAGATTGAATAAGATTCAATGAAATAATTAATATATTAATCAACCAATACCAAAAAATACGTAAAATTTTTGGCTAAATGTATTTAAATTACAAATTATTATTTGAATTTTTCTAATTTTAAATATATAAATAAAATTATTAAATAAAGAAAAATAAATAAATTACATATGTATATTGCCTCCGATGCGCGTGCGCTAATAAAATCAAAATAAAAAACTTTTGTTTTTTGATTCATGCATGTGGACGCTGAGACATATATATATTTATTATTTATTATTTTTATTTATCTTTTCTATTATAATTTTATAATTAGGAGATAAGCATATCTATAGTGATTAGATATCATATTTTCCTATAAATATGACCATTGGAATTCATATTTTATACACTTCTCACTTTAATTAAAAAAGTGAAAATTCTCTTTCAAGTTTTTGCCCAATTGCGGATTTTCCTCAAGGAAAAAATTTAGAAGAAATTTCTTCTTCTTTTGTTCTTCCGGTTCGATTCCCACAAGTCGGTTTTGATTTCGATCGGGATATAGCATAGAAGATCCGGTGTTGCTGAGGATTTGATGCTGAAAAGAAACCTGTAAATAAAGTAAAGTGCGAATAATAAAGTAACCGAAACAAACATAAAGTAAAGGGGCATAAAGTAAAAGACATAAAGTAAATAAATAGGAAACTCCGAACGAACGATATGTCAATCAAACTCCGCTAACAATAATAAAAGTAAAATCATAATTTAAATGATTAACCTATACCTTCAAGGATTCTAAACTTCCATTATAATCCGAGGTTATATTAATCGTTCTATATAAAAGTTTTGCATCTTTTAACTTCCAATGATCCAACCTAAGCTTCGAAACGAATCTAACTTAGAATCTTCTAAGATTCAATAGTTTCCTCGAGAACTCCTAAGTTCTCACTTAAAGGATTAACTCCTAATCCTAAGGGCACTAACTCACATCCCTCTAATCTTAGATTCGAATTCTAATCTTAGTTTCCAATTCTACAAACCATTATACTTATTTGCTTTCTAAAGATACTTTAAATCCTAACTATTACTATTCTCACCTTAGCCAATAGTTTTGCTTCAAGTCTCCGAAGCACGATAAATCAACAATACGAAACACCTACAATTTAAAAGTATATCTAACGATCATTAATAAATCAAACATCGATCAATTAACATCTAAAACCTCAAAACGACGAAAAACCCTATAAACCCCACTATGAGGCTCTCGGCCCCCCATGAAAAGTGGGTCTCGAGTTTGGTTTTCCGGCTTTTAGGTGCTTTATAGGTGTTTCGAGTTGGTTTCAAGCAAATTTGATATTCCCGATTTCAATGGGTATCGATAATTATGGTTTTTGAACAATATGCCATTTCCCGAATTGAATTACAATAAACATTATTTCAATAATAATTAACCCGTAATGAAACCCCAAAAGGAAATTTTCAAACAAGAAGGGTTTCGACTGAAACTCGGTTTTAGGGTTATGGGATTGTTTCCAAAAACACTTAAAACAACTCCCGTATTTACAAACATCGAGTTTCACGACAAGAAATCGAAGGAATCAAGAGAAAACTCCATTAAAATACTATTTGGAGCTTAGGGTTTCAAGAAGAACTTACCGAGAACTCCTTGGATCTCGAGAGAAAAGCAAGATGGTTGGGTGGAAATGAATCCTAGACTCGAGGGCTTTCCGATGCAACCGAAATCAAGTCGATTCGCTGAGAAACGAGCAAAAACCAAAATCCCCTTAATCCCTCCTTGATAGCCACGACCAAGAAAAGAAAAATGAAATGTTTTTGGTCAACTTTGGTCAAATGGTGATTTATAAGAATTCAATTGATTTATGACTTTTGACTTTTAAATCGAAACCCGAAGTTCTTAAATAAATCTAAAGGTGATTAATAATTATTAATTGGCCTATTAATAATTATTAATGTCACCGAAATGAAATTTAAAGTATTAAAATGATTAAAAAGAATTTTGGGCGAAATTAACTACTAAAATCGAAATTACAAAAATAATAATTAAACTAAATACTTAAATTGAAATAAATAAATAACATTAAATAAATAATAAAATAAAATTTCACTTCAAAATAACGGGACGTTACATTCTTTGATTGTGACAACGAATAATGAGGAGATCAGGAGGATCTTCCTATACTCAAGAAGGAAATCACAATTGAAACTTTATTTGATTGTGACGACCATAATCTCACCATTGTTTTTTTATAAACGAGGATTTGAAGTATAGAGACAATGAAAAAAAATCTCCATTGATGGTTGTGGTCGAATAAGGAGGAGGAAGAAGAAGATGATGTGAGATATTGAGGTTAAACATCTTTTTCATTAAATAAGAATTCAATTGATTTAAATTCAAAATAAATAATTAAATAAATTATAAATTTAAATGATTTGCAATTAATAAGATATGATTATGAAGAGAGATAAAAGGGTAAGGTGGTAAAAAAAAAGAAATCGGAAACCACCAGGTCACCACCTAAATGGTGTTTTCTAGGTAAAAATGAAATAAAATCATAACCACCAGCATTATTGTAATTGGGTGAATTAAAGTGGTTACTGCTGTAGTTAATTCTTATTTCTTTATGTCTAATTACACCATAAAAATGATGAGTGACGACTCCTTATTTTTCATTTTAGAAAATATCGGCCACTCCACATCGCAAGCACATATTGACAATCAATTGGTTCATTTTTTTTCATAAGACAAACTCATGTGTTTTAATAAAAATATAGGACACATGACAGGTAAAAAGGAGACATCCATAGTATGCCCGTCGTGACAGCCCCTCAGTCGCCACTAATGTAATATCATCAACAGTAGTTGAACATGTTTTTTCCATTTGTTAATGGAGACAAGTTCCTTTTGAATCTGTTATTTTTCAAACATTTAGCCCAAATATCCCCAATACTTCCACTATAAATTGCAATGTCCAAAACTCCATCTTCCCAATATCCCAACTCCTTTATTTCATTTCTCTCATCTTCAAATTAGAAAAAAAAAATGTCTTCTGATTCCTTTTCGCCGGAAATTGCCTCCTTAGACGGCAGCGTTTCCCGTCGATCAGCTAATTTTCAGCCAAGTGTTTGGGGAGATTATTTCCTTTCGTTTGAATATGACAACATTATGGTATAGATCGATAATAACATTTTTTATCTTCATTAAATTAATCAATTCGTTTTCATTTTTTTTTTGTATGATATTATGATGAATCATATTGTTATTTTTTACAATTTAAATGCTAAATTAAAATTCATTCATTTATCAAGTTTTGTTTGTCTTTTTTAGGAGATTTGACTAATGTATTTCATTTTTATTAAATGTAAAAGAAATATTACTTTTGTATATTCGTAAAACTTTTAGTATTTTTGAAAGGAACTCTTTCACATTTAGCAGAATCAAGCCCACTATTTCTGAAAATAGCACCATAGAAAGTTATTTGTAAAATTATAAAAAAAAAAAAAAAAAAAACTTAAATTCACGTCTAAAATATTACAAAGTTTCGCGTAAGTAATCATTGATTTTCGTTCAAGTGGTCATTGATTCAACACATCTAATCACTGGTTTTACTGATTTACTGTATCAATTGACATTTTGTGCATGAACCACTTATCACTTAATAACTTATCACTTAATAACTTATCACTTATTACGTTATCAGTTATCAATGATTTCTTTGATTTACATGAATGAGGGTTTTTAAATAATTTTTATATTTACAAATACTTTTTAAAATACTATATTTATAAATATTGCACAAATTTTTCCTACCTAATGAAATTTCTCTTTTTGAAATTTACAATAAATATGCTATTTCAAAAAACCATTTTTTTAAAATAACATTTTGATGGTCAAAGTTTTCATTAATTTCTTCCTTGTTCGAATTCATGAATTTTATTTTATTTTTTTCACTTTTTGAAAAATTAGAGAGAAGAAAAGATGTTAGAGATACAGATTCAAGAACTGAAAGAACAAGTGAGAAAAATGCTTGAAGCAACTGAAAAAGTTTCAAATAAACTAAGTTTGATCGATACAATCCAACGTCTGGGTTTGTCTTACCATTTAGAAGAGGAAATTAATAGAATTCTACAAAGCTTGCAGAAACAATGCATTAATGTCAATGGGGAAGATGAGGATCTTCACATTACTTCTCTTCGATTTCGTTTGTTAAGACAACAAGGTTACTATATTTCGTCCGGTAAGTCTCTTGTATTTAGATTCCTTGTTTGTTAAAAAAAAAAAATTTAAAACTCATTTTAACCTCTATAATTGGAGAGATTCAATTTTCAACATAATTAATCTTCTAATCTTGTCAATTAACTACAAGGAAATTGAGCTTTTTCGACAACTTTTTACAAAGGTTATTAAGAACCTTTGAAAAATATTACATTTTTCAACAAATATGAATAGCCTTTGAAAAATATAATCAGTTTTTATCAGAGAAAATGAAAAGCCTTTGTAAAATATATTATCATTTTTCGAAGGGATACAATTCTTTTGAAAAATATAAGTACTTTTATTGAAGGTTTTTGAATATCTTTGAAAAACAATATATTTATCCACAAAGTTTCAGAAAACCTTTGATAAATGCATCAAAATCTATTAAAGGATATTGAAATCCTTTGGAATAATGAATTGATTTTGGAACGTGAAACTTATCCATTTTGTCATTTATTCTTATATTAGGACCTAATTTGAAATGGAGATCTTGAGATTGAGATTTGTTGGAATGAGATTTGTGTTTTCTTAATTTGTTTAATTTTTTATTTGTTTTTGTTTAATAGTTTGAATGGTAGCAACCTAAATGATTGATTATAGACTACACAACTTTTATCAAAGGACAAGAAATTGTTGAAAATGCTACTTTTTTCTTCAAATGATTCAAAATTGTTGAAAAAGACTACTTATTTTCAGAGGATATATAATTGTCGGAAAATATAATAAAACCTTTGAAAATAATGAGAACCTTTGAAAAAACTAATATTCAAAAATGTTTTTATCGATGAATATTTTTAGAATTATCGACAAATTGCAACTCTCAAAAAATCATAATTTTGAAGGTTAATAAACCTTCAAAAAAGATTAAAAAGTTTTTTCGACGGGGTTTTTTTCGACAACTTTCGAAGGATTAGTTTGCCTTTGAAAAAGAATTATCAAAGGTTTTTTAAATATTTTTTAAGGGTTTAGTCCTTCGAAAAAAGTCAATTTTCTTGTAAACCTTAAACTTGAATTAGAATGATAATTATTATCTTCAGTTACTGGAGTAGTTGGATGAATGATTTAATTGGACAGAAAAAAAAAAAAACATTGATATATATGAGCGATTATGGATTGACAGTCATATTTTGAAAATCATATCAAATAATTCCTTATGTTATAAAGATTTAAAACTAGGCGAGGATTTTAAGGTTGATTATACATTTAGCATGGTTTTGTGGGCCTAAACCCAATGTAGATAATATCATACAAATGTAGAGATCGCGGAGACTTATTGTCGCTTTATAAGTAAAATACAAACCAAATACAAAAGTGTCACCTATTAGTAAAACTAACTAATAGATAAAATACAACTAAATAAAATGATAAAATTTGACACAAAATTTATAATATATATAAACATATCATTTTTTAAAATTATTTTTAAATTTAATCAAGGGGTAATTACTGAAATACCATATTTTTGCATACTAATTATTCAAATATCATAACTTTTTAAAAATTACTCAAATAGCATAATTATAGTTCAATAATTTATTGAACTAAAAAAAACTAAATTTTTTAACAAATTCATTGAAAATAATAATAATAATAAATGATCAAATAATTCACTAAATTATTGAACATGAACTTAAAAAACCAAAAAAAAAACAAAATCATTAAAAATACCTATGAAAAATAGTTCAATAATTTATTGAATTATAGTTCAATAATTTATTGAACTATAATTATTTCATTTGAGTAATTTTTAAAAAGTTATGACATTTTAGTAATTAGTAAGCAGATTTATGCTATTTGAGACAAATTCTTTTTAATCAAAAAGTTCTATAATATTTACAACTTTATTGAGCTAGTCAATTAGTGATTTATCATGATTTAATATCAATCAATTATTTAAGTCAATAACTAGTTTATGTAAATCAATTAGAATATCACAATTAATCAATTGTTTATCACAATCAATTAGTGATGGACTTGAATTTTAAAAAAAATGACATATTTGGACTTTACTATTAATACTTTAATCGAAACAAAACTATAAAGAAAATTTCGATTAGAGTTTTTTTTTTTTTTTCAAATCTATAGTTTTGAAATAAAACTAATTTTTTTTTTAAAATTTTTGAGCAGAGATATTCAACAAGTTCACAGATAATAAAGGAAATTTCATAGCTTTAGTGGAAAACGATGAACGAGGAGTATTGAGTTTGTACGAGGCATCCCACTTGAGAATCCATGGAGAAACGATACTCGAAGAAGCGCTTTCTTTTACAACTACCAAGCTTAAAGCTATGGCAATGGATTCAAGTTCCCCTTTCAAAGAAGAAGCCAATTATGCTTTGAAATGGCCAATCTATAAAGCTTTGCCAAGGCTTATGACAAAGCACTTCATCTCTCTCTACCAAAAAGATCCATTCAATAATAATATTTTGCTCACATTTGCAAAGCTTGACTTCAATTTTCTACAAAAACTTTACCAAAAAGAAATGGGAGAAATTTCAAGGTGGTGGAAAGATCTAAACTTGATTAATCAGCTATCTTTTGCAAGAGACAGAGTTGTGGAAAGCTATGTTTGGGCATTGGGAGTATATTATGAACCTAATTACTCTTTTGGTAGAATAATTTTGGCAAAAATTATTGCTTTTGCAGCAGTTCTTGATGATATGTATGATTTATATGCTACATTGGAAGAACTTGAACTATTCACCGACGCCATCGAAAGGTTAATCTCGTTTTATTTAAATGATTTGTTTTTAATCTTATGAATGTTAACACATTTATAACTAAATTTCAGGTGGGATATCGATTGCATCGACAAGCTCCCGGAATACATGAAAGTTTATTATGAAGCTCTATTTGATGTCTATCGAGAAATTGAACAAGATATTAGCAACAACAATATTTCATTTGCCATTCATTATGCAAAAGAAGCAGTAAACTACTTTTATATAGTTTTGTAATTACTTTCATTTTTTGTTTTTCTTTTTTATTTATTACCTTTTCTTTTTCTAACTTTTGGCCACAGATGAAAAGACAATGTAGAGCTTATTTTGCAGAGGCTAAATGGTTTCACCAAGGCTATGTGCCAACCTTAGAAGAGTATATGAAAGTTGCAATTCAATCCACTTGTTACTATCTTTTTGCTCCAATTTCATTCCTTGGTTTGAAAGAATTGGCCTCAAAAGGCGCTTTTGATTGGATTGAGAGTGACCCAATGCTTCTTAAAGCAACAGGAGTCATTGGCAGGCTCATGAATGACTTTGCTTCTCACAAGGTATATGCAAGGAAATACAGTAAAATCAACATTCACTACAACAAAATTTTCGTCATACTTGACCATTTTATAAGTTTTAAATTATAATTAATTTGACTATTTAAAACTGTCAAGAATCTTTTAAGAAATTTTTTATAAAAATTCACACCTTCGCATTAACGTTTCTGAATTATTTTTGACATTATAGTCTTAAAAAATTATTTACTTGACCATTTTTATATGAAGTGTCAAGACTTTATAAATATCAAGTGTCAAGTATGAGTGATTGTAAAATGGTATATACTGATGAAAAATTATGTCATATGTTATTTGCTTTGTGAACAGATTGAGCAAGATAGAGGTGATGTTGCCTCTGCAGTTGAATGCTACATGAAACAACACCAAGTATCGGAAGGAGAGGCCTTACTTGAATTGGAAAAGCAAGTTGTAAAAGCATGGGAAGATATAACTGAAGACTACATGAAATCTATCAATATTTCAAACTCCATCCTTATGCGTGTTCTAAATCTTGCTAGACTCTCGGACCTTTTTTATAAAGAGGGAGATGGTTACACATTTACTAATGGAGCCACCAAACATTTCATCACTTGTATGCTTATAGAACCTGTGTCATTTTGATTGTATGCTGCAAGGATTGGTCTAGTACTATGAATAAAATGTGTAATTCTACTTTCGGTAGCATTGTAAGGTTGGTGGATATGTTACCTGTTATATTAGTGTTGATTTATTAAGATATGATTTCTAGTTTTCTTTGTAAATATTCTCTATAAACTCTTTGAGTTACAACTTGACTGGAACTTCTGAATGCATCACATGCTCAGTTTAAGTTACAATATGTAACTCTGGATCCTATGATACCAACAATATATTGAATAAACACTTTTTCTTTTATTTATTAAAATTTTATCGGATTACATTTGATTAGGGCATATACCCATATTACTAAGTGGAGAGTTCTAGAATTAGTTAGTTATTGTAACTAATTCTGTTAGACTTCAACTGATTAAGTTTGTCTATTTAAAAGCTACTAATGTGTTCATTTCAGGTTTAATGTAACATAAATAATTCATTCTCTCTCTATTACTATTCAAATGGTATCAGAGCATTTTTGACAGACGTGAAACTCTTTTTTCATTTCTCTCAACAGCTGTATTCAAACTTTTAATTCCAAATTAGTTTTTTCTGAATTTTTCTTCAATAACCTCTCTACCTCAAACGATTTTAGATCCAAATACAAAGCAATCTTCATTGCCATTGGCAATTAATTCACAAGCTTAATCAATCTTTCTATTATCGATTATCTACAATCTTGTTCCTGTTTGCTTAGATTCGACGAATTTTGTGATCTGGCATTTTCAAGTTACTTCAATTCTTGAAGTTCACTCACTTTTTGGATATATTGATGGAACGATCCCTTGTCCTGATGAATTTCTTCAAAGCTCTAATAGAGATCCTTCTACAAATGTTAATCCTACGTTTTCTCTCTGGTGTTCTAAAGATAAGGCGTTCATTACTCTCATTAACATAACACTTTCTCCTACTGCTTTATCATTTGTTGTTGGCTAAAAATTATCACGATTTCTCTGGAAAACTCTTGAGAAGAAGTTTTCATCTCTATCACGATTTACTTTATAATCATTACAAATGATCTTATCTAGATCATTCATGTGAGGACATATGAGTGGAGGTATCCTATAACACCAGACTAAGATATTTAAATCAATTCCTTAATAATATCGTTTATAGGAAATGATAAAAACATTATTCGATTTATCAATATAGCTAGATTTTAATCCTTAGTGTGTTATGAACTCGTACTTATTGTGTTATATTTTTCAATACACATAAGTGGTAATGACACATCTGTATGTTCAATATGTCTATTGTTTTGGGAACATGACAAACTGAGTGGTTGAAAACATCTTGCACCAGATGAAATTCAAAACTTTCCTGATATGAAAATTGCAGTGCGACACCCAGATTTTAGGACGCTTTTGGGTAACACCCTTGTTGTGGTGATTAAGCACTTGAACAAGAGGCATACTCTCTCATGAACTTGAGGCCTTATTTGGGAGAGTTTGTGAAATAGTTGCTTTTTATCAAAGTACTTTTATTATCAGTACTATGATAAAAAGAGCTTAGTGATATATTATTTTATTGTTTGGTTCTAATATTTAAAAGTGTTTTTAATCTTATTTATAGTTCTTTTTAGAGAAAATATTTGTAGAAAATAAAATTTGTAGAAATAAGTTAGAGAAAGAAGGTGAGAAGTCTGAGAGAGTGTGGAAAATAAGTTAGTGAGAAAAAAATGTCTGGAGAGAAAAATGAATGGAGAGGGAAGTTAGAGAGAGAAAGTGTAATGTAGCGAGAAGTTAGAGAAAGAAAGTGTGTAGAGAGAGACCTAGAAAGATAAAATGTGTAGGGATAGATTAGAGAGATAAAATGTGAATAAGAAATTAGAAATACAAAGTTTAAAAAAATCAAAAACACATTACTTATTAAATCATTAATAATAAACTCTTTCATTTATTAATGATTTGAAGTTTTGAAGAGACTCACGAAAAAAGGAGATTGAAACCTCAAATTTCTTCCTCGTCACTCCATAGAATTTCCTTTCGAAATCTAATGATAGTTTGTTCATTTAGAAACAAAATATCAATTGTTCCACTCTTAAATCAAAACCGTCCAAAAATTTCCATTCGAATTCGCTAGAAGTCGTCAATGGGTTGTCCATAGCAATTCATCATACCAATTAGATTCTGGAGTTTAAACCTATTCGCTTATTAATTGGATACGTGTCAAGAAAGAATCCTACCAAATTATTGTCTCTAAGGTAAGTTTTTAACATGTCAATCAAAAAATTTTAATAAAAAATTTTCATTTACTTTTCTCTCTGTTTATAGATTTAGGTTTATATATTTAAAAATTTCTTCACATATTTTTGTCTTTTATGCATGTAGATATTATGAATTAAGTTTTTTTTTTCCTCTGTACATGCATGATTTAATATAAGACCATTTACCCTTTATTTGAAAATTTTATTTAAATGGAATATTTGTTTGTAGAAATAATTAAATAAAATATTAATACGTTTATATCTTTAATTTTTAGGGATTTAATAACGTGTTTATCAAATATCCTAATAAATATACAAAACCCCTAAAACTAAATGAATGAATATTATATATATAAACAAGAGTATTTTGAATAAAAAATAATAAAAAAATGTTTTAAAATATAAATACAAACCCGATGATGGGATTTTGGGAAAGTAATGACTCAATTTCTCTAGGTGAGTGATTTTCAATTCCAATATTTGTTTAATTAACGGTCATAACTCCGCTCAATTAATCTTTGAACTTATATCATTCTTGATGTTAAGAGAAGATTTAAATGAGACATTTGTTTTCATAAATTAAAATCAATCTTTCACCATTTAGTTTAATTAGGGACCAATAATTTAAAATTAGATAAGATAAAATAAGATTTGGGTAACCATTTTTTAAATGCATGTCCTAGGGTGCTAGTACACCTTCCCTATCCATAAATGACTCCTGACCCAATTTGATTTTTCGTAGATAATTTTTAGTAATTAGGTGACCAATCACACCCGAATTTAGTTGGTGGCGATTTCAAAATTTACCTTTTCACAAAAAGTCCTATTGTAACGCCCCGTCACGAGAAAGTTAAATATCAATATTATTTTGTTAAATAATATTAATCAGCTTGATCGATTAATTAGAACAGAAATATCGTGTTATTTCAAAAAGGGTATTATGGTAATTTTCCCGAAAAACCTTGAAATTTGAAACTTATGATTTGATTAACATTTTGACATAAAATTGATCGTCTCGATGTCAAGATTCCAACGCAACTGACAGTTTGTCGTTCTGAGACTCGGTGATCAAGTTATGGACGTTTTAAGACAAGTGGCAGTTTCGTAATTATGGCAACTCACGATTTTAACCTAAAATGGCGTTCCCATTTGTAACAATCAGCCTTTGGACTCTCTCTTCTCTCCCCCTCAAGCCGTCGCCGCCACCCACAAAGAGAAGGAGAAGGAATTCCGTCGTTTCGTCTCGTTGGTTCGTTGCTCATCGATTCGGGTTTTGAATTCAAGCGTATTGGGAATCAATTTTGGACACAAAGGTAATGAAAACCCTCTTCCTCTTTTCTTCTTGTTGTCGTGAGCCTAGGGTTAGTAATTGATGAGTTTTCATCAATTTTTTTAATTAGGAGATCGTTGTAATCGTACGAAATCAAGGAGGGAGAATCGGAAGCCTTTTTCACGAAATTCGTTTAGCGGGGTAAGCATTCATGATTGATTTATCAATCTTTAATATTCTGGAATTTTAGTTAATTATTTTCAAGAACATCAAGAACCATGAATTTGAGATCCAACCTCCATAATTTTCAATTTTCCAAACCTTGGCCAAACACCCAATCGATTTTGATTTCCGATCCTATTACCTAGAACCATCAAGATCGATCACCATAGCCATGAAACCGGGACCGAGCCACGACCCGAAGGCCATGACCAGCCGCGGCCCACACACCACCCACGCCCCCAACCATAGCCCAATTCCCTTTGTCGTTTGTTTTCCGTTCTTTAATCCATCGAACCCCAAACCTTTTGTATAATTATAGGATATTTTAATTTTTATTGTAAGTTATTTAGGACCTTCGTTTCAGGTCTGATTCGTTAAGGGAAGTAGCGTTAATTTTTGGACTTAAGCGATATCGAGGTGAGTTAACGGTTTATTCGTTGGTGGGGTTTTAGAGAAATTTAAGGCCCTTACCGTAGATTGTATGTTTCAATATATTAAAATATAATATTCTGGAGTTTTAGGAAGTGAATGCATGTTGGAAACATTGAAAAATCATTTGGTGAAACAATTTTTCGGTTATAACTAGTTTAGTCGTTTTTCAGCAGTTTTTGATGTTTTTCGATTCTATTTGATTCTGATTGATTTGGGAGTTAATTCTGGAATATTATGGAGTATTTTATGATGATTTGGCATGATATTTGAGTTGAGCATGATTAAGATCGAATTGTTAGTTTTGACGGTTTTCGGCAGTTTTATCGTAATGATGTATTTGCATGCTTTAATTAGACTCATTGAGTTGCTGTATTTTAATTGTGTTTTCTGATTGTGAATGAACATTATCAAGAGGATAATGTAAAGAGATTGTAGAATGATGTCTTGACAGGTGTGTTAAACTAGTATGAGGCTACGAGCTCATATTTAGTAAAAATAGTTATGAGAGTGAGCTCATAACGACCTATGGACGTTGCTCGTATGAACGATCCATTAGGGGATTAGTTATGGTTACGACTATAACTAAGTGCCTAAGAAAGGTTTGTAGTCCCGAGAGACCGCCTTCTTAGTGGATGGTTTGAAAGATTGATTGATTATGTTTGTTAATTTAGAGTTGACTTATTGTTTCGGATTGGGATATGTATTGGGAGGATTATTATGAATGTTGGTCTTGGATATGGAATTAGTTATTAATTGCCTATTCATGTAAAGAGATTGAATGTGAGATTTAAGTGACGTTTTGTGTGAAAGAGACATTGGAGAGTGTTGAGTGTTGGGACTCAATATAAGTTGTTAGAGGCTATTTAAAAATTTACCTTCGTTTAGATCGTTTTCTCACTGGCTTTAGCCTCACAGTGCTATTTGTGGTTTCTTTTCAGGTAACAATGGACCGAGAGGTGGCGGTTGATGAAGTGGAAGAGATGAGAGTTCATGTCGTGGTGGCTAGCCAAATGCATCTTAAATTTTTATGGAGATTAAGAATAAAGTATTCAAATTTTATTGATCATATTTCGTTTTTATGAGATTTGAGACTCATGTTAGTTTTATAAGATTTTATTATTTGATTTAGCTCATTGATTTTGTTTTAAAGATTATAACTCCGGAGTTGTTGATTTTATTTAATTGACTATTTGGTTGAGGATTTTTCATATTTTTCAATAAATGTCATATATTGAGTCTTCCGCTGCATTAACTAAGTTTGGTTTAAAACCATGAAAAGTCGGGTCTTTACATCTATAAATTGGACGTTGGCGCTTCATGTCGCAAATACGTTGTGATAGTCCTCGCCGCTGGTAAATCGAAGTGCAACGTGGACACACCACAACCGCACACAACACGGAGAAAGAGAACAACACAAAATGAAAAGTATGCTGCCCTATTTTCTTTTATTCACGCTTTTCGAAGAAAGCTCAAAACAAGTTACAATTTCATTCATATTGAATTGAATTCATGTGGGCTGAAGCTTTTGTCAAAGAATTTGGTGGGCTATAAGTTTCTTCTCTCATTCAAATTGAACAAGTTACAATACAGTCTCTTCTCTCATTTTTCACACTTTTCTTTCGTTATCTTTGATATTCATTTTCAGTGTATAATAAGTAAAACAAAAAAGCCTCTTTATCCTTTCCTAAACAACTTTTACAAACATTTTATTTTTAATGAAGGATAATTCTACATGGGAAAAAAAATAATAAAAAGAAATTTTCCCTATTTTTATTCAAACAGAGACATGGGTGCCGAAATTAAAAAGGTAAATGAAAGCAAGAGATATATTATTTTTGTTTCAATTTCTTGGCTTCAGAAATGAGTTGGTTAAGCTCAGTGACCAAGGTTTCTAAATTATCAGCCTCTTTCTTTTCCAATACTTGACTGATTTCTCTTGCTTTCAATCTGAAGCTGTCCCCCATTTTATCAAACATGACTTGTTTTAAAGCCTTCTCCACCTCTTCCCTTTTGACATTACCTTCATTATCTCTCTTAATCTCAACACAAACCCCAGCTTCCTCAGCCACTTTAGTATGCCCTGGCTGATCAAGCTGCATTGGCAATGCTATGATTGGTACCCCAAATACCATACTCTCCACAATGAGATAGAAATCCGCCGACACTCGAATGTTCCAATATTTTCATCTGTGGTGCCCATTCCATAATCTTTCCTCTTGTCTCTCCCTATTAATAATGTGGGCATCCATCTCAAAACCAATTGGTAATGAGAGGAGTGGCCCTTAGAGTTTATAAATGTTATGAGTTCCCTACATCTTTCCGATGTGGGATTCTCAACATGCCCTCTCAAGATGGTGCCTCTTTTGGGCTCACCATTTTTGGGTCGAATCCCATTTTTGGATCGAATGCCCGTTTGGGCTTGTTGGGCTCTGATACCATATTAATAATGTGGGCATCCATCTCAAAACCAATTGGTAATGAGAGGAGTGGCCCTTAGAGTTTATAAATGTGATGAGTTCCCTACATCTTTCCGATGTGGGATTCTCAACACTCCCACTCTCTCCATAAACCCTTCTGGTAATGCCTCTTCAATGCTCATTCTCTCCCCTTTTGGAAACTTTATCACCCAAATGAAATCTACCCCACTCATTTCTAGACCATGTGCGAGCCCCTCCCGGTCTTCTTTCGACAAATAATACTCACTCCCGAACGAAATGTAAACCGTCGAGTTTGGTTTCTTTTGTCCAGCCACAAAGAATTTCCGCCTTGGATCCGATCCTGATTCCGAGTCAAGTTTTTTCACCAAAGGACCAATGGGAACTACCTTCTTCTTCAGTTTGATGGAGAGGTAATCCATATACTTACCTTCAATTTCAGTAAAACTATTAGCCAAAATTATATTGGAAAAATGTTCATGATCCATAAGGCATTCGAAAAAACGTTCCGCCTGAGTTTTAATCCCTGAATAGGAGGAAGGTGATTCTGGGACATTTTTTTTCAATGAAAAATGATTGAGTAGTTCATAAAGTTGTGGAAAAGGGAATGATTCGGTTTCGGAACCGGGTTTTTGGTTTAAATGATGAACACCTAAAGTAGATGAAACAGTTCCAACAACAAGTAAAGGAATAGAAGGAATATTGAAAGAGGAAGCTAATTGAGCAGCCCATGGTTGGAAGATATCAGAAATGAGCAAATCAGGTTTTAGTGATTGTAAAATGGTGGAAAAGTAAGGAGCAGACATATCAAAAGCTTTGTAGAGAGTGGGAATCAAATGGTGAGATAGGCCATTAGTGGTATGCATATGAGAAGGAAGATCATGCAAAGATGGAATATTGAGTTCAATAAATTCAATATTGGATGTTGAATTTTCAGAGAGTTTTGGCTTTATGTTTTCAAGATTGATTTGTTGAAATATAAACTTGATTTGGGCTAAATATGGTTTTGGGCCTTAGTTATCTAAGCCCAAGTTCTAGAAAAGTATAGAGAGGTCAAGAACATTCTAGAGAGATAGTTATGAAATGAAGAAGCATGATCTAGAGAAGAACTCTCTAGAACCTTAGTCTACTAAAGTAGTTTATAAAAAGATCTAGAATAATGTGGTGGGTTGTAATTATGAAGAATATTCTAGATAGTCATTGTTAGCCATTAGATTAGAATTGTAGTGGCATAATCCTAGCCATTGATTAAGGAGGTGCCACTAATATAAATAGGAGTGTTGTCTTAGTGTTTTTGTATCAAGCAAAGTATCAAGCAAAATCAAAAGGCAATTCTTGCAATAATATAAGTAGCCTACTTTCTCCAAAATCTCTCCCACTTTTAAAATATTTCCTCCACTACTAAATTCCCTTCCAACAAAGTGGTATCAGAGCTTGAAGATCCTTCATAGAGAGATGGCAAATAATGGTATGAGTTCTTTCCAAGTTCCACAACTCACCAAGAGTAATTATGATAATTGGAGCATCAAGATGAAGACTCTCCTAGGTGCTCAAGACGTGTGGGAAATAGTAGAAAAAGGCCACACCGAGCCAGAGAATGAGGATAATCTAACTCAAACTCAAATAGATGGTTTGAGAAACTCAAGAAAGAGAGACAAGAAAGCTCTCTATCTAATCTTTCAAGGATTAGATGACTATGCTTTTGAGAAAGTTTCAGAAGCAAAGTCTGCTAAGGAAGCGTGGGATAAGCTTCAAATCTCATATAAGGGAGCCGATCCAGTCAAGAAGGTACGTCTTCAAACTTTAAGAGCTGAGTTTGAAAATTTGCGTATGAAAGAAGGAGAAGCCATCTCAGATTACTCTTCAAGAGTCTTAGCGGTCACCAATCAATTAAAGAGAAATGGTGAAAAGGTAGAAGAAGTAAAAATCATGGAGAAAATTCTTAGATCGTTAGATCCCAAATTCGAACATATTGTCACTGTCATCGAAGAAACAAAAGACTTGGAAGACATGACAATAGAGCAACTTTTGGGATCATTGCAAGCTTATGAAGAAAAGAAAAAGAAGAAAGAAGGGATTGTGGAGCAACTACTCAAGACCCGAGTAGATTCAACTAAGGAAGAAAGTGGTCATAATGATAGGAGTCATCAAAGACAAGATCGTAATCAAGTACGAGGCCGAGGTCGTGGCTACGGACGTGGGCGTGGTTGGAAGCCCAACAATGACAACAACTTCCAAAGAGAAGAATACTCATCAAGAGGTCATGGGAGAGAAAATCAAAAATCAAGGTACGATAAATCACATGTGAAATGTTATAATTGTGAAAAATTTGGTCGTTATGCTTCAGAATGTAGAGCTCTTTGCTACAATAGAGTTGAAGAGAAAGTCAACTACATTGAAGAAAGAAGTCAAGAAGATGGAATCTTATTATTGGCTTCTAAGGATAATGAAAAAGAAAAAATAGCACATCGTATATAGACACCGGTCACGAGTGATCATATATGTGGAAGAAGAAATATGTTTGTGGAGCTTGACAAATCGTAGAAGGCAATGTGTCTTTTGGAGATAAATCCAAGATGGAGATAAAAGGAAAAGGTTATGATACAAACTCCAAAGATTACAAGCTATACAATCCAGACACTGAGAAAACAATCATCAGTCGATATGTCATATTTGATGAAGAAGAAGAATGGGATTGGATAACAGATGATGAAGACTACAACTTTCTAGATTTCAAAGAAGATAACATGGAGCAAGGAATAGAGGAGCCTATTACTCCGTCAGTTTTACCATCTACGAGTTCTCAAGAAGATGAAAACTCAAGTGAAAGAGTACCGCGTCACAGAAGCAGGGAAGAACTTTAGAGGTAACTGAAAATTTAGATAATCACACTCTATTTTGTCTTTTTACCGATTGTGAACCTATGAACTTCCAAGAAGCTGTGATGAAGAAGAATTGGAAGAATGCCATGAACGAAGATATAGATGCAATAAAAAAGAATGACACATGGGAGCTAACTTCACTTCAAAAAGGGCACAACGCAATTTGGCTTCAAAATTACAGAAGCAGTTGAACTTTTCACAAAAGGAGCCAACCAATATCTGCGTGGACAACAAGTCAGCAATAGCCTTGGTCAAGAATCGTGTCTTCCATAATCAAAGAAAGCACATCGATACACATTATCATTACATTCGAGAATGCATTGCAAAGAAGGATGCAAAACTTGAATATATGAAGACTTAAGATCGAGCATTTGATATATTCACCAAGCCTTTCAAGTATAAAGCTTTTGTGAAACTAAAAAGTTTGATTGGAGTGACAAATCAAGTTTAAAGGGGGGGGTGTTGAAATATAAACTTGATTTGGGCTAAATATGGTTTTGGGCCTTAGTTATCTAATCCCAAGTTCTAGAAAAGTATAGAGAGATCAAGAACATTCTAGAGAGATAGTTATGAAATGAAGAAGCATGATCTAGAGAAGAACTCTCTAAAACCTTAGTCTACTAAAGTAGTTTATAGAAAGATCTAGAATAATGTGGTGGGTTGTAATTATATGAAGAATATTCTAGATAGTCATTGTTAGCCATTAGATTAGAATTGTAGTGGCATAATCCTAGCCATTGATTAAGGAGGTGCCACTAATATAAATAGGAGTGTTGTCTTAGTGTTTTTGTATCAAGCAAAGTATCAAGCAAAATCAAAAGGCAATTCTTGCAATAATATAAGTAGCCTACTTTCTCCAAAATCTCTCCCACTTTTAAAATATTTCCTCCACTACTAAATTCCCTTCCAACATGATTTGGGAAGAACAAATATATATGGTGAAGTTTTTCATGGAAAGCCTTTTGGCTATCTCTATAAATGGTGATATATGACCATGAGCCAACCATGGGAGCATCAAAACTTTCTTCGTTTCCATCAAACTTTATTCTGATTACAACGCTCAATTCTAGATCTACAAATGCTCAATGATTCTTCAATAAGTCTTGAAATGCATTATTTAATGAGACTCTTTTGGTAACCATGTGAAAAACGTGCACCTTCAAAACTTCCTAAAACTAGTTAAAAACCACATTCAAAACTAATACTCCTACAACTTATCACGGTAGAGCAACGGAATATACTGAAACTGGTCATACACTCGCAAAGGTGCCCTCGGTTTTGGTAAAGAGCTAATCACACTTACATACTGAAATTGGTCATACACTAGCAAAGGTGCCCTCGGTTTTGGTAACCATGTGAAACACGAACACTTGAGTTTTCTTTTTACCTTTGCTTTTAGTTTCTTTTCATCTCAACCACCCATGGAATTCATATCTTAACAATCACACAATCCACCAACCACAAATTTAAAGATAAGCTTGTTATACTTCTCTCCAGCTGTCAACCACAACACTAAACAAAACTATGATGGAACTCTACCACAAAACTAAACTTATCCATATTTATTTTATTTTCACTTATATCCATATTTTCCATCTACTAGTAAAAGGAAAAAATAATGATAATGATTCTTCCATATGTCTTCAGTTTCGTTATTTAATGGATTTTTAAGAGAGAGTTTTGGTACCATGTGAAACATATGCGCTACAAAATCGTTCAAGTTTTTTATTCGTTTTTTAATTTAAAAATAACAATTGGATTCATGTTTAATGTTTTTTTTTTCAAAAAAAATAATAAAATGTATTTGATGATTATTTCTTATTATTATATCAATAAAAATTTTATTTCGAAAATATCTATTTAAAATAAGAAACTATTATGTTAATGGTATCATTTAAAATATGAAGGGTGTCAAAACCACATAAAGTAAAATATTTACTCGTGGATCTTAAGAATTGTATAGTAGTGGTGAGCAAAATCGAATCCACAAGAAATGTGTAGTTAAATTCAAACCCTCCCCCTTTAATTTAAATTAAAGCAATTAAAGGGGGAGGGTTTGAATTTGTTGTTTGAAAATAAAAAAATAAATTGAAGAAGTAAGAAATAAGATGGAGAAATATTTCCATCTATAAAATCACTCGAGTTTCAAGTTTTTATTAATTATATTTTGAAAAATAACAATAGGATCATGTTTGATTTTTTTTTTCTTTTTTTTTTGTTTTTTGAAAAAAATGTGTTTGATAATTATTTCTTATGTGTATATCATTAAAAATTTAATTCAAAAAAATTAATTTTTATTTGAAGACATCTTTTCAAAAAAAAAACACTATTATGTTAATTGGAAAATGATAAGTTGCAAATAAGACATTTAAATGTATGAAACATATGCGCTACAAAATCGTTCAAGTGTTTTATTCGTTTTTTAATTTAAAAATAACAATTGGATTCATGTTTAATGTTTTTTTTTCAAAAAAATAATAAAATGTGTTTGATGACTATTTCTTATTATTATATCAATAAAAATTTTATTTCAAAAAATTTATATTTATTTGAAAATATCTATTTAAAATAAGAAACTATTATGTTAATGGTATCATTTAAAATATGAAGGGTGTCAAAACCACATAAAGTAAAATATTTACTCGTGGATCTTAAGAATTGTGTAGTAGTGGTGAGCAAAATCGAATCCACAAGAAATGTGTAGTTAAATTAAAGCAATTAAAGGGGGAGGGTTTGAATTTGTTGTTTGAAAATAAAAAAATAAATTGAAGAAGTAAGAAATAAGATGGAGAAATATTTCCATCTATAAAATCACTCGAGTTTCAAGTTTTTATTAATTATATTTTGAAAAATAACAATAGGATCATGTTTGATATTTTTTTTTCTTTATTTTTTTGTTTTTTGAAAAAAAGGTAGTAAAATGTGTTTGATAATTATTTCTTATGTGTATATCATTAAAAATTTTAATTCAAAAAAATTAATTTTTATTTGAAGACATCTTTTCTAAAAAAAAAACACTATTATGTTAATTGGAAAATGATAAGTTGCAAATAAGACATTTAAATGTATGAATTTCCTCTTCATGTTGACCACTAAAATGTTTAAAATTTGGATTTTTATCATGTTTTGTGATTTTATGTTGGGTTGGAGACTTCAAATGTCTTCAAATTTTTCAGACTTAGCATTTTCACTACATAATGAATTTAAAAGGAAAAATAAATAAATTAATTAATTAAACTAACTTATATTTTAAAAATAATACTTAAATATATATATTTTTTTTTTCAAAAGTACATGGGAGGATTGAAGGAGGGTGAGGTCTTAACCCATCAACAGTTTTTGTATTATTTATTTAGTCATGATGTGTAACGTCCCGTTATTTTGAAGTGAATTTTTTTTAATTTATTTTAATTAAAGTATTTAAGGTCAATTTAAAAGTGGTGATTTCGATTTTAGTAGTTAATTTCGCTCGAAATTCTTTTTTATCGTTTTGATACTTTAAATTCGCTTCAGTAACATTAATAATTATTAGTAGGCCAATTAATAATTATTAATCACCTTTAGATTAATTTAAGAGCTTCATGTTTCGATTTATAAGTCAAAAGTCATAAAAGGACGCAACCATCATTTCCAATTTCTTAAAAATATCAAATTACTATTCATTCATCTTTAAATATACCATTTTTGACCAAAGTTGACCATTCTTCTCATCCTTTCTCTCCCATTGTCGTGGGCTTCATGAGGGATTTGGGGGATTTTGGTTTTTCTTCGTTTCTTGGCAGATCGGCTTGATTTCGGTCGCATCGGAAAGCCCTCGGTCCTAGGATTCATCTCCACCTAGCAATCGTGCTTTCCATCCATGTTCTAAGGACTTCTCGGTAAGTTAAAGTTCAAACCCTAAGCTCCAAATGGTGTTTTAATGGAGTTTTCTCTTTGATTCTTCGATTTCTTGTCGGGAAACTCGATGTTTGTAAATATGGGAGTTGTTTTTAGTGATTTTGGAAACTTTCCCTAAACCCTAAAACCGAGTTTCAGTCGAACCCTTCCCGTTTGAATTTTTCATCGTGGGGGTTGTTTTGGGGTTTATACTTATTGATATATTGTTTATTGTAATAAAATTTGTGATACGAAAACCCTATGGAGTTGCTCTTAAAACCCTTAAACTTAACTAAGGACCCTAAAAGATCAAACCATAAAACCCACATATGCCATTCGAAGCAACCCAAGGAAAGGCTAGAAAATAGATTACCTTATGTTGATCTAAAAATCATGAAACGGACAAACATTACATTCCATCATTTCATGATCCGAGACACTCCACAAGTAGCACGATCATCTCCACTTGAATGACTCTAAACAAGTAATCTAAGACAAGACTACAAAGGGGTGAGGCTCAAGGCTCTCCATTTGCTCCAAATGCAACTTTTCATTACATTTTCAATCCTCCCATTAGGTTTACAAATAAGCCTTTAAATAGGCAAAAGAAACCCTAAAATAAGCTACAAAATTCGAAATAAATGAGAATAAAATCTGCCAAATACTTTCCTTAAGTGCATTTGGTGCATTTTAGGAAAGTTTTGCCCTAGAAGATATTATATGATTCCTAAAATATTCTAAGCATTAATACTGATAAATAAAGGCCTAAAACATGACTAAATACATTGTAAATTCGTTGACACCATATAAGGAAAGTAGAAGACAAATATGGAAAATGGTCCAAATAAGGAAAGTTTCCAAAATCGCCGAAAACATTCCTAAAATTATTTTTAGCACATTTCTTCTTCAAAGTTTGCTTCTTTACTGAGTATCTTGATGTCTTAAAGCTTCTTCTTCAATATTCTTTGTCCACACATCGATTTACAAGATTATCTTATTGATTGTCAAGCTTCTCCTCGGTTTGCTCTCATTTGACAAGTTTCTTGGCTCTTGAACTTTTGATTGCGAGGCTCCCTGATTCATATCAATTTGGGAAATCGATTATTGTTCAAAAACCTGAATCATCGATACCCATTGAAATCAGGAACTTTGAAAGTACTTAAAACCAACTTGAAACACCTTTAAAGTGCCTAAAAGCGGAAAACCGAACCCGAAACTCATTTTCTATTGAGGGGCCGAGAGCACCCTTTGGGTTTTTCTGGGGTTGTTCATCGTTTTGAGCTTTTAGATGTTAATTGATTGATGTATGTTTATTTATTAATGATCGTTAGATATACTTTTAATTGTAGGTGTTTATTGATTCTTTGCTTGATCGCTCTTCCGGAGGTTTGGAGCGAAACCACATCTACCAAGGTGAGAATAAATAGGATTTAAAGTAACTTTAGAAACCGAATAAGTAGAACGGTTTGTAAAATCGGAGGTTAAGAATAGGATTCGAATCTAAGAGTAAAAGAAAGTGAGCTAGTGCCCTTAGGATTAGGAACTAGTTCTTTGAGTGAAAACTTTGGAGTTTCTCGAGGGAAACATTGAACTTTAGGAAGTTCTAAGTTAGAATCGTTTCGGAGATTAAAAATGGATCATTGGAAGTTAAAGGATCCAAACTTTTAGATGGAATGGTTAAAGAAACTCGAAAATCGAACTTTGGATTTTATTTGGAAGTTTAGAATCCTTGGAAGTGTAGATTACTTATTTAAGATAAGATCGACATTATTTAAAGTATCGTTAGTTCGGTTTACTTATTGTAAATCTGAAATTTCTGTTTATTTATTTTATGCACTATACTTTATGCACTTTACTTTATGCACTATACTTTATGCACTTTACTTTATGTTCTTTCATTTAGTGATGAATGATTTATATTTATTTTACTTGCAATTAAAAGATTTTCATATCATATCACAAAGCCTACGGGAGCTTACACATAGCCTGCAAGAGCTATCACATAGCCTGAGGGAGCTATCACATAGCCTGCTGGAGCTATCACAAAGCCTACGGGAGCTATTATTATTGTCATTCATCACAATTTATTTTTATTTGAATATGTTTATATCAAGAGAAGATGATATAAGTTTTTATGGTCAAATGAATATAACCATATACCTCGATGAAGGTTGTTAGGAGAAATTTGGGTATGACCATTTTCTTCTAAACTTTGGGAGTTATTATTCTCTAGTTTGGAAGTTTTAGTGAGAAAGTTGTAAGAGAACTAGTTTCTCAATAACTTGGAAGATTTCGTAATTGGAGAATAAGACTTGATGTAAACCTTATGTATAGTATAAGGTATTAAAGAGAACAAGATTCAAATGTTATATATATATATATATGTTATGAAACATATCCTCCTAATGGTTGGAAGATGGTTCCTAAAATATTTGGGAGAATAAGATTTGATGTAAACCTTGTACATAGTATAAGGTATATATAAAGAAAATGAGATATAAATGCTAAATGCATTACGAAACCATACCCAGAAATGCTTGGAATGTAGTTTCACAATTATTTTGGAGAATTGGTAAGTAAAAGTGGAACACTTGAGATAAAACTCTTTGAATGGATTGATAGCAAAGAGTAAGTATGTTCTTGGACACGAATCCGGATACGGGTTTGCGGTCTAACTTTACTTTTTATTCTGTTTATTCTCACTAGGCTTAAGTTGTTAGCTCATGATATTACAAACATTTTCAGGTGTTCGGGTCATGAGAGAGGAGCTGGTGTGGCTTGATCGAGATGATGATGATGTTGAGATGGACTAGATGTCATTTAAAAGTCCCGGAACTTACCTTATCTTATTTTGTTTTGATTTCGGTCTTTGAGATGTAAATTTGTTTATATCCTCTTAAGAGCTTTTCGTCTTAAGTTTTATGTTATAATCTTCTTTTAATTTTGGAAAAGGAATTGTATTTCCTTACTTTTAAATTCTCTGATTCTGAAAAATGTAAACAGGTTATGGACAAGACACTATAAGAATTTCAGGAATAGGTGACATCCTTTTGGCGTCACCTATTCGAATAGGTGACGATTTTACCCTCCCCCCTATGGCGATGTCACCTATTTAAATAGGTGACGTACAAAAAAAACGTCACCTATTCGAATAGGTGACGCCAAAAAAACGTCACTTATTCGAATAGGTGACGGGCAAAAACCTTCACCTATTTGAATAGGTGACGGGTAAAAATAGGTGACGGGTAAAACGGGTCACCTATTTGAATAGGTGACGCCAGAATAGGTGACGGTTTTTTCCCGTCACCTATTTAAATAGGTGACACTGCCATAGGTGACGGTCACAAAATGACCGTCACCTATTCAAATAGGTGATGCCAAAAGAGCGTCACCTATTGTCTAAAATTTGAGAAAAAAATATTTTTTTAAATTAATTATAAATCAAATTTATATAATATACCTGTCAAATTTATATAATATTACAATCTCAAAATTTAAATATTACTCGATGCCTAGATGAATTACATTCTATAAACAAAAAATTAAATCATATCAATACAAAAAAAAAACAAATAACTATGACAAATTAATGTTCTTGACGTCAAGATCATCAAGCACCTCATCACCTATGCTGATATGGCATAAAGGGCAGTTGCTAGATCAGCTACGAATATTCGAGATAGAAGGTGCTTGCAATCCAAGGAAACTCTAACGTAGTGTGTGAAGGGATGATTTACTAAACTAGCGGAATTTGATTTAGTAAACTAATTAACATTTAATTATGGATCTATTAATATCATGCAATTTGTGAAAAAACATGTAGATTCATGCTTTAAATTTCGAAAATTAAAATCAAAACTTACATTGAGTAATAAATGGAGAATCGGTTGGAGGTTTCTTTCCAGGTAATCAAATCCTCAGAACACCAGGATCTTCTACGCTATATCCCGATCGATCCGAAACCCGATTGTGGGATCGAACTTTAAAAAATTGGGAAGAAGAGAAAATTTTTCTTCCCAATGGACTAGGGAAAATCGGCTAAGGGGAAGGGAGAAGGAAGAGAGAATTCGAATTTCTAGGAATTTAATTGTGTGATTTATGAATGACCCAACCCTCCTTATTTATAGAAAAATAGGAGTCCTAATCTCATTAGGATTAATCTATAGAGATAAATACAAAAGAAAAAGATTATCTCTTTCCTCTTTTATCTTGCAATTTCGAAAATGCCATAGATAAATAGGAGATTATTTTCTCCCCCCCCCCCCCCCCCCCCCCCCCCCCCCCCCCCCCCCCCCCCCCCCCCCCCCCCCCCCCCCCCCCCCCCCCCCCCCCCCCCCCCCCCCCCCCCCTTTCTTTATTTTATTTATCTTGGGTAAATAAATCTATATAATTATTATAGGATATAATTCAAATAATTATCTCCTACAAATTATTATGAAGGCCAAAATTAATAATAAATAATTAATAAATCAAATTTATTTAATTAATTTTTTGGGCCAATTTCAATTGGGTTCATTAATCCAATTGGGCTTGAAACTCTCTCTTAAATTAATAAGTCCACTTAATCAATTTATTTATTAATTACCATTTAAATAAAATATTTTATTTAAACAATTAATAATATTAATATTTTTTCCCATCCCCCCCCTTAAATATTATCAATTTATTTATTATTAATTTCCTTTAAATAATTTTCATTATTTAAATAATTAATAATAAATATTTTAATTATTAATTTCCATTAAATAAACTCATTATTTAATTAATAATTTTATTGATAATTTTTATTATTAATTAATTATTTTAATTATTAATTTCGTTCAAATAAAATTAATTATTTAAACAATTAATAATTGTCAATTAATTTCAAATTATTAATTACCATTTAAATATACTCAATATTTAAATAATTAATAATATCTAATTAATAATATTTCATTATTAATTTCCTGTTTAAATAAACTCATTATTTAAACATTAATAATGTTTATTTAATTACCGTTTAAATACCCCCCCCCCCTTCTTACTCAATATTTAAACAATTAAAATTGCCTTTTTTAATTAATTTATTTTAAAAAAAAATTTCCATTTCTTCTACTTGATTTCGCGACTACGATATTTGGGCTAGCATAGGGACCGATGGACCTATGATCATGGGCTTAATAATTGTCAATTAGTGATTAACACTATCGATTAATTACTATTTCTAACTATGAATGATTCCCTATAGATTCATAGTTGAACTCCCTCACTATAGATGAGTTATATCCATTTAGTTTATCTTTATTTATATACGTGATATAATCCTTCACGTGGAACCCTCATAATTACGGCGAATAAATTTACCGTTTTGCCCCTGTAATTACCGCTTTATCCTTGTGTTCCCGCGATTCTCCAATGAACATTATCTTTAGTCGAACTAGAGAAATATACTTGTGATCAATAGAAGTCGTGGCGCCACTTGTTCATGTCTCGAATCGACATCAAGGAGTTTCCTAAAGTTCCTAAAATTTTAGTTTTAGCCCGATCTACCGTTAATTTATAGGAAGTTATGAATTTCATCTTGTGAAAATGAGTTCCCACTCTTATCTAGTCTGTTCCCAATGTTCCCAAAGTGTATTGAGCGTTCTTACGACGCTCTCAACCATGTGATCAAGAACAAACCAAAATAGAGTCCCCATTTCACTCGGGATTGAGTCTATCACGGTTGATAAACTTAGTTTGATATTCGATCTTTCTCGTAAACGGTCTAATGAGAAATTTGATCGAACATCGTGGTTCTTGTCTTATACAATCACATTGCATATGATACTTCCATTTCATGTCTCCCACATGAATGATCGGTTAGATCATTTGTCTATAAACAAAATGCGAGCTATCAACAATGTTACCAGGTAAGGTTCCCAACGTTATCCATTTCTTCGAGACATTTTAAGTTACTCATCTCGACTTTAATCCTCTCGTATGACTCACATACTAAGTCGTGATTTCATAAGAGTAACTTAGGGTTTTCTATTTGAATGTTTGATATTTATATATTTCCATTATTCCTAATATCTTCAATTGATCAATCTAGATAATATAAAGAACTTATGTTTATTTATTTAATTTTTCTTAATAATTATTATTATTAAATAATTACAGTTTAGGACACCATAAGTGTGGTATTGAGTAGTGGACCTGAGAATCCTCCTGCTTGAAAGAAATTAAAATATGCTTGTTAAGACATTATGCGCAAAGCAATTGGAAATCAACAAAAAAAAATTGCAAAATAACAAAATTAGCAATGACTAACTTGCAGTGTTTTCCTAAAGTTCTTGAGACGGGGTCTTTGGGCTTCCATCTAAAAGTGTGTTCTCCAACTTATTTAGGTAAATATAAAATTGATCATAATTATAACTCGCATTGTTTTGATCAATCTTTAACAACTACCTCAATTCAAAACAAACTCGCATAAAACAACTAACTCCTATGATGTAAAAACTTACAAGACAAAGCTTCTTAGTACTATTAAGAGCAATCTTAAAATTCTCCAAAGCTCAATCTAGTTAATTTTTATATCAAATAGACACATATAAGACCAACAAAACAAAAAGAAAGATCAAGTTAAGGGGAAACAAGCAAGAGAACATAATAAATCAAACATTCATGTACTAGAGATAGAGCAACTAAAGAATTATTAACATACAAGCTTGATAAGTGCTTTCTGACTTTAATAAGACACATTGTGGACACCCTTTCTCGTCAGCTGCAAACAAGCGTACAAAAATGAAAATATATATTTTTATTATAATAAACAAGCTATTTCATTGATGAATGAAATAAATCCATTTATGTACAGATTCTAATCATTCCCTCCATACATTTCTTTAGTTTCTGTGTGTGAAATTGAATTTCGGTTCTAGATACTTTGATGCCGGTCCACCATCAACACCAAAATCATTAAACGTGCGAATTGAAAAACAAATTACCTAAAATGGTGGAAATTTCCTATTTTCCCTTATGCAAAATTTACATCAAATTATGCCAGTATCCCATCAAATTCTTGCAGAAATATCTCATGTCCCAAAGAGATTAACAAAATGCAACCGCCTAAGTGCCATTAACAAGAATTAAGCACTAATTCCCACACAGATTAAAGCTATAAAGTTCAATAACATACCTTATTTTGTGCCAGTAGTCATAGAGAAAGTATTTAATCAAGTCCTACTTAAGGTTCAAACCTAAAGCTTGCACATATTGACAATAGTACAACATGAGATTTAAAATACTTGATCATAATCTGGAATTTTTAATATATCTTAAATTTACCTCTTTGGTCCTGATATGCAAGGTTCCACATCCACAAGATTCAGTTCAAGATGAGAGGAGTACACTCTTTCAATTTGCGGCTGCATTCATCTCGTTAAAATTTCAATCAGTCCAACAATGTTTAAAATATCCAACTAATTTGAATGGTTGGATTCTTAGCTAACTTTTAATCAAAGAAATCATAAACATCCTCCATATTGTAGGAAATAAACTAGAAGCTACTACATAAAAATATAAAAATATTGATTGTCTTCAAGGCAAGAACGATTTATTAATTAAAATACAGGACCAAGTCAGTGGTAGATGACATCTAACAGGAAGACACGAATGTAGCTCCTAATTCTAACATCACATGGTTTATATCAGTGCATCATGTAATCTATATTACAAGCAAAATAATTGAAGGACTTTTGTGCTAAAATAGAGTTTTTAAACATGAAAAAAAGATAGTATTCAACCCAAAATACAGGAACAAAGGCGTGCAAAATTCTAGATTAAAACAACGATGAAAATTAAATAAATTATGAGAAAAAAAATGACATGGTGTATTAACTACCTACTCAACATTACAATAGGAGCATGTTAAGGTTCTGCAAAACCAAGAGAAAAACAGTGAGTCGTAATAGTTGTAATATTCCTTAAAAACATATATGTAAATGGTTTTGTGATATAATATTGGAATGGTTTTTTTATGAAAATATTTAAATGACGAAACTATGATAAACTTATACAGTTTCTGCAAGTATAAATAACAATCGAATTTATAGCAGACATTGCACCAATAATGCTACTAATAAGATATATTGTATACGTGGCCGAGTGTGTTCGAATAATTTTTTTTTGAAAAAAACTAATAATCCATGAGTCATACCTGGTTGGTTAGGATCAACAAGATACGTATACATAAAATACTCATCATTTATATTAACAATTATAAAAACATGCTCTGATTCTCTTGCATCGTGTTTATGTATCATCATAATCGTATCTTGCCAGCAGATTAGTGATGATATCACTCTAAAAGACTAAGTGTATTAGATAGACTCAATTCAAGAACAGGAGTGGAGACTACAAATCATACCCGGTTGTGGGGGTCACAATTACATCAACCTTCTTGAAAAGTTCCATGTGATGATGCATTATTCTTCACCTGAAATAAAATATCTTCTAAGCGAAAAAAAGTTCGACATAATCACAAAACATCTTCATACTAATCAAATTTCAATGATCATGGAATAATTACTGTATAAAAATAAACAAAAAAAAATAGCGTTTTAGAGAATCCTTTTATAAATTGTTATGTGGTCACTAGTTTATCTCACCTAAGACATTGAAGACATTGAGAAGCCTCATAATCTGATGCAGTAAATGAATGAAATAGTTCCAAACTCGTACGTGAGTCATATGTCAATCTTTTATCTTTCCTGAAGAAATTACTATTATACATCAAATCTAAAATCATTGTGTATAATCTTTCCCTAAAAAAGAAGCATTGCATGTATGACTAAATTAGCTATGGTTGACTTGCCACAAGCAAAAAAGAGAAAAATAAGATCATACCAGATAGCTAAATGAGGAACATTATTTAATGTGATTGGCAAAATGCGATTGATCCTTTTGAGTGACTTATATATATAAATGTCAAATTTTAGTAATTTTTTATGGTTTTTCACTGATGTAAGCTGGAGGATAAAAAAGTCTTAAGCATACATGTTGCCCAATAACACACTGATCATATTTCTAGCAGTTATATATTAAATAATCTCTCCATAATGAGAGCCTTGTTTGAAAAACCTATCCTACAGCACAATTAGAAATGCCCTTCCAAATTGCCATTCTAGTCTCACTTATAGGAAATTCAAATGTTTTGAATGTTAAGAATTTTGAATTGAGAAACAAAAGTATATTGCAAGATGCCAGTCATTTATATTTATTAGCAAGCCATTGATCTCAAAAGTAGGAATATAAAACATATTAAAGTTGAAATCCACAATGACAACCCTAACTAACCTGCACGAGAAAGAATCCACAAATAGATGTTTATCGTAAAGCTCCACATCATTACTCAGAGGCGAGGGCGCTTTGATATTCTTCACAGAATTTCCCAACACATTCAAACCGACTCACTGCATTTCGCTGTCATGAAGAAAGGAAGAATTAGGTTATTTTTATCATATACAATAGTAACACGATACTAATGATGTTTCATAGCAAGTGCTATCTTGGTTCCCAACAATGAACTAAAAATAAGATGATGTTGCAAAAAATGTATGCTTGCAATAGAATGATAATTTTAATACTGAACGTTAGAATAAAATATAAAGATGAAGTCTCAAATCTACCTTGGGAAGTGAATGAAAAAAATAATTATTTACAACATTTTGCATTGAACCAATCATATATTCATTAAGTCATAAGTTATATAACTTAAACATAATGAAAAGACAAGTTGAAGACTTCCTAACAAGACAATAATCTGGAAGTTCATCAAAATGGCATGTTTTAATTTTTGTAAGGAAAACAAAGTTGTGAAAAGCCAAATATTAAACTACCTTCCTCAAGGGACAACTGAATGGATCTCTTTTCCAGTTCAACTGCATGTCTGCTAAGTTCAACTGCTGACAGTGAGCGGAGCACTTATGAAAATATCACATTATTAAAGAAGTTTGTAAGGTTTATGCATACTATTTCAGTGACAAATTGAAACACAAATAATCTCTTTAGAATATCAATCAAATGAGCTTTTTAGCAGTTATAAAAGAAACATTTAAAATCTAATATCATTCCCTCCACACTCCACTTTTGAACAAGAGTACAAGAATATGATGCACGAAATAAATCAGAAGATAGTTACTTTTTTGAAGAAAAAGTAAGACATTCGTGGACAGTGCATGACAAGTTGAACAGATTAAATAACAAGCTTACAATACCCATTAGATGACATAGGAGCTTGAGAGAGGATTTAGGGCCAGGGTCTTTGAAATTTCACAAAGAGAAATGAAATAATACCCATTAAACAACATACATCTCAGATTGAGAGAGGCGTCAAGCTTAGGGGTTCGATTTAGCCTGATTCGGTAGAAGATACACATCTGAGCCTTTGATTTTTCAGAGATGGGGTTAGAGAGAAGACAATTGGATTATATACCAGAGATGGGGTTAGAGAGAAGGTTTAGGTTCCTTATCCTTTATTTCCCTTCCATTAAATGAGCAAATGGATTATATACCAGCAAGTTTCTCAACATAGGTAATTATACTCAGATATGAGTTATTTCAAAAATGAAATTACCTGAGTAAAGATACCCTTTGCCTTTGATACACACAAGCGAACTGCAATTTCATTCGCGGCAAAGCTGTCGGCAATGAACTGTAACTCCATAACTCTTTCCAAATTGGTCAGTTTAGATTGATCACTACAAGTACAAAACATTACAATAATCATTAGTGACAATATTATTATATATATTCTTATTTTATATATGTGAGTGTACGAGCCAGCATGAACGTATCTCAACTAATTTGAAGGATTCAAAGTGAAATTAGGGCTGATAACAAGAAAAAAAAGTGAAATTACCTGCCTTCGATTCACCGTTGAAGCTGATAACAAGAAAACGAAATAGCGAAAGAGAGACGATGACTTTGTTTTGCCCTTGCCGCCTTCAGTTCACTCTTCGATTCGTTCTCCCTTTGGTTCACTCTTCACCTTCGGTTCATTCTTTGTTTTGTTGCGAGCGATTTGGAGAGAGAGCTCATGAAAGATGGTAATACAATGATGAAAGGAATTATCAATACAACAGTACTAGTTCAAGATGAGAGAAAGTGATAAATCTAAATTTGAGAGAGAAAAGCTCTGAGGATCAATCGATTTGAGATTTATTTGAAAAGTAAAATAACCATTTTTCACCAAATAGAGATTATTCAAAACCATCAGCTATCAAATTGAAAAGAAAAGAAAAAAGATACTAAGGTCGTCTTCATCATATAGTTCCATCTCATCGAGTTCAAGCTGTTCATCATCGTCATATCTGCTACTCGACATTTCTGCAAACGATTAATTACCAGCACTATAAGAAAAATAGGAATAGGACACACTGACCATTTGAATAGGTGACACATAAAGAGAAAAATCGGATGAATAGTAAAAAAAAAAAGAACGCGTCACCTTTGGGCTTTAACCAAATCGCTTCTCAGATGAATCTTCCCTTTCTCAATCTTCTCTCGCTTTGACAAAAAAAAAAACCTCTCTCGCTTGCTTCAAAAAAAATCTTCTCTCGATCTCTCGCCTTCTCGCCTAGATGAAGTCTAATCTCTTTCAATCTTCCTCGCTCTCGCTGATATCTCGTCTTCATTCTTGCATGAAGCTCGTTCTCATTCTACTTCTCAATCTCTTCCAATCGCATGAAAGCTCACGCTAAACAAAGATGAAGTTCATGCCCTAATTTCAGAAGTCGAAGCTAATCCTGTTGAAGCTCATCTTTGTCGAAGTATGTCTCTCTTGCTCTCTTTCTTGTATGAAGAAAAACCTAACCTAATACTCTTCTCTATCTTTCAGATCGATTTCGAAATCTTACAGCTGGAAAAAAAATTCAAACACCCCTAATTCCATTTTCGATCAGCTTTTTTACTATATATTTTCTTATATTTCTACAATTTTTCGAAGAGATTGGAAATCCAATGAGACCTCTATTCATGCTTTTTGGCTCTACCATTGTTGAATTCAGTTTTGGCGATTTGAGATGGGGCGCTATTCTTGCTGATTTATATGCCTGCAAGTTGTTTTTTTATTTTACTCAATGAGTTTTTTTTTTTTTTGGATTTTAAACTCTTTTTGCTTTCATTAATGAAATTGGAAGTTCATTTCATAGATTTTTTTTATAATCTTGATTGCGTTTTAAATTGAGTTTTTTTTCCAATTCCATAGGCAGATTTTGTGTTACGTGGCTATGCTGGATGAAATTCAAGACAGGCTCTGGGGAAGTGATGTTTTTCAGAAGAGGTGAAGCATAGATTTGGAACCTGGTCACATAAATGAATTCGAGCTCAGCATCAACTCATCATTAGTGTGACCCAAGTCATAAGAGAATCATGATTATTATGCACAAGTGTTTAACTTGTTATTGGACTAACCATTCCCATGGAAAAATATATCTATTTCTAACTCAAGCAATTTAGAGCTTCATGCCATATGTTGTTGTCATCTCCATATAATCATGTGTATCTGTCATGCATTCAATAGTTTATCTTCATTTGTATAAGATTTGATTGCTTACAGTTTAGGTATATAGATGGTAACAGGTTTATTGATTACATGTTAGCCTTCGATTGAATATCTAATGTTAGCCTTTCAATTTTTTAAGGTTGACTGACTTAAATGGTTTATTGATTACATGTGGCCTTGTCTCGAAAGGTTAGTCATCTGCATCTCTTAGCATGACCAGTTTTTTAGTTATTTTCGTTACTGAGGTTTTCTTTTAAATTTATTTTACCTACATTGTTGTTGCTATTTTTTTTTTTTAGCATATCCATTTCTTACAGGTTAATTTTTTTTACCTATTCTGTCACAGGCTATTTGCAAAACAGCAAGGAATATTACCAAACTTATAATTGCAGAGCATATTCTCAAATTTAAGATTGATTCTGTTGAATTTGAAGCACTCACATTAGGGTCTTTACCACCAAATTTTCAAGGTGCTTACATGATTATACTCATCTTGGTTATAATTTATCAATGTGGGTAGTAAATTTTTATAGAATTCGACTTCTGAAGTGTTCTAAGAAGGGAAGTAAACACACTTTTCTTAAGTTTAATTAGCTATTTTATTTATGATTATGTTAGTATTTCATTGTAAAATTTCTTGAAATAAGGAGAACCTCCCAGTCTAGTCCCAGATAATAACACTGTGACTTCTTTAATTAGTTAGTGTCTTTGTTAAATAACCTTTTGTAAAGGTTATGATTCAATCCCATTTTATATATTCTTTAAAATTTAAGTTCACTAACAATTTTTTTTTCTTGTGTGTTTTTTAGTGTTCTAAGGTTATCATTGCTTACCTTTGGATCCTCTAAGTCACCGACTATGATTACATCTCTAAATAATAATAAGCAAGGTTTAGGAGCAGATAAAGTGAAGAAGAAGCTTCTAAAAAACTACTGATATTGCAGCCCCTGACATGAAACATAACCAGGTAAAACTTTGATTTACTATGGTTATTTATTTATCGTGTCTATCTTGTACATATCGAGTGTCATGGCTATCCTGAAGTTATGGTAACATTGACTATGGTTTTATATTTATTGTGTCTATCTTGTATATATCGAGTGTCATGGCTATCTTGCAGTTATGGTAGCCTTGACTATGGTTTTTATATTTATTGTGTATATTGATTGTCATGACTATCCTGCAGTTATGGTAGCATTGACTATCGTTATTTATTTAATGTCCCTACATTGTACATAAACCCATCATTTTCTTCAGTTTAATTAGCTATTGAATTTATTACACTGTGACTTCTTTAATTAGTTAGTGTCTTTGTTAAATAACCTTTTGTAAAGGTTATGATTCAATCCCATTTTATATATTCTTTAAAATTTAAGTTCACTAACAATTTTTTTTTCTTGTGTGTTTTTTAGTGTTCTAAGGTTATCATTGCTTACCTTTGGATCCTCTAAGCCACCGACTATGACTTTGCTTCTTCATTTGCTCATTTCTTATATTATATGACATATATTAGCATGTAAATCAGCGATGCAGTGATCACCATTTTATGTTTAATTTATGAAACTTGTTTATGTTTAATTTATTAAACTGTGATTGAAGGTAAAAAGAGCACTAAGTTAAAACGAGTTGCAAGTTAGTATCTGTAGTATTTTTTGCTGGTCAATCATGTCTACTCGGTGTTTTATTTATAATAGTTAGTTATCTCCTTGAGATTCATGTGGGCATGTTATTCATGTTGATTTGCAGGATCAAGCACTAGCTTCTCAATCAAATACTGGTATTGATCTATCCCGTTCGACTCCTAATAACATTGCCACACAACTGGCATCCGAATCTCATAGCAAATACTGGTATTACTTTGTTATTTTGGCTGTATTATCTGAATCTCATAGCAAATACTGGTATTCCTAATAACCTTGCCACACAATTGGCATCCGAATCTCTTCCAAATGTTCTGTGAAGAATACCTCTTCTTCACATTCTATTAACTTGTTATTTGATTTGGTGATTTTGAAGTTAATTTTTTTTATGTTAGTGTTTCAATCTTAACAAATTGATCTCTTGTCTTTTCGTATCTTTCTTTTTGTTGTGATAGAAAGTTTTGAGAAAAGAAGGAATAATAAAAAGGAGCCTTACAGATTTGTAGTAGTTTCTTATTTTTGTTGTTCTCATTGTATAATAACTTTAAAGCAGTTCTTTTATTGTTATGTATTGATCTCTCTATTCATTTTTTTGACATAATCCATTTTTACTTCCAGATTTTTTTTGGGTCATGGCTCCAATTTGGGTTGGGGGCGAATTATCCCATCTTGCTAAGTACTCTTTTCTTTCGTACATCTCATCTTATTCTATATTGATTGTTTTTTTTGTTCTCTTCCAGCATTGTGTGAACTTTTTTAGATCACTTGTGTCAGCTGGAAAAGAAGCTCTCAAGCTTATAGTCCACGTAGACTAAAGCAATGAGTTTGGTTATCATTGACATTCTCTTTTGCTTTGCTTAATTAGTTATACTTATTTCTAATTGAAAGGAGTAATTGAACCACTCAATGTGTGCACAGTGCTAAGACATACATTTAAATTTATATTTTTTGAGACTTCTTTGACATTATGTTTGCTTTATGGATCGTATGCATACTTGTTCTTTTTTTTTCCTGTTCCCAGAAATTTCTTGTGCAACATTTGCTTGTTTTATTCACCATGTTGGCAAATCTTCCCGAGCTCTTCACATTTAAATAAAAGTAGAATGTAAATTTATCCTATTTTGATTATGGAGAGGTCTTTATTTTTTTAATATGTAGGTTTATATTCTTGTTTCTTGCCGGTTATGTGGTTTAAAAAGAAAGGGCCCATCTTTTTATCCCTTTTTAATTTAATTGACAACAATGGGTTTGATCTAGGTTTTTTGTTAAATTGGAGAGTCCGAGTTTCTTATTCTTTATAGTTTTGTTGTTGCAGATCTTGTCGACTTCTACTCAGCATTGTGACCTTACTAATGCTTTTACTAACCACTATGTAGTTAAAATTTTCACTGCTTGCAACTGCAACGAGGCATCTTACTAGCCATGGGCTGTTTTGTTTGAAGATTTGTTGTGTGAGATGAATAGGGTGATTTACACACCCTACTTTTTAGTTTAGTATATTTGATTTTTTTTCCTGCAAGATGCATCTAAATTGAAAAAGCAAACTCATTTTCTAGAATTTGTGTAACGTCCCCAGTGCATCTCTTGAGTAAATAGTTTGTCTTTCTTTATGAAATGTTCTTATTTAATATGTTTAATTTGTTTAAAGTCCCGAATGCATTAATTATGTTTTCATATCTTTATGTGAGAATAATGTTTTGTTTACTTAATCTACTAAACATATTTTTCGAAAATTACCTGAACAGAAGAAAGAAAATATGAATTTGGTGATTTATTGTTCAAGTCTAATAGTTAATATAATTGCTTAACTATAGTTCACCATTCACGCTTGTAAAATACTAGTCTTATGTTGATTTTTTTTAAATTAAGGTTGGAAAATCACCAACAGCTAACAAAGACTAAAGTTAAGAACAAGAAATGGTCCATCTCTTACTCCTCTTAATGGTTTGTATTCAGGTAATTCATTCTTTCTTTTATTCTCAATAATTTCTTTGTTTTTTTTTTTTTGGTTTTAAAACTATACAAATTGTAATTGGTTGTTTTGTGGTGTTCAAACATAACAAACTAACTTGATTTTGTCCATTTTTATTTGAATTTTTCTATTGTAGTCCTTGTCCATTTCATTTTCGTTTGCTTTCTCTCCACTATAGACTTGTCTCAGCTACCATAAATCATCTCAGATGCCATCATAGACTCATCTTAGCCACCGTCTTGCTACTGTTTTGGGTTGGGAAAATCGATAATTCCATTTTTTTTTTCAACGAGTTCGAGTTTAAGCTTAGTTGTGTTCTCTATTGCCCTTTTTCTTTCATTAGTTTGTTTCTTACCATGGTGTATTGTTCCCCTTTTAAATAATTTTCTAGATCCATCATAATAAATGGAGAAGTATTGTATCCCAAAGTTTCCAATGGGTAGTCGTTAATTCTGATTCGAAGGTGTGTTTCTTTTATGAAAGATGTTCTTTTTATCTAAGAAATTAATATCTATGTTCATTTTTGTAATTTTTGGTAGGTTCATTTTGTAATTTTTGGTCTTTTTGGCTTTTTCATTCATCAATGAAATAGCTTGTTTATTATAATAAAAATATATATGTTCATTTTTGTACGCTTGTTTGCAGCTGACGAGAAGAGGTGTCCACAATGTGTCTTATTAAAGTCAGAAAGCACTTATCAAGCTTGTATGTTAATAATTCTTTAGTTGCTCTATCTCTAGTACATGAATGTTTGATCTATTATGTTCTCTTGCTTGTTTCCCCTTAACTTGATCTTTCTTTTTGTTTTGTTGGTCTTATGTGTCTATTTGATATAAAAATTAACTAGATTGAGATTTGGAGAATTTTAAGATTGCTCTTAATAGTACTAAGAAGCTTTGTGTTGTAAGTTTTTACATCATAGGAGTTAGTTGTTTTATGCAGAGTTTGTTTTGAATTGAGGTAGTTGTTAAACATTGATCAAAACAATGTAGTTATAATTATGATCAATTTTATATTTACCTAAATAAGTTGGAGAACACACTTTTAGATGGAAGCCCAGCACCCCGTCTCAAGAACTTTAGGAAAACACTGCAAGTTAGTCATTGCTAATTTTGTTATTTTGCAATTTTTTTTTGGTTGATTTCCAATTGCTTTGCTGCATAATTTCTTAACAAGCATATTTTAATTTCTTTCAAGCAGAGGATTCTCAGTGTCCACTACTCAATACCACACTACGTTAGAGTTTCCTTGGATTGCAAGCACCTTCTATCTCGAATATTCGTAGCTGATCTAGCAACTGCTCTTTATGCCATATCAGCATAGGTGATGAGGTGCTTGATGATCTTGACGTCAAGAACATTAATTTGTCATAGTTATTTGGTTTTTTTGTATTGATGTGATTTAATTTTTTGTTTATAGAATGTAATTCATCTAGGCATGGAGTAAAATTTAAATTTTGAGATTGTAATATTTAATTAAATTTGACAGGTATATTATATAAATTTGATTTATAATTAATTTATAAAAAATATTTTTTTCTCAAATTTTAGACAATAGGTGACGCTCTTTTGGCATCACCTATTTGAATAGGTGACGGTCATTTTGTGACCGTCACCTATGGCAGTGTCACCTATTTAAATAGGTGACGGGTAAAAACCGTCACCTATTCGAATAGGTGACGTTTTTTTGGCGTCACCTATTTGAATAGGTGACGGTTTTTTTTGGACGTCACCTATTTAAATAGGTGACACTGCCATAGGTGACGGTCAAAAAACCGTCACCTATTCCCGAAATTCTTATAGTGCAGATCTCAATACTGAATCGAAGTCTGAGATGGAAACTTAGGGCATGAGAGATCAATTGAGAGCTAGGGCATATAAGATCGAGTTAGAGCAGACATCGAATCAAAGTGAAATTAGGGCTGATAATAAGAAAACAAAGTGAAATTACCTGTCTTTGATTAGTCGTTGAAGCTGATAACAAGAAAATGAAAAAGCAAAAGAGAGACGATGACTTCGATTCGTCCTTACTGCTTTCAGTTCACTCTTCGATTCGTTGTTGATATGAGTCGATCCGTTGCTCCCTTTGATTCACTCTTCACCTTTCGATTCAATCTTCCATTCATTGCGAGCGATTTGGAGCGAGAGAGCGAGGGCTTTGATTTCATTTGTATGAGTGAGAGAGCGAGAGAGCGCGAATGACTTCATCCGTGTATTTCAATTCCAATTTTATTTTTTTTTCTAAGTTTTCATATGTGATAGCGAGCAAGGGAATTGTTGACGTTCTTTTTTTTAATTTTTACTGTTCATCCGTGTAGTTTATAAAAGTGTCACCCTTTCTTTTGGCTAATGTCTCCTAAACCCAAAATTCTTATATTGATAGTCCGAGTTTTAAACATATCCATGCCAAATTTTTATTAAATTTAAAGACTTCCGCTGTTAATCTGATTTTAAATTATTTAAATGAGTCGCGTTGTCACATGATGTTTTACATTGCAATTTTAGTAGTTGATATTTTAAATATTTTGATACAAATACTTAAAAAAATAATGTTCTTATTTTTTTTTAGATACTTACCGTTCATTTTGATTATTTTAAAGGTAAAATTATTTATTCTGAAATGTTTATTCTGATGTTTGAAGAATACAAAACAATAGATCTGCTAGTTTTTTAATTCTACTAGATTCGCACGTAGAATTGTAAACTTTGTATATGTTTATCTCCAATATAAAGTTTAAAAGGGTTTTATTAAATATCAAATCTCCAATTAATTTTGTCTAAAAAATTATCGCATGTTTTAATTTTAATTTAACTTTGAACATTTAATCAATTTTTATTAAAACCGTATATTATTTTATATATATATATTTAGATTATTTTCCTTTTAAAATCTAATTACGGTTAATGAAGTGTATATCACTTAATTACATTAAAAATAATCCATTTTTTAATTTTATCTCGTGATATAATTAAAAAAAATGTAAAATATATATTTTCTTTTCTAATTAAATTAAAAATTTATTAATGTTTCCAGCTGAACGATTAGTATACAAATAAATGTTGGAATGAAACAAACTATTAATTATAATTCTTATAAAAGAGGAAAATGGCGAAAAAATCTTTTTAAAATTTATTGAATTTTTCTAATAAATAAAATCTAATTAGTATTAATATTTACTAATCAATATATTTTATTTTAAGTTTTAGAATTTTTCTAATCAATAAAATTTGATTATCATTTAATATTTCATGAAAGTAATGGCCATGAGTTTTCATCTACTAAAATTTTAACTCGATATATAAATATGTAAATGTGATGATTAATATAAAAAAATAAAAGAACTACATTATTAGGGAAAAAAAAAAGTGACTGATCGAAATCAAAACTAGAAGAAAAATGCACTTAAAAATGGACAAAAATTTAAATTATATCATGATCTAAAATTAGACCAAGAGAAATTAAAAAGAATGTATCCAAAGTAATGGACTCAATCTGACAAAACTTTAGCCAAGCGAATTGGTAAGAACAACCATCATCCAATAATCTTCTCATTTGAGTTCAATCTCACGAACAACTAATTGTTAAAAAAAAAAAACCTTGGCATTTGAGAGTGTGTGTAATTTTCTCCCAAGATTCGGCATGATGACGTTATACTATCTATGTTATTTTTCTTTATCGCCCTACCTTCATTACACATTTGGAGTTGGAGAATTTTGTCATTGATACGAATTTAGCTAAGCTATTGAAACGAATAAAGTTTACAATATTTTTGTAACCAAACAAAATAAAAAATTAGGGCTACAGTGAAAAAAAAATGAAATGACATAATCAAATAAGAACTCCATGAAGTTACTCAACAAAACTTAGAGGTGTATAAATCAATGATATAGGATGATGAGCAACCATATTTTGACCCCAAACACAACACAATCATCCACAAGTTTGCATTACTAAAAAGGAGACTCTGTAACCGGTGATCATTAAATGAACACAACACATAAATGAACAGAGTCAAGAGTAGTGTTGTTTATATACAGTAAAGTGGAATGAAAATCTAATTTTAATTTAATTATTTAAATTCATATTTATTTATTAAATGTGAATCGGTATTGATTTTTTTAATAATTAAATTAGAAGCAAGATTTGAATTCAAATAAATAAAATATTGATTTTTATAATTAGATTACAATTAGAAATTCTAGTCTGTTTGATTTTTTTTTTAAAATTAGATTTTATATAAGAATACAAATGTATATACATAATGACAAATTCTTGATTTTAGTTTTTAGATTAGGAGCAAGATTTTGAATTCAAATAAAATCTTGATTTTTTAAAAAAAAATTAGATTACAATTAGAAATTTTAGTAAATATGAATTTGTTTTTTTTAATTGTTATTAAAATTATTAATAATTTTAAAAAATTTGATATCATAATTTTGTTAGATACATCTATTATCTTATTCAATTATGGTGCGAATCACAAGAAAACTGGAGCTATGTTTACGTAAATGAGCCAATCAAGTCTCTACTGATTTCAAGGAAAATATTCAGGAATAACAACTTGCCTTAAAAGCAGTCCTAAAACAGACATATATACCTCAGGTGGAGGCACCCAACCCTAGGCACTCAGCAGAGAAAGGACTAAAATGAATGGGCCTAAACATTGGGCCCTTAAACAACAGACTTAAAGAGTTCATAAAATATAAAAAATAAAGGAAAGTGGGTCTTGTGCTAAACAAGGCCCAAGAGCCCAAGAACAAACATTCAAAAATAAGTCGTCTCTGAAGGAACTATTTACTAAATTAGCGGAAATTTTTTAGTAAATTAATTAACAATTAATTACAGATCCGTTAATAACATGCAATCGTGATCAAATTGAAAAACTAAAATTATAAGATTTTTCGAAAACTTACATTGTAGATTTAATGGAGAATCGGTTGGGGTTTTCTTTACAGCATCAATCCACTTCACCAAGCCTTCTATGCTATATCCCGATCATAAACCAACCCGACTTGTGGGAATCGAACCGGAAGAACAAAAGAATAAGAAGAAAAATTCTTCTTATTTTTCTATGCCAAAATCGGCAATTGGGAGAATAAAAGAGAGAATTTTTGATAAATATCAAAGTCTACAAATATGAGCACCCAATGGTCATATTTATAAGAAAAATAAGAGTTTGTTTCCTAATCAAATTAGGACTCTTATTTCATTTAATTTAAATAATCAAAATTATTTATAAAAATAAAAAAAATAATAAAAGAAATAAAATGGCGTCAGCCATTTGCATTAAGCAAAATAAGTTTTATCTTTTAAATGCCAAAGTGGCGTCAGGCATTTGATCTTTATCCTTTTTTTTTTTTTTTTCATTTATCTTTTGTTTTATATGTATTTAAAATTTGAAAAATTCAAATAATCTTTCAATTTAAATACATATTGCCTAAAATTCTTTTAATTAATTAATATTGAATCAAATTTATTTAAATAATTATTTTGGGCAAAATACTAATTTGTTTCATAAAACAAATATATTTAATTCTCTCATTTTATTATTAAATTAAATAAACTCATTATTTAATTAATAATATTAATTATTAATTTCTATTTAAATAAAAATTTTATTTAAACAATTAATATATCCCTTTATTTAAGTAATTTAATTACTTAAATATAATTATTTCTTCCTAGTTAAATTAATAACTTGGTTAGTTACAATGATATATGGGCTAGTATAGGGACTTGATGGACCTATAGATCATGGGCTCCAATTGTTAGGAATGGTGTCCTAGAACTTGTAATTATTTAATAATAATAATTTATTAAGAATAAATTAAATAAATAAACATAAGTTCTTTATATTATCTAGATTGATTCAATTAATGATATTAGGAATATATGGAAATATATAAATATCAAACATTCAAATAGTAAACCCTAAGTTACTCTTATGAAATCGCGACTTAGTATGTGAGTCATACAAGTGGATTAAAGTTGAGATGAGTAACTTAAATGTGTCTATAGTAAACGGATAACGTTTGGGAACCTTATCCTGGTAACACCGTTGATAGCTTCGCATTTTGTTTATAGACAAATGATCGAATCCTGATCATTCATGTGGGAGACATGAAATGGAAGTATCATATGCAATGTTGATTGTATAAGATAGGACCACGATGTTCGATCAAATTTCTCATTAGTACCGTTTACGAGGAATAATCGAATATCAAACTAAGTTTATCAACCGTGATAGATCTCAATCCTGAGTGGAATGCAGACTCCTATTTGTGGAGTTATGTTCTTTGATTCACATAGTTGAGAGCGATCTGTAAGAACGCTCAATACACTCCTGTTTTGGGAACATGATTAGATAAGTAGCTGGGAACTCATTTTCACGAGATGGAATTCATAACTTTCCTATAAATTAATGGTATCAGTGCGATACCTAAACATTTTAGGAACTTTAGGAAACTCCCTTGATGTACTGATTCGAGACATGAACAAGTGACGTCACGACTTCTATTGATCACAGAAGTATCTTATCTCTAGTTTGACTAAAGATAAAGTTCATTGGAGAATCAGCGGGAACACAAGGATAAAGCGGTAATTACAGGGGCAAAACGGTAAATTTATCCGCCTGTAATTATGAGGGTTCCACGTGAAGGATATATCACAGATATAAATAATGATAAACTAAATGGACAATAACTCATCTATAGTGAAGGAAGTTCAACTATGAATCTATAGTGAAATTATTCATAGTTAGATAATAAGTAAATAACTGATTATTTGTTAATCACTTAATTGACTAATTATTAAGCCCATGATCTATAGGTCCATCGGGTCCCTATGTTAGCCCATATATCGTAGTCGCGAAATCAAGTAGAAGAAATGGAAATTTTAAGTAAAGTGAATTACTTAAAATAGGCAATATTAATTGTTTAAATTTTGAGTATATTTAAATGGTAATTAATATAAACATTATTAATTGTTTAAATAATGAGTTTATTTAAACAGGAAATTAATAATGAAATATTATTAATTATTTAAATATTGAGTATATTTAAATGGTAATTAATAATTTGAAATTAATTAACAATTATTAATTGTTTAAATAATAAATTTTATTTGAACGGAATTAATAATTAAAATTAATTAATTAACAATAAAATGTTATCAATAAAATTATTAATTAAATAATGAGTTTATTTTATGGAAATTAATAATTATAATATTTATTATTAATTATTTAAATAATGAAAATTATTTAAATGAAAATTAATAATTAAATATAAATTGGATAATATTTAGTCGGGAGAAAATATTAATATTATTAATTGTTTAAATAAAATATTTTCTTTAAATGGTAATTAATAAATAAATTAATTAAGTTGGACTTATTAATTTAAGAGAGAATTTCAAGCCCAATTGGATTAATGAACCCAATTGGAATTGGCCCAAAATAATTAATTAAATAAATTGTATTTATTTATTATTTTATCATGATAAAATCGGCCATGACATGTATTTTGAGGAGATAATTGTTTGAATTATATCCTAAAATAATTACATAGATTTATTTACCCAAGATAAATAAAAATAAAGAAAATAAAATAATCTCCTATTTATCCATGGCATTTTCGAAATTGCTAGGTAAAGGAAAGAGATAATCTTTTTTCTTTTTGTAATTATCTCTATAGATTAATCCTAATGTGATTAGGATTCCTATTTTTCTATAAATAGGAGGGTTGGGTTATTCATAAATCACACAATTTAATTCCATAGAAAGTTGGAACTCTCTCTTCTTCCCTTCTTCCCCCCATAGCCGAAATTCCCTAGTCATTATTGAGAAGAAAATATTTTTCTTCTTCCCAATTTCTTCTTAAGTTCAATCCCACAATCGGATTTCGTTTGATCGATCGGGATGTAGCATAGAGGATCCGGTGTTGCTGAGGATTGATGCTGTAAAGAAATCTCCAACCGATTCTCCATTAACTACTCAATGTAAGTATAACCGGTTTTAATTTTCGAAAATAAAGCATGAATCTACATGTTCTTCGTGTTTTTTATCACAAATTGCATGATATTAATAGATCCTAAATTAAGTGTTAATTTGTGTTACTAAATAAATTCCGCTAATTTAGTAAATCATCCCTTCACCAATAATTATTGATTTATTAACTAAACTCATTAATTAATTAATCATAATTATTAACTTAGGGTAATTCCACTATAAACCCTAAGTTGAACCCCCCTCACTACAGATGGGTTATGTCCATTTGTTATTAAGTTTGTTTTGACATATCCTTCACGTGGTAAACTTATAATTACAACTGGGTCAAAATTACCGTTTTACCCTTGTAATTATCTCCTTTATCCTTGTGTACCCGATGATTCTCTAATGAACATTTTTCTATAGTTTTCAAGTATAGAACGATCCTTCTCGGGCCAATGAGAAGGTGAGGCCTCATGTTCAAGTACCAAATCATTACAACAAGAGAGATACCTAAAGTTCCTAAGTTAGAATAGTGTCGCACTAACACTTTCATTTGTTTTAGGAAAGTTATGAATGTCATTTTGTATAGAAATGTTCCCAAGCACTATTTTAGTCATTTCCCCAAAACGAGAGTTTATCGAGTGTATCAACAGATCATCCTCAACTATGTGAATCAAAGGAAAAGACTTCATTAATGTGAGTTCACAACATACTCAGGATTGAGACGTATCAATCTTAATAACGTAAATTTGATATTATAAATCATTTCCTATCAACGGTGTTATTTAGGAATCGATTTATTATCCTGGTCCAGTCTTATATAAACTCATTATATATGATGTTTCCACTTGCATCTACATCATGCTAATGATTTGGATCAAATCAGTGAACAACATCAACAGTGTTACCAGAATAAGGTTTCCTAACCGTATTCGTTTACTGTAGACTATTTGAGTTACTATCTTGGACTAGATCTACTTTATATCTCATAGTAGTCAAGATTACAGAATTAGTAACTCTGGAATTTTCTATTAATGTTTGAATATATAACGAATATCAACATATAATAAATTGCACAAAATTCACTAAAATAATACTTTTATTTATTCATAAAATATTCTATTACAAATTACGAATTCTAGGGCATAAATCCCAACAGTCTCCTCTTAGGGATGGCAACAGGCGGGCAGGGTCGGGGATGTCATTCCCATCCCCTGACCCGCGGGGATTTTAAATCCCCATACCCTACCCTATCCCCTAATCAAAGAATCGGGGCGGGTTCGGGGATTCCCCGTTCGGGGATCGGGTTCACCGCGGGGAAAATTCCCTTTTTAATATTTTAATTCTTATTTAAAAAGAAAAATAAAAAGAGAATATATATTTATAATAAACATTTTTAAGATAAAAAGAAAACATAATATTAAACATTTTATAATTTATAAGTTAATATAACCATATTTTATATATTTTTTTCTACTAAATAAATATAAAAGTAAACAAAATACATAAGATGTTATCAAAATATCGGGTTTGGGATCGGGGGTGGGGCGGAGAATGTGTTCCCATCCCCTAACCCTAAAACAAATTTGAGAAAATTCCCCCCCTAACCCTAACCCTATAAAGCGGGGATTCCCTGCCCCTAGGGTCGGGGCCCCTAACTCGCGGGGAATTTTGCCATCCCTATCTCCTCTCTTCACCACGTCAAATTCAAATATTGATTTAATTTAATTAAAAATATTAATAGTTTTAAAAAATTTGATATCATTATTTTGTTATGTTTTTAATATATTGATAGTTTAAAAAAAATTGTTACGTTTTTAATAAATTTGATATGATTATTTTGACAAAAAATTGTTACGTTTTTAATAAATTGGATATCATTATTTTGACAAATTATTGTTACGTTTTTAATAAATTTGATATCATTATTTTGACAAATTATTGATTTTACTAAATATGTTTTTTTAATTGTTATTTATATTTTATATTTGAGATAGATACATCTATTATCTTATTTAATTAAAATATTCATTTAATTTTATAATTTATTAATTATATAGAGGGCATTTTAGTCTAAAAATGTTTCCCAACTTGTTAGTTTTTTAATATAGTATAGATTAATAATGATAATGATTCTTCCATAAGTCTTGAGTTCCGTTATTTAATGGATTTTTAAGAAAGAGTTTTGGTACCATGTGACATATGCACTACAAAATCGTCCGAGTTTCAAGTTTTTTATTCATTTTTATCTTGATAAATAACAATTGGATCGTGTTTAATATTTGTTTTCTTTCTCTTTTTTCTCTCTCGTTTTTAAAGTAATAGAAAAATAACAATAGGATCGTGTTTAACTACTTATTTCTTTATCACTAAAATTTTTTATTCAAAAATTTTAATTTTTAATTGAAAACATCTATTAAAAAAAACTTTTTATGTCAATTGAAATATTTAAAATAGCCCAAGTAGAAACATAAAAACAACAAATCATTCAATAATGGAAAAGAAAAGAAAAAAAAATCAATCATTTAATCAAAGCAATTCATTAATTAATGCAAGTACAAAAGTGTTATTTCGAAATATAATCAAACCTGTATTGTTTTTTTTTTTTTTTAAATAAGGTTGAAAGATGTGCTCCTAACTGTAATTTCTCTAAATAATAATCATAATTAAAATAAAGGGTAAAATACAAACAAACCCCTGTATTTTTTGCCAAATGTATGAACACCCTGTGTTTTGAAAATTACAAATTATACCCTTGTGGTTCCAAATTATTCCAATAAGACCCCCTCCCCTTCAACGCCATTAATTTCTTTTTAGTCATAACTTCTTTGTTTGAACTTCGATTTAGATAATTAAAGATGTTTTGGAATCCTTATTTCAGGCTCTAAGTTATGGTTGGTTCAAAACTTTAAAATCGTTAATAAATAAAAGAGTTTATTATCATCAAAATACTAGGTATGATTTACACTATTAATGCTTTTGGTTACTGATGATTTATAAATTTTGAATTGACCATATCTTAGAGCCCGAAATGAATCTTAGAGCCCGAAATGAAGATTCAAAAACATCTTGAATCATCCAAATCGAAGTTCAAATGAATAAGTTATAGCTAAAAGAAAATTAATGACGTTGAAGGGTAGGGGTCTCATTGCCATTTTCAAACCACAAGTGGTGTTTATGCATTTGGCAAAATGACGTTGAAGGGTAGGGGTCTCATTGCCATTTTCAAACCACAAGTGGTGTTTATGCATTTGGCAAAAACCACAAGGGGCTTATTTGCATTTTACCCTTAAAATAAAAAGTAACAATGAAACCTGTTAATTAATAATTACAATATTAGAATAACATTTATAGTTATTTAAAACCTACGTACATAATTCATTTATTTATTTGAGGAAAAAATTTATATGACATTTTAAAAAAAAATACCACTTTCATTATAAAATGAATTAAAAAATAAAAAAACTAACAAAATTTAAAAATATATTGAATTTTAATTTAGTGCAAAACAAGATCATTCTATTATACGAGAATCTTTTTAATGAAAATGAATTCAATAACCTAATTAAAGTAAAAAGAACTATGCTATTTTTCAAAATAAGAAAGAAAAATATATTATTGACTTTAATTTATCAAACAAAAATATTTACATATACTTAAGGATATTGGAATTAAACTAAATTTCTAAAACATATTCATCACCTCGAAATCATTGGAAAACAGACTTGTGAACTCTACTCCCCCATTTCTACTTGCTTAAGTAGTTAAAAGAAAGTATGTTATTAATTTCAAATGACAAACTAATTAGAAATGATTACACCAATAACCACTTTAAATCACCATAATCCAGTTTTAACGGTTGTTTATTATTAATATAAAAAATATCCAAGAAACACCATTTATGGTGGTGATCCGGTGGTTTCCGATTTTATAGTTTACGATCTTACCCTTTTATCTCTCCTGATAACCATATCTTATTAATTACATATCATTTAATTTTTTATTTTTGAATTCAAAATCAATCTCCTTGATTTTGGGAATCATTATTTAAGGATAAGAAACTCTAACCTAAATTAGATTATTATTCTTCTTCCTCCTTCGTTTTCCGTTTTCTGTTTTCTTCATTGCCCAGAAATTGCCCAAATTCGACTTTCACAGCTTTTCTGTCTCCGTTCGACAGTGCCAATAAAACCGCTCACCATTGATTCAAATTCTGTTTCACCGATTTCAAATTCGACGCTCGACCGCCGCCGTTTTGCTTATTCTTATTCGAGATCTACTCATGCTTATCACGAAAAAAAGAAGACCCTCGCTGGTTTACAGTGTTTTTTGATACAACCATGACCGGCACTCACATGACCACGCTTTTCTTGCGATTCTTCTTGAAACGGGTCGTCATTTTCATCGAGAATTGGGTTTCAGGAAGTTACAGAGAGCGGCGTCAGCGTGTTGAATCCAGATAAGCTTCTTACGACGGCGGACATTGACGTAATTCTTCATGTTATTCATGGCTGCTGCTACAGGTTTGTTGATCTATAATACACCATTTATTACATATAAACATTTTATTTATATGGCTGCTGCTATAGGTTTTTTGATCTATAATACACCGTTTATTAAATATAAACATTTTATTTATATGGCTGCTACTACAGATGTTAATGGCTACTGCAGGTTGGTTTATCAATTATATACCGTTTAATAAATATAAACATGTTAAACTATGCATTTTTGTAATTTTAACAAAGACAACAATTTATAGCTACTGCTATAAGTTTTTGTGACCATTCCTATAGGTTGGTTTTTCAATTATACACTATTTATCAAATATAAATGTGTTTGATTTGGTTTTTCAAAAAAAAATTTTGTTTTATTATTAATTTAACCTTGTATTTGTTTTAGTTTTGTTAAACTTTTTTTTAGGAAAATGAATACTTATTACTTTTTGTTTATTTTTGGTTTATCAATTATACACGGTTTAACATTGTTAAACTAACGGTGATTCTTTTTTAAATAATTTCAGAGTTTGAAGAAGTATTAATGGCGGTTGGAGGATGATCGAAGAAGAAATAAATTCGAATTTTTCGGGAAGAAAGAACTATTCAGTAGCTTTAAGATTTTTTCAATTTTATTTTTTAGATTTAAATTTTCCATTAATTCTACAAAATTTAAGGGATTTTATAATTTTTCTTAAATCTTGCACAAATTAAGGAAAATTAAATCGGGGGCGTGTTTCGTTTTTTCACAATGTAATTTAATTTTTTTGGGGGTGGTTTTGGGTAGTTTTGATATATATAAAAGATTGTGTTTTTTTAAATAAACAGCTTTAATTTCTCCATTACTGAAATTAGCCCAACTAATTAATGAAAAAGGCTGAAAATTAATTAATATGACTAAAATTCAAATAAGAAAAAAAAAGTATGATTAATAATATATGAATAAATCAATAAACTATATGAAATAGAAATAAAAATATAATAAACTTATGATACCTTCGTCCTCATAAATATTCTTAATGTTAAATCTCAAAACGAATTGATAATAGAAGAGTTATCAAGGTAAACCCTTTTCACGTCTTAGATACTAATACTAGTTATCACATGATTTTGGGCAGGCCTTGGTTGCATGCGATGAAAGCGATCTCCTCAATTGAACACCAGAAGCTGAAATTCCCTCGCAAGGGAGAGATCATCATAATCAAGGGAAACCAGAGTACGACAAGGAGCCGCATGGTGGATGCCATAAATGCTCAAAACAATCGAAAAGTAGCAGATAGAGGAGGAATCTGAGGTCCTAAAGCAGAAATAGAAATATTTTCGACCTCAGGCTCCAGAAAAAGACTCGGAGGGATTAATCATCCTTCCCGAGGATAAAGAAAGGACAATGCAGATTGGAACAAAAATGAGTGAGGAAGTAAAGGAACAACTCTCCACCCTCCTCTGTTCCAGATGGAAGACCTTCATATGGGATCACATGCACATGCTTGTAATCAAACAAGCAACAGTCACTTACAAGCTCGAAGTGGATCCCAAACATGCACCCATCCGACAAAAAAGAAGGAAGTTCGCTCAGAACGAAATCAAATAATCGATGAGGAGGTCCAAAGATTGCTGGAAGCAGGTTTTATTGGAGAGGTAAAGTATCCAGCTGGTTAGCCATTGTGGTAGTAGTGGAAAAGAAAAATGGGTGGATATTCTATATCGACTTCACGGACCTGAACAAAGCATGCCCAAAAAACTCTTTTCCACTTCGGAAGATCGACCAGCTCGTAGATGCAACTGCTAAATTCGAATTACTGAGCTTCATGGATGCCTTCTCTGGTTACAATCAGATCTTGATGGACCTAATCGATCAAGAAAGAACCTCTTTCATAATGAACAAGGGCTCATACTACTATAATGTAATGCCCTTCGTACCAAAGAACGCTCGGGCGACATATCAGAGGCTAATGAATTGAATGTTCTAGAAAGAGCTGGGCAAACCATGGAAGTCTACATCGACGACATGTTAGTGAAATCCGAGAAGGCTGAAGATCACCCACAACATCTTAAGAACGCCTTTGACATCCTTGATGATTAGACAATGAAACTCAATCTGAGAAAATACACTTTTGGAATTCCTTCTGGAAAATTCCTCAGGTATCTCGTGACCAAAAAAGGAATAGAGGCCAATCCAAACCAAATCAACGCGATCCTCCAAATGGAAGCGCCCAAGAATGTGAAGGGAGTTCAGAAGCTCATTAGATGCCTAGCCACGTTGGGACGGTTTATCTCCTGACCTTCGGACAAATGCTTCCCCTTCTTCAAGACCCTGAAAGGAAGCAAAGAATTCTGATGGGATAGGAAATGCCAAAAGGCCTTCGATGAGCTAAAAGCATATCTATCCAAACCCCCACTCTCATCCAAACCAAAGGACGAAGAAGACCTCATCATCTACATAGCAGCTTTCGAGACAGCAGTAAGCGCCGCCTTAGTCAGAGAAGAAGGAAAAATACAGCACCCCGTGTATTATGTCAGCAAAGCTTTGCTTGACACCGAGACAAGATACACAGAAGTCGAACGATTGGCACTGACAATGATAACAGCCTTAAGTAAACTCAAATATTATTTCCAAGGCCACCGAATCATATTGTACGAACTACATTCCCTCTGAAATCAATTCTCCACAAACCCGATGCCTCCGGAAGACTTATGAAATGGGAAATAGAACTAGGAGGGTTTGACATTACAAACGAGCCCAGAACCGCCATCAAAGGGAAATCCCTCATAGATTTCGTCACGAAAATGACCAGCTCTGAACAGCAAAATACCCCCCCCCCCAAAGTGATGAGCAGCAGCGAATGGAAGAAGACAACACCTGGAAGATCTACGTGGACAATTCCTCTAACGCCAAAGGGAGCGTAGCCGAGATAGTGATCAAAACAACCGAAGGCTTCCTACTAGAGCAATCAATCAGGTATGCTTTTCAAGCCTCAAACAATGAAGAAGAATATGAGGCACTGCTAGCCGGATTGAATCGATTGAAGGAATTGGGCAAGAGAAAAGCAAAGGTATATTCGAACTTAACGCTTGTACCAAAGCAGTTGACCAGGGAGTTTGAGATAAGAAATTTGAACATGGTGAAATATTTAAACAAAGTCAAAAATCTTGCCAAACAGTTTGAATCAATCGAAGTGGAACAGTACCCGAGGTCGAAAAATGAGCAAGTAGATGCTTTGGTCCAGAATTGGCTCGGTAGTCTAATACGACCTAAGAAGGACAATCCCAATAGACTATTTGGAACATTCGAGCATCGAGAAGATTGAAGAAGTGTTCCAAATAACATAGACCAAGAATCACCTGGTATCATAGTATTCTAGAATATCTGCTCAACGGTAAATTGACATGAGGTCACGGTATGGTTTGTGTTTGGTGACAGTGAGGTCACGGTATGGTTTGTGTTTGGTGACAGTGAGGTCACGGTATGGTTTGTGTTTGGTGATAGTGAGGTCACGGTATGGTTTGTGTTTGGTGACTGTGAGGTCACACGTCAGTGAGGTCACGGTATGGTTTGTGTTTGGTGACTGTGAGGTCATGGTATGATTTGTGTTTGGTGACAGTGAGGTCACGGTATGGTTTGTGTTTGGTAACTGTGAGGTCACGACAATTATCCTTTTTTTACTCCGGTAATTATCTCTTGTATCTTTGCGTACTTGGTGATTCTCAAATAAACAACTTTTATAATACAACACTAGGGAAATATTTCCATGATCAGTGGAAGGCGAGACGTCTCTTTGTTTAAGTATCGAATCATTACAACAAGGGAGTTATTTAAATTTCCTAAATTGGTGAAGTGTCACACAGACATCGTCATAGTAGGAAAGTTGTGAATTCCTTCTTGTGTAGAAATGTTCCCTGCTACTCATTTCGTTATGTTCCTAAAATAATATCTTATGAAGTGATTCAACGAATCACTCTCATCCATGTGAATCAAAGAACAGAACTCCACAAGCATGAGTTCATAACACACTTAGGATTAAGATCGATCACACTGGATAATTTGAGTGATGAGTTAATCATTTTTTATAAATGGTTTTATATGAGGTAAACATCGTGGTCTAGTCTTATACAATCAATATTGTACAAGATACTTAAACTTACATGTCTCACACAAATGATCCAAATAAGATAATTGTACTATGTACAAGTAGAATGTATCAACAATGTTTACAGGATAACGTTCCCCAACCTTATCCATCTACTGTAGACTATTTGAGTTGTTGTCTAAACTGAATCTTCTTATGTGTCAACTCAAAAGCTTTTATGTAATTTGAATGTGTTATATTGAATATATAACGCAATGCACGTATTTTTTTAAAATAATATATTTTTATTCATATTAAATTTTATTCGAGTTAAATAATGTTTACCAACTATTCATATTCTTCTTTAAATTGCCATTGACCAATTTTTGACCATTTGCTTCATCTTTTTCACCTCCAAACCGTGGGCAAGAATGGGGGGAAAGAAAAATTCGGGTTTTGCTCGTTTCTCGGGGGATCGGCTCGATTTTGGTTGCATCGGAAAGCCCTCGAGCCTAGGATTCTTTTCCACCTAACCATCGTGCCTTTCTCCCGTGATCCACGGAGTTCTCGGTAAGTTAATCTTCAAACCCTAAGCTCCAAATAGTGTTTTAATGGAGTTTTCTCTTTGATTCTTCGATTTCTTGCCGGTAAACTCGATGATTTTAAGTACGGGGGTTGTTTTAAGTGTTTTTGGAAACAATCCCATAACCCTAAAACCGAGTTTCAGTCGAAGCCCTTCCCGTTTGAAATTTACCTTTTTGGGTTTGATTATGGGTTATTTATTGATGAATTATTGTTTATTTAAATTCAATTCGGGAAATGGCATAATGTTCAAAAACCCTAATTATCGATACCCATTGAAATCGGGAATATCGAATTTGTTTGAAACCAACTCGAAACACATCTAAATTGCCTAAAAGCCGGAAAACCAAAACCGAAACCCTTTTTATGAAGGGGGGGCTGAGAGCCTCATGAGAGAATTAAAGGTTTCATTGTTTTGTGTACTTAGATGTCGTTTGATTGATATTTGGTTAATTATTAATTGTTAGATATAATTCTAATTGTAGGTGTTTTTGAACCTTTTATTGATCGCGTTATCGAAGGTTTGGAACGAAATCTTCTTTTGCAAAGGTGAGAATAGTTATGATTTAAAGTAATTATAGAAAGCGAATAAGTATGATGGTTTGTAGAATTGGAAACTAAGATTAGAATTCGAATATAAGATTAGAGGGATGTGAGTTAGTGCCCTTAGGATTAGGAGTTAATCCTTTAAGTGAGAACTTAGGAGTTCTCGAGGAAAGCATTGAATCTTAGACAATTCTAAGTTAGATTCGTTTCAAAGCTTAGGATGGATCATTGGAGGTTAAAAGATCCAAACTTGTATTTAGAACGATTAATAGAACCTCGGATTATATTGGAAGTTTAGAATCCTGGAAGGTATAAGTTAATCGTTTAAGATAGGTTTTACTTTTATTATTGTAGCGGAGTTCGATTTACGTATCGTTCTTCCGGAGTTTCCTATTTATTTACTTTATGTCTTTTACTTTATGTCCTTTACTTTATGCCTTTTACCTTATGTTTGTATCGGCTACTTTAATTCCGTACTTTATTTATTTACACCAAAACATATCATATTGCATCATAACATCTCGCATCATGGAAAAAAAGTGAGAATGAGAAAGATATGAATTGGAGAATGATGGATCCTACGAGATAGACCACATTACCTTCATAGAAAAAGAAGAGAGAATGAGAAAGACATGAATGGGAGAATGATGGATCCTACGGGATAGACCACATTACCTTCATAGAAAAAGAAGAGAAAGTGAGAAAGAAAATGAGGGAGAATGATGGATCCTACGGGATAGACCACGTTACCTTCTTCATGCATAAGGGCGTATGCGAATCCTACGGGATGTCCTCATGCATTCATGCTTATGACTGATGAAATAGAGATTCGAGATGTTATACTTTATGCAAAGTTTATTTACTTTTCTTATTTTATGTCGTAACAAGTTAATGGATGAGGATTGACTACGAGTGTTAGTAATATCATCCTTTGGAAAGTTTAGAATGAAATTACCTAAAGTTTTGAGAATTTTAGGATTGATTGTGTCAGGTAAATTGGACACAAATCGGAATACGAGTTTGAGGTCTATCCTTACTTTTTATTCTTATTATTCTCACTGGGCTTAAGTTGTTAGCTCATGATATTGCAAAAATTTTAGGTAATGCCATGGCTAGAGGTCGAAGGAGAGGAGATGGTGCTGCATGATCGAGGGATGAAGACTTTGAGATGGACTAAGAGGTTGTAAAAATCCATGTACATGGTTTTGTGAATTTTATACAATTTTGGATTTGTATATTTGTAAATGGCTCTTAAGAGCTTTTCGTCTATGCTTTTATGATTATAATTCATTTTGAACTTCTGGATAAGAACTTAATGTTCCTTGTGTATTTAAATTGCGAATTTAAAATGTAACAGGTTTTGGCTAGCAACTTTTCAAACATAACCACACCATTTTTCTTAAAATATAAAGACTTTCGCTGTGTATTTCTAATTTAAATTATTTAAAAGTGACGGGTCGTTACACAATAATATCTTCCCACCTCTAGTGAATAATGACAGGTAATGAATGCTCCCGTAGGCTAAGCTCATTCACCTCATTATCTCACCCACCGAATAAAAGGTTCAATAAACCCTTGTATCCTCGTATATGTATCATAGTAATTATGGATAATACTAGATAATGTGAACTCGCATAGTTACATCATTATCTTATTATCCATCTCCTCCGATCATGCAAAGTTCACGTAGCCTTTAGCATTCCTCATGTACATATACGTAAACATGAAACAAATAATGCCAGACAATGCAAGCTCACTCAGTCTATGCATTACCTCATTATTCCTCCAAATAATCGGTTTATGCAATATGATATGATATGATATGAATATGCTTTCAAGTGCAAGTAAATAAATATAAACATTCAAAGTAATAGAAATAATATAAAGGTAAATGGATCACGTAATACTCTTATACATAAAATGAGAAATTAGGAACTTCTAATAAGGAAAACAATAAATAGATCAAGCCAAACGGCCTTTTGTTAACTTGAATTACTAACGTAATCATAAAGTCTCCAATTCAAATGATTCTATTGCTTCCAATAATTATTCGAAGTTCGATAATCAAGTTTCTTATTCACCCCTTATACTTGAAACCTTCAACTTCCGATAATCATTCTTAAACTCCGGAACGAATCTAAACTTAGAACTTCCAAGAGTTATTCGTTTCATTCGAAAATCCATGAGTTCTCTCACTCAATTATAACTAACTCCAAGCCTAAGCATGTTAGTTCACTTACTTTAATCCTTTCGATTTAAACCTTAATCTCAACTTCCAATTCTAAAAATCGTTCAACTTATTCGGTTTTTAAAGCTACTTTAAATTCTATTTATTCTCACTTCGAATGCTCGACAGCGACAACTAAGTTCCCACGAACAACCAAACAAGCAATCACACCTACAAATCATCAATTGCACAACATATTACAACTCATAACTAAGTTGAGAACAAGTGTGAATTTTCGAGTGAATAGTGATTTCAGATGAATAGTGTTTTTGGGTGAATAGTGATTTCGGATGAATAATGTTTTTGGATGAATAGTGTTTTCGAAAATCCAGGCTCAAAATCATCAAATTCCTTGATAGAAATACGTGATTTATACTTCAAAACTCATTTATAATCAAAAAAGGACGAAAACCATGTAAAAAATTTTGAAAACTCACTTTTTTGGACCTTCCTTAAAGGATGGGAAACATCGAAAGACTAGGTTGGATAGATAGCCCTCGTCTTGAGCAATCCAACGCAACCGCAAACATGATATTCGCCGAGAAACGAAGAAAAGCCAAGAAATTTTTCTTCTCATCCATGGATGAAGAGCTCCACAGCTTGTCAAGAGAAGAAGAGAAGGAAGTGTGGTCAATTGGTCAACTTTGATGTTTTTAAAGAAGAATGAATAGTGATTTTAGATATTTTAAGAAATTGGAAATTACGGATACGTCCTTTTAATGATTTTAACTCATAAAACGAAACCCAAAGTTCTTAAACTAGCCAAATCGTGATTAATAATTATTAATTGGCCCGTTAATAATTATTAATACGACCAAAACTAATTTAAGCTAATAAAACGATTAAAAAGGTTTAAAATGAAATAAACTCCTAAATTCAAAATTCAAATTTCTAAATTAAATCTAAAATTTAAATTAATCAATTCTAAAATTAAATTAAGTGCTTTACATCCAATAATAATAATTAAAATAAATTAAAAAATTCCTTGTAAAATAACGGGACGTTACATGTATAGTCCAAGTCCCAAAAGCCATCTACTAGTGATCAAGCAACACCACCTTCTCGACCTCGTCCTCTCCCATGAGTTTTACCTGAAAAAGTTTAAGTGTAGCAACATTAGCATAAAAATGCTAGTGAGAGTAAAATGGAAGCAAGCACTTCTATGGACCGAGTTCCATATCGGAAAATGTGTCCAAAAAATCCTATCGTGCTCTTTACTACCTATAATGTACTCCCAAGTACCATGCATAAGAAACAATCCCATTCCACGATATCGTAACTTCGAAATTAAACATTTAAACTCATAAGTAAAACACTAAGGCAAGTAATTAGTACTAAAGCATAACGAAACAAGTACACATGTAATTTCTCGCTACACACATCATACCACAAGTTGTTATCACACCATAAGTAATCATACCACGTATATTACTATGTTCCACACGATATTTCATTTCACACTTACCACATCACAATACATTTCACATCGTGACCACATTGTCACATTTAACATTTCACATTGTGACCACATTGTCACATTTCACATCGTGACCACATTGTCACATTTCACATCGTGACCACATTTTCATATTTCACTTCATGACCACATTGTCACAATTACCACACCGCGTATCACAAAGCCACATGTACTACACCCCTTTGGTAGTACTAAATAGAGAATCACATTGCTAAAAATATTACAACTAACTCAATTTTGCACCTTCATTATCACACATTCCACATGATGAATGGTTCACATTACCACTCATACCACATGATGAATTGTTCACATTACCACACATACCACATGATGAATCGTTCACATTACCACATGATGAATCGTTCACATTACCACATGATGAATCTAGACATAGAATAGGTAAGTGAAACTGATAGCTACTAGGACTAAATATAAGGAGAAGCCTAGCTTGAGCTAATCACCCAAACTCCTCTTCTCCAAGTATATTATATTCCAAACAATTTATGATACTTTCTCTCCAAAGTTTCCTTTAGTTCCCTTATAACCACTCAACGAAAGGGAAACAATCTAACACTTATTCCAAATTCCGGAAACAAGATTCTCATCGAGAATGCAACCTAACCCATAATGAACAATTCAATTCAACAACACCAAAAGTTAAACAATTCTCCTTATGCACTTTCCTTATCTCCCAATTACATCCCATTTTGGACAAACTCTAAAAAACAAGTAAATCTCTTAACCCCGATCAAACATGATCGTCATGCAATCCGGAAACATAAAAGTACTCAACAAGCACTTTAAACTCACCTTAGAATTGAAGTCAACTCTAATTCGCTCGTTGATCAATTTCATGAACGAAGTTCAAAACCTACAACTATAATACACCTAAAGTACATTAATTTAATGAATTGAACAATGATCATCACATTACTAAAATAAAGGACAAAACAGCCAGACATTTTGCTCAAGAGGCCCACGGCCCAAAGGAAGGAAGAGAAAAAAATGAATTTACGGGTTTTATGCATTTTAGAGGCATTTCGGGTTGGTTTCGAGTACTTTGGAGGTTTGTACCATCAATGGGTAATCGAAAATTAGGGTTTTGGACAATTGTTCAATCCCGAAAAATTAAATAAAACAATAATCAATAGTATTTGAAATACCTTAGCCATCACGAAGTAAGGGAAAATCAAACTGGACGGGTTTCCGGCTCAAACTCGATTATAGGGTTAGGGGAAGTTTCTAAATTCACTTAAAACGATTTCCTCGATTGAAATCTTTGAGTTTCTCGGCATGAAATCGAAGATTTCAACCAAAACCTCCATTAAAACACTATTTTAAGCTTAAATTAGAAACTTTTTCATACCTTGAGGCCTTTAGAAATCGGAGGAAAAACTCAATTGATAGGTTGGAAATGACGCTTGGACCAAGGGCTATCCAGGGCAACCAAAATTATGACGATCCGCTAAGAATCGAAGAAAAACCAAAAAAAGGAAAATCCAAGATGAGGCTCACGGCCTTGATGAAGAAGAAGAGAAGAAAAGATGAGGTCTTTGGTCTAATTTGTCTTATTTAAAGAGATGGTTGAATAGTATTTTGATATTTTAAGAAATAAAAAATTACAGATACGTCACTTGTTTGCTTTTAGCCTTTAAAACGAAACCCAAAGCACTTTCTAATGCCCCATTACAAGGTAATTTAAAATTTGGTTAAAATTAAATTTTTCATTTAATAATACAGAGTATGAATTTTCTATTTAAAATTTCTTATTTGCAACCATACGCTCGTTGGAGGACAAATTACGGAGGAATGACTTTTAAGCAATTTGTTTTCAAAGGAAGGATGAAGGGCTAAATTAGGAAAATAAGGTTGAATGAGTTTAGGTTCCCTCATTTGTCAGAAAATAAGAAAAATAGAAAAATTATTTCTCTCCTTTCCTCTCTCATGCCGCCGCCCCCTCCCTCCATTGGGAAGTTCTGGATTTCATTCGTTTGCTTGCCGGTGGATCGTCATTTGCCTTTTTCCCGTTCTTCGAGCCGTTGAACCCCAATTTTTTTAACACCTTTTTGTACTATTTTAGATTGCATATTAAATGTTTAGGACCTTTGTTTAACATCTTATTGGTGGTGGAAAGTAGCTTGAAAATTAGAATTTTAGCAAAGACAAGGTGAGTTAACGGTTTAGTCAACGGTGGGGTTTTAGATAAATCTAAGGCTCTAACCGTAGTTTATTTGTTTTATTATATTTAAATATGATATTCTGAAAAGTTAGGATGAGAACGGATTTTTGGAAATGCCGAAAATCAATTGGAAGAAAACAATTTTCGGTTAGAACTAGTCTAGGCTTTTTTGACGAAAATTGAAGTTTTAAGTTTCGAATTTCCTTTGATTGATTATGAGTTTAAATCTGGAATTATTTGGAGATATTTAGTGTTATATGCCTTGAGTTTTGAGTAAGGAAGCATAAAAGTGCATTTTCCATGTTTCGGCAGTTTTGTGAAACTTATGCTATTAGTTGGGTTGCTGTATTTTCATGCTTTTAATTGAATTTTATTTATCATTATCTTGAGTATAATGATGTTTGGGTTGATATTGATGGCCGGATTGAATTTGTTTACTAGTGTTGAGGCTACGAGCTCAACACTAAGTCATGTTAGTTATGGAAAAGTCCATAACCGAGTACTAATGTTCATTGCTCATATGAATGAAACATTAGGGGAATATCGGTTATAGTTGAGGCTATAACCAAGTACTAAGAAGTGTTAGTAGTTTAGAGGGACCGCCTTCTTAGTGGATTTTGTGAATTTATATTGTTAAATAAGTTAAAGTATGTTAGTTGTTCGGTAATTAGTAAAGATTGTGAGAATGTTTGATTGGGATGTCTTGGGTAAGAAATTAGTGAAAGTTGTCTATTCATGTAATTTGAGGATTTATTGAATAGCGTTAAATATGGAATCAAAGTAATTGCCTATTCATGTAAAGAATTGAGATTGAGTTTTTTAAGTGACGCTTTGAGCGTAAGAGACTTTGGAAGAGTGTTGGGTGCTTGGGACTCGGTTTGAATTATTAGAGACTATTTAGGACTTCATATTTGATTAAGTCATTTTCTCCTTGGCTTTAACCTCACAGTGCTATCAGTTTTTTTTTTCAAGTAACAATGGACCGAGAGGTGGCTGTTGATGAAGTGGAAGAGAAGAGGGTTCATGTCGGGATGGCGCCGGTTTATTTATTCATTATTGTTTATGAATAAAATACATATTTTATTTGAGTTTCGTTTGGTCATTGTGACTTTGTTATTATGTTTTGAGTTATGAGATGTAACGTCCTGTTATTTTGAGGTGAATTTTTTTTTATTATTATTATTTTATTTATTTATTGAATCAAGTGTTAAAGATAATTTTAGAATTTGTTATTTAGAAGTAAATAGTTAATTTCGTTCGGAAACCTTTTTAACTGTTTATTTAGCTTAAATTAGTTTCGATGGTATTAATAATTTTTAACAGGCCAATTAATAATTACTAATCACCATTGGGCTAGTTTAAGTGGTTCGGGTTTCGTTTTAAAATCTTAAGGCAAGAAAAGGACGTAGGCGTCATTTCCGAAATTCTTAAATATCAAAAACACTATTCATCATCCCTTAAATAAGCCAAGTTTAGACAAAAATCATCATTTTCTTCTCTTGTTCTTCCTTGGGGCCGAGAGCATCAAAGGGAATTCTCCCATTTTTGGCTTTTCTTCGATTCTTGCCGGATCGTGATAATTTCAGTTGCGTTGGATAGCTACGGGCCCGAGCATCATTTCCAACCTACCAATCGAACTTTCCATCCATTCTCTCAAGGCTTTGAGGTATGTTTAAGTTCAAAACCTAAATCTTCAAATAGTGTTTTAATGGTGATTTTGGTTTTAATCTTCCAATTCTTGCTCGGGAACTCGGAGATTTAGATCGAGGGAGTTGTTTTATGCATATTTAGAACTTTCCCTAAACCCTAGAATCGGGTTTGAGCCAAAAACCATTTCCATGAGTTTCTCATTTTTCATGATGGTTAGGGTTTTGAATTTGATATGTTTTATGATTTTACTAAATTGTTCGGGATTGAACTTTTGACCTAAACCCTAAATCATGTTTACCCATTGATATTACCAACCTCCCAAGTGACCGAAACCAACTCAAAACCCTTTTAAAGTGCTTAAAAATCCGGAAAACCAACTTCACCTTGAAATCCCTTTGAGCCGTGGGCCTCTTAGGGGCATTTCCGGGGTGTTTTGTCTTTTATTTCAATATCGTGATGATCGTTATTCGATTTGGTTAATTAATATATTTTAGGTGTATTTTAATTACAGGCTTCGTGGATCGATCGTAAATTTTGGTCAACCGGTGATTCAGAGTTGACTTCAATAATAAGGTGAGTTTGAAATGGTTGCGATTACTTTTATGTTTTTTTGAATTGTTTGACGATTATGTTCGATCGAGGTTAAGAAGGTTAATAGACTTTAGAACTTTTCAAGAATGTATGTTATTTGGGAGTTAAGGAAAGTGCATAAGAAAAATTAGTTAAGATTGATTGTTGTTTAAAGTAAGATGTTATTGGTGGATTAAGTTATATTCTCGAGGAGAATTAGATTCCGGAATTTGGAGAAGAGTATTAGATACTCCTTTTATTTCGAGTGGTTATAAGGTAGTTACAAGAGACTTTGGAGAGATTCTTCATGTAGAATAAAGTTAGTATGATATTATTAGCGATGAGATTCGCTATTTAGTACTACCAAAGGGGAGTAGTACGTGTGGCGTTATGATACGCATGGTTTGCGATTGGTGACTATGAGGTCATTGTGACAGTGAGGTCACGGTATGGTTTGCGATTGGTGACTGTGAGGTCACGGTGACAGTGAGGTCAAGCTATGGTTTGCGATTGGTGACTGTGAGGTCACTGTGATAGTGAGGTCACGGTATGGTTTGCGATTGGTGACTGTGAGGTCAAGGTATGGTTTGTGATTGCTGACTGTGAGGTCACGATGACAGTGAGGTCACGGTATCATTTGCGATTGGTGACTGTGAGGTCACGGTGACAGTGAAGTCACGGATATGGTTTGTGATTGGTGACAGTGAGGTCACGGTATGGTTTGTGTTTGGTGACAGTGAGGTCACGGTATGGTTTGTGTATGGTGACAGTGAGGTCACGGTGACAGTGAGGTCACGGTATGATTTATGTTGGGTGACAATGAGGTCACAGTATGGTTTGTGTTTGGTGACAGTGAGGTCACGATGTGAATGTGAATGGTGACAAGTGGTCACGGTTAAATTATGAAATGTGACAAGGTGGTCACAATATGAAATAACGTGTGGAATGACGTAAATGATAGAAATTTACTTTGTTATTTACTTTGCTATTTACCTTGTTATGCTTTAGTACTATTTCGTTGTTTTAGTACTTTATTTACGAGCTTGAATGTTTACTTTTTGAAATTACGATATAGTAGAATGAGATTGATTTTTCTTATGTAAAATACTTGGGAATATTGAATGGGTAGTAAGAGCACATTAGGATTTTTTGGACACATTTTCCGATATGGGATTCGGTCCATAGAAGTGCTTGCATCCATCTTATTCTCACTAGCATTTTTATGCTAATGTTGCTACACTTAAACTTTTCAGGTAATACTCGTGCGAGAGGGCGAGGTCGTGGAGGTGGTGCTGCGTGATCGCGAGTGGATGTCTTGGATACTTGGACTAGTAAAGGCATATTTTGGAGCATTTTAGAAATGCTAAGTATAAATGTAACGTCCCGTTATTTTGTGATAAAATTTTTTTTATTTATTTTATTTTAGTTCAAGTAATTAACAACATATTACAATTCATAACTAATATGCGAACAAGTGTGCAATTTTGGGTGAATAGTGATTTTGGATGAATAGTGTTTTCGGGTGAATAGTGTTTTTCGAAAATCCGGGCTCAAAATCGTCATTTTCCATGATAGAAATTCATGATTTCAACTTCGAAAAGTAATTAAAGTTCATTTATTTATCATTAAATTAGAATTTATTAGTTTATTTCATTTTAAGTCATTTTAATGGCTTTATTTTATTTAAATGCGTTTTAATGGTATGAATAATTATTAACGGGCCAATTAATAATTATTAATCACCATTGGGATAGTTTGAGATGTTCGGGATTCGTTTTAAGTTAAAAGTCATAAAAGGACGTAACCGTCATTTCCAAATTTGTAAAATATCTAAAATTACTATTCATTTATTTCTTTAAATATCTAAAATCATCAAGTATCCTTCATTTCTTCTCTTCCTTTTTCTTCCTCCACCGTAGCTTCATTTCCTCCATGAATGAAGTTTTCTTTTCTTTGTTTCTCATTCATTTCTCGATGGATCGGCTTGATTTCGGTTGCGTTGGATTGGTAGGGACGAGGGCTACTTATCCAACCTGTATGCCAAGTTCTCAAAGTGTGAGTTTTGGCTGAGAGAAGTGGCATTTTTAGGCCATGTAGTATCAAGTAGAGGATTATATAATGATTCCTCTAAGATTGAGGCAGTTACTAACTGGCCTAAACCGACGAGTGTGGCTGATATTCGCAGTTTTCTGGGACTTGCAGGCTATTATAGACGGTTTGTGCAAGATTTCTCCAAAATTGCTTTAGCTCTGACACGTTTGACCCTGAAGGGGGTTGATTTTGTATGGTCTGAGGAATGTGAGAGGAGCTTTGAGGAGCTCAAGAGGAGGCCTGTGACAGCAACTGTTCTAGTGTCACCTGACAGGACTGGTGGTCTGACTGTTTATACAGATGCTTCCCACAGAGGTTTGGGATGTGTGTTGATGCAGTACGGGAAAGTTATAGCTTATGCTTCCCGTTAGTTGAAGGAGCATGAGAAGAAGTATCTGACTCATGATTTAGGGTTGGCAGCTATTGTTCATGCATTGAAAATATGGAGGCATTATGTGTATAATGAGAATATTCTGATATTTACTGCCTATAAAAGTCTCAAATATTTTTTCACTCAGAAGGAATTGATTATGAGACAGCGGAGATGGTTAGAGCTCGTTAAGGTTTATGACTGTGATATTCAGTATCATTCTGGGAAGGCCAATGTAGTGGATGACGCACTCAGTAGAAAGTCTTCTCATTCATCAGCATTGTCAGCAATACCCTTGAGATTGAGGTGGGATATGGAACGGGCTGAGATAACACTTTTGACTGCCGAGATCACTGTGAGTCTGGCTAGTTTGACAGTGGAGCCTACTTTGAGGCAGAGGATGATTGATGCACAGAGAGATGAGGTTCATTTGCAGGCTGGTTTTAGAGAGGCTGAGTCAGATATGCCTAGTCATTTTACCTTCTCTACAGACAGTGCTCTGATGTATCGTAAGAGGCTATGTGTGCCTTTAGGATCGACTTTTAGAAGGGAACTGTTGGAGGAGGCTCACAGTTCTATCTTCCTTATTCATCCAGGTAGTACGAAGATGTACTAGGACTGAGAAAGCTTTATCGATGACCTGGGATGAAACATGAGATTGTAAAGTACGTGAATAGGTGCTTGATTTGTTAGCAAGTCAAGGCCCTAAAGGAGAGTATACCGGGTTATCTTAACCTTGGAAAGTACTTGAATGGAAATGGGAGGAGATTTCCATAAGTTTTATCAAGGTTTGCCGAAGACGGCAAAAGAATTATGATATCATTTGGGTAATTGCAGACCGTTTGACGAAGACCGCACACTTTACTCTTGGAAGGATCATCTATCCAGTTACGACTAGGGTACAGTTGTACCTAAGAAAGATTGATAGGTTGTGGTGTGCTAGTGAAGATTTTATCATATTGAGACACTCGCTTTGTCTCGAAGTTTTGGTACTATTTAGGCACTTTATGGTTAAAAGTGTCGTTCTCCCACTCATTTGGATGAGATTGGAGAAAGGAGATTTTGGTACTCAAGTTGTAAGAAATGACTAGCGAGTCTATCATTTGTGTAGAGAAAGGTTAAGGGTTAACCAAAGTTGACAGCAGGATTCGGTGTAGTCCGTTCAAGCGATAGTAGTGGATCTCGTATTCTTCAAGTGGCACCAAGGAAGGGTGTTATGGAAGTTGGGAATAAGGGTCAGTTGAACCCTAAGTTTATTGGCCTATCGAGATACTCAATCGAGTAGAAGTGGTAGCTTATTGTTTAGCCTTTACACTTTTGTTATCGGCTGTTTGTAATGTTTTCCATGTATTGATACATCGGAAATACATGGTGAATCCGTTCCACGTGATTGTCTATGAAGTGGAAGTTTTGAATGCTATTAAGTCTTATGAGAAGACACCAGATAAGATAAGAGCATTCGAACAAAAGTTGACGAGAAATAAAAAGGAATTCACTTGGTTAAGGTTCTTTGAAAGAACCAAGTGTCAAAGGAAGCAACGTGGGAATGTGATAATGAGTTACAGTCTAAGTACCCTTGCTTTATTCACTTAGTGAATGCACTTTTCGAGGACGAAAAGTCTTTTAAGGAGGGTTGACTGTAACGTCCCGTTATTTTGTGATAAAAAATTTTTTTATTTATTTTATTTTAGTTCAAGTAATTAACAACATATTACAATTCATAACTAATATGCGAACAAGTGTGCAATTTTGGGTGAATAGTGATTTCGGATGAATAGTGTTTTCGGGTGAATAGTGTTTTTCAAAAATCCGGGCTCAAAATCGTCATTTTCCATGATAGAAATTCATGATTTCAACTTCGAAAAGTAATTAAAGTTCATTTATTTATCATTAAATTAGAATTTATTAGTTTATTTCATTTTAAGTCATTTTAATGGCTTTATTTTATTTAAATGCGTTTTAATGGTATGAATAATTATTAACGGGCCAATTAATAATTATTAATCACCATTGGGATAGTTTGAGATGTTCGGGATTCGTTTTAAGTTAAAAGTCATAAAAGGACGTAACCGTCATTTCCAAATTTGTAAAATATCTAAAATTACTATTCATTTATTTCTTTAAATATCTAAAATCATCAAGTATCCTTCATTTCTTCTCTTCCTTTTTCTTCCTCCACCGTAGCTTCATTTCCTCCATGAATGAAGTTTTCTTTTCTTTGTTTCTCATTCATTTCTCGATGGATCGGCTTGATTTCGGTTGCGTTGGATTGGTAGGGACGAGGGCTACTTATCCAACCTGTATGCCAAGTTCTCAAAGTGTGAGTTTTGGCTGAGAGAAGTGGCATTTTTAGGCCATGTAGTATCAAGTAGAGGATTATATAATGATTCCTCTAAGATTGAGGCAGTTACTAACTGGCCTAAACCGACGAGTGTGGCTGATATTCGCAGTTTTCTGGGACTTGCAGGCTATTATAGACGGTTTGTGCAAGATTTCTCCAAAATTGCTTTAGCTCTGACACGTTTGACCCTGAAGGGGGTTGATTTTGTATGGTCTGAGGAATGTGAGAGGAGCTTTGAGGAGCTCAAGAGGAGGCCTGTGACAGCACCTGTTCTAGTGTCACCTGACAGGACTGGTGGTCTGACTGTTTATACAGATGCTTCCCACAGAGGTTTGGGATGTGTGTTGATGCAGTACGGGAAAGTTATAGCTTATGCTTCCCGTTAGTTGAAGGAGCATGAGAAGAAGTATCTGACTCATGATTTAGGGTTGGCAGCTATTGTTCATGCATTGAAAATATGGAGGCATTATGTGTATAATGAGAATATTCTGATATTTACTGCCTATAAAAGTCTCAAATATTTTTTCACTCAGAAGGAATTGATTATGAGACAGCGGAGATGGTTAGAGCTCGTTAAGGTTTATGACTGTGATATTCAGTATCATTCTGGGAAGGCCAATGTAGTGGATGACGCACTCAGTAGAAAGTCTTCTCATTCATCAGCATTGTCAGCAATACCCTTGAGATTGAGGTGGGATATGGAACGGGCTGAGATAACACTTTTGACTGCCGAGATCACTGTGAGTCTGGCTAGTTTGACAGTGGAGCCTACTTTGAGGCAGAGGATGATTGATGCACAGAGAGATGAGGTTCATTTGCAGGCTGGTTTTAGAGAGGCTGAGTCAGATATGCCTAGTCATTTTACCTTCTCTACAGACAGTGCTCTGATGTATCGTAAGAGGCTATGTGTGCCTTTAGGATCGACTTTTAGAAGGGAACTGTTGGAGGAGGCTCACAGTTCTATCTTCCTTATTCATCCAGGTAGTACGAAGATGTACTAGGACTGAGAAAGCTTTATCGATGACCTGGGATGAAACATGAGATTGTAAAGTACGTGAATAGGTGCTTGATTTGTTAGCAAGTCAAGGCCCTAAAGGAGAGTATACCGGGTTATCTTAACCTTGGAAAGTACTTGAATGGAAATGGGAGGAGATTTCCATAAGTTTTATCAAGGTTTGCCGAAGACGGCAAAAGAATTATGATATCATTTGGGTAATTGCAGACCGTTTGACGAAGACCGCACACTTTACTCTTGGAAGGATCATCTATCCAGTTACGACTAGGGGTACAGTTGTACCTAAGAAAGATTGATAGGTTGTGGTGTGCTAGTGAAGATTTTATCATATTGAGACACTCGCTTTGTCTCGAAGTTTTGGTACTATTTAGGCACTTTATGGTTAAAAGTGTCGTTCTCCCACTCATTTGGATGAGATTGGAGAAAGGAGATTTTGGTACTCAAGTTGTAAGAAATGACTAGCGAGTCTATCATTTGTGTAGAGAAAGGTTAAGGGTTAACCAAAGTTGACAGCAGGATTCGGTGTAGTCCGTTCAAGCGATAGTAGTGGATCTCGTATTCTTCAAGTGGCACCAAGGAAGGGTGTTATGGAAGTTGGGAATAAGGGTCAGTTGAACCCTAAGTTTATTGGCCTATCGAGATACTCAATCGAGTAGAAGTGGTAGCTTATTGTTTAGCCTTTCCACTTTTGTTATCAGCTGTTTGTAATGTTTTCCATGTATTGATACGTCGGAAATACATGGTGAATCCGTTCCACGTGATTGTCTATGAAGTAGAAGTTTAGAATGCTATTAAGTCTTATGAGAAGACACCAGATAAGATAAGAGCATTCGAACAAAAGTTGACGAGAAATAAAAAGGAATTCACTTGGTTAAGGTTCTTTGAAAGAACCAAGTGTCAAAGGAAGCAACGTGGGAATGTGATAATGAGTTACAGTCTAAGTACCCTTGCTTTATTCACTTAGTGAATGCACTTTTCGAGGACGAAAAGTCTTTTAAGGAGGGTTGACTGTAACGTCCCGTTATTTTGTGATAAAAAATTTTTTATTTATTTTATTTTAGTTCAAGTAATTAAAGTTCATTTATTCCATAATCCAACTTTCTCAACTCAAACCAGGAACTTGTCCCTTGAGTTCAATCCAGGTTACTGGACTCGAGCCAGACCAATTTCTTTTCAAAATCCTCACCTCAAACAGGTGTTTCATTTCTTAATACTGGGCTCCAAACAAACACGTCCCCTTTTTACACATAAATGTCCACACACATCTACTAAGACCACTACTTAGCAATTGTGTGACAATAACACTTTAATCAGCTTTAAGGATCAAACAATTGATCTCTCGTAGTATCTCATCTCCTTTACTTTGACGTAAAAAGGGGACGTGTTTGTTTGGAGCCCAGTATTAAGAAATGAAACACCTGTTTGAGGTGAGGATTTTGAAAAGAAATCGGTCTGACTCGAGTCCAGTAACCTAGATTGAACTCAAGGGACAAGTTCCTGGTTTGAGTTGAGAAAGTTGGATTATGGTAAGTGGTAAATCCTTATGATAGCATGGTGCTAAAAGGAAAGTAAGTTGCCACTCAAAAGAGGAAGTAAAGACTTTACGTGATAAGTCTTAAAGAGGACCATTAAAGATTGTGTTAATTGGTTAATGGCCTAGTTTGGTCACTATCACGGTATGATGTACTAATTTGAATTGGATTATACTCAAGGTCGAGTTATTGGGATCCGTATTTGGTAAATTCTCAAAATTGTCTAACACTAAGGTTGAGTGTTGGTATTTGATTGAAGTATAGAAGAAAGTTGATGGGCCGTGGTATCGGTAACCTCTATAAGGTAATGAGATGGTTTGGTGAACATCAATTCACATTGTGTTTGGCCATCTATTTGGACGGAGAATTTGATAACTTGTAGGTCGTAGTTTGGACCTACTGAGTCTTTCAAGATAGACTCTAAAGTAAAACCTATGTTGGAAGGTTCTAATGATATTGAACTAAGGTGTTTGATAGGCACCAGTTTTACTTTACAAGAAAGAAAATGATCTCTGAAGTCAAGTTCATTCAAGATCTGAATAAGGAGACTTAGGAGTCGTCCTTATCTTGGATTTTACATCTTATGAAAGGAAAGAAAAATTAACTGCTACGGGACAGATTACCTCTCAGAATAAGAAAGCAAAGAATGACGACGCCAGTCAAAAGATACCGCAGAAGCAACAACGGCCGCAACAACAACATCAACAATAACAACATCAACATCAACAACAGCAATGGCAACAACAACAACTGGTTCGAGGTGGAGCTCAACAAGGATAGGATCATCCTTACTACAATAGTTGTGCCAGTTTCCATCAGGGAGATGCACACTTCCATCTAGATGTTATGTTGTGATCAAACTTGGATTCACACCACTTTTATAGGCCTTATAAGATACAACCATCACAACGTAGTAATAAGGTCAGGATTATCGGAAAAAGCTACCAGGTATGGTAGTGATTTATATTTGATATTTTCATGTTTGGCTTTTATTTTGTTTGATTCTCAAGCTAGCCACATTCATTCAATCGTGAACCCCCTTTAAAAAAAAAAAAAAAAAAAAAAAAAAAAAGTCTTTTATTTTAAGAAAAATTGGCGTGGTTATGTTTGAAAAGTGGCTAGCCAAAAACCCGTTTCATTTTAAATTCACAATTTTTAATACACAAGGAACTTAAAGTTCCTATCCAGGAGTTCAAAGTTTATAATCATAAAAGTAAAAAATAAAGCTCTTATAAACCGCTTTATATACAAATAAACAAATCCAACAAAATGTATAAAATTCATAAACGGTTGTTGTTTCGGGAAAAGGGGAGATTTGGGGTTTTTTGGCAAAGGTGAGAATAGTTAGGATTTAAAGTAACTATAGAAAGCGAATGAGTATGAAGGTTTGTAGAACCCGAAACTAAGACTAGAAGCGAATCTAAGATTAGAGAAATGTGAGTTAGTGCCCTAAGGATCGGGAGTTAATTCTTTAAGTGAGAACTTAGAAGTTCTCAAGGAAGTATTGAATCTTAGAAGATTCTAAGTTAGATTCGATTCAAACTAAGGTTGGACCATTGGAAGTTAAAAGATCCAACTTGTTTTTAGAACGGTTAATGAACCTCGGATTATTGGAAGTTTATAATCTCCGGAAGGTATAGGTTAATCGTTTTAAGTTAAGATTATACTTTTATTATTGATACCAGAGTTCGATCGACATATTGTTCGTCTGAGATGCTTATATGCTTTTACCTTATGTCATTTACTTTGTCTTTTACTTTACACCTTTACTTTATGCTTGTATTCGATTACTTTAATTCCGCATTCTATTTATTTACTTTTACAAGATATGCAGGCATATGCATATCATTTGCTATGCACATCACTCTTGATGAAAAGGAAGTGCATGGTATCCTATGGGATTGACACATTACTTCATTCATGCATAAGGGTATATGCGAGCCCTACATTGCATATGATTGATGATATAAAGAATTGAGATGTTATATTTTATGCAAAGTCTTTACTTTTATTACTTTATGTCATAACAAGTTAATGGATGAGGATTGACTACAAGTGTAGTAATGTCATACTTTGGAGAAAATGGAATAGAATTACCTAGATTTTGGAGAATTTTATGAGAAGGATTGTGTCGGACAATTGGACACAAAATCGAATGCAAGTTTGAGGTCTATTTTTACTTTTTATTCTTATTATTCTCACCCGGGCTTAAGTTGTTAGCTCATGATATTACAAACATTTCAGAAATGTTTGGGATCGGTGGAAGAAAATAAGGGGGCGCGCGTTGATTGAGAGGATGACGACTTTGAGATGGACTAGGTTTATGTAATGTCCATGGATTTTGGTTTTATGAATTTTATACATTTTGTTGGATTTGTTTATTTGTATATAGCTTATAAGAGCTTTATGTTTTTTTTACTTTTATGATTATAAACTTTGAACTCCTGGATAGGAACTTTAAGTTCCTTGTGTATTAAAAATTGTGAATTTAAAATGTAACAGGTTTTTGGCTAGCCACTTTTCAAACATAACCACGCCAATTTTTCTTAAAATAAAAGACTTCCGCTGTGTTTTTCTAGTTTAAATTATTTTAAAAGTGACGGGTCGTCACAATAAACTTGATACTGATGTCTTAAACTTGTTTTTTGTGGCTCATGAGAGCCTAAGATCCGCTGTATATATTTTCGTGTTATTTTCTCTGATTTTGAGTATAAAATGGAATAAAATGTCTGTTGTTTTAAATTCTCTGATTTGAGTCCATGTAAACAGGTTTTGGTAGTCCATATTTTAAACGGATCCACGCCAAATTTTTACAAAAATAAAGTCTTCCGTTGTTTATTCTGATTTAAAGATTTGAGAAAATTCGAGTCTTTACATGAGATTTGAGAACATGTTTTTGAAATATTGTTTTGTTTTAAAAGTTGAACTCCGGAGTTTATGATTTGATTTAAGCATTTATTGATTAGAAAGTTTGCATGTTTTCAATAAAGATCATTTATTGAGTCTTCCGCTATTTTAAATAAGTATATTTATTGCTTTGAAAGGTCAGGTCTTTACACACTTAAACTAGCCAAATGGTGATTAATAATTATTAATTGGTCCGTTAATAATTATTAATACAACTGAAACTAAATTAGGCTAATAAATCAATTAAAAAGGTCTCCGAATGAATTTAACTACTAAATTCTAAATAACTAATTCAAAAATTAACTTTAATGCTTTAATTAAATAAATAAATAAAATAATAAAAAAAAATCACCTCAAAATAACGGGACGTTACATGAGTCTATGGATTATCTCATTATTCATCTCCATGAAAACAAGTATGATAATAAAGAATCAGAAATTCAAATACCGAAATATAAATAGAGAACCAATTTCAGAACAACATCAGAGTAACATTAATCACAAACATTAGAACGTATAGGCTCATAAGCCATACTTTAATCGATCACAATAATCCTGTAAAATCGAATATCTTATAAACCAAAGACTCCAAATTGCTGGAAAAACCCAGTCTCAGAAAATAAGTCCCAAGTAATCAGGATATCTTGATATCGTAAATTAAAATAATCCAAGAACATATAATAAATCATACTTCGAATAAAACATATTTAAACCTAATAATTCCATACTTTAACTCCTAAGAATACGTAAAATCCAAAATTTCCTGATATCGATTCAATACTCCCGATTCCTATTAAATCATAAAATTAGCATGCTCAAATCACTTAATTCTAACTTTAACTTAACTCTTGAATCATACAAATCGTTCAAGAATTTAGTTCCTAAATTTACCGTAAATTCTAGTTATCCTCACCTTTGGCAATTAACTTGAAATTGAAATCCCGAGCGAACAATAAAGAGAGCAATCAAGAATTACCTACAATTAAATACATTCTAATTGCATTAATTACTAAACAAACAACAAACGATGCGTAAAACGAAACGAACGAAGAAAAAACCCGAGATTTCCCCAACAGGTTGAGAGGTATTTTGGTGATAAATTTTTCCATAGAAATTTTATGGCCATGAAATTAGATTCCAAAGATAGAACTTGGAAAAATGAAGAGTTTGATGCCTTACAGGTTCAAAACGGAGTTCGGACGAAGAAGTTATGGCTAACATACTTTAAAATTTAACTACACTCCAAGAAAAGAAAAAAGAAGAGGATTTTGGCCAAATCTACATTCAAGGGTTTTGGTTTTACGATTTCCTTTGATGTTTAAGCAAAGAATACCAAGAACAAACTTAAACAACACTTTGATTTGAAATCTTCAAATTCTATAGAATGGAATTGAAGATTTCAACTCAAATTTACAAAAATAGTAAAAAAGGAAATAAAACCCAAAGTAAAAAACAAGTAATATTAATCTTAGGCCCCTTGAAAGTTGGAGGAATTCTTCCAAGGTTAGTTCAAAAGATAGATCGGGGGCAGATCTATCCAACGCACCCGAAAACAAGAGAATCGGAGAAGAGATGAGAAAATCCAGGGCCTTGGGAGGTGTATAGAGCCGGTGGCCTTGGGAGAGAGATTTCTAATTTTTCTTCTTTTGCTTCAAATTAAAGATGAGGAAGAAGACCTCTAAAAAATTGAAGATGTATTTTTCAAACTGCAAAAAGACCATTTTCCTTTTCCTTTTCTTTTAAAAATTACCCCATGCTCTTAAAACATAACTCATCCCTTAAAATTAATCAACACGATTAATATAGGATAAAAGGTAATTAATTATTATTAATTGGCCTATTAATAATAATTAATACACCTGGCTCAAATTAAATACTTGAAATCTAAAATTACCAAATAAAGATTTAAACTTCTAAATTCTAAATTACCGAAATTAAACTAATTAAATACTATAACTTAAATAAATATAGGGAAGATAAATAATAATAAAAATTAATTCTACATCAAACTAACGGGACGTTACAGTTCGGGACCTGGAAAATAATTAATTACAACTAATTAGTGAGAGAACCGAGTTAAAATAGAAAGAACCGACCCTAATTGCAAAAAAAAAAAAAACTAGCTGAACCAGCCTGAATCGGTTCGAGTGAACCATCCAGCCGATTCAGTTGAACCTTTCTTCTCCAAATGTAACTCAAGGACAAGCACAAAGGAGTGAAAAAGCGCAACTCACCGTGGTCTCTTTTTCGGTGACGTTCAGGGGTTCTGGCAGTGGGAAACCGCTAGGAAAGAGTCGACTAAGCTGAGTGATTTCAGAGATCGAAGCGAAACGATGAAACCGGTTTCAAACAATAAGGTTTCGCAGGCCGATGAGTTCCATTTTCTAGATTCGGACGATCTTCAAGGATAAGACGGTGATGACGAAAAAATGAGTTAGGGTTAGCTTGTGTTAGCTCAAAACTTTCTAAAACGAACCTTCAACACGAAACAGAGAAGCCCTCCTCGAGGAATATAAAGAACGAAAGTTTGAGCGTGTTTTTCAGGAGAGTTTTTTCCAAGATTCTTGTGACATTAATAGGTTCTTTAGCTGAGTTTAAATGGTGGAAGAACAAGGAAGGATCATCAGGTATGTTGAAGGGACAACCATGATAGGAGAGGAAGAGATATGAAGGAAAGAAGAGAAAAAAACATACAAAAAACAAAAAATTAAGGGTTGTGTTGCTACGAAGGAAGAGAAAGAAAAAAAAAAAAGGGATGATATCTCTCAATTTCAAGGGTAATGCCCAATGGGTTGTTGCCCTAAAATATTAGAATAAGACAAAGGATGAAGAGGGCCCACCAACTTATTTATCTTCCCAATTACAAATAAGACTAAAGTGCTTGTCCAATTATTTTAGTAACTCAAATCTCCAATAAATTAAATTATAAAGTTCTTAGTTACTTTATTTTTAATTCTACCAATTAAATAGAGAAAGCAAAATTAAAGACTAAAATAAATAGGTCCCATAATATCTAAATTAACTAAATTAATTAACTAACTTGTAACCTTAAAGTAATTTAAATCTCTTAATTAAAGATAAAATAAAATAAGAATTAAAATAAATAAAAAATTACCTTAAAAAATTAACGGGACGTTACAAGAATCCTTAATTGAACATTAAAAACACTAGAAAATGAGTTAATAAGAAGCCAAAGAAAAGAAAGAGAAATAAGTTACCTTGACAATCAGAGATAAAGAAGGATGAAACTAGTCAAGTCTTCAAGATTCGAAACATTACACAAATAACTTGATCAATGTTACTTGAATGCTCCTAAGCATGCAATATAAAGTAAATTACACACATGAGAGAGATGGCACTAAATTCATGAAATCTGATTCAATATGAATAATGAAGCCTTTAAATAGGCAAAACAAGTTCCCAAGTCCTAATGTTACTCTAATTTAAAAAATATAAGATAATGATTTGATAAGGATGACATCACCATGATAAGTCATAAAAAATAAAGCTAACCCTCCTAAAAATTTAAATTTGTCGAAATTAGCCGTACACTACTTAGAACTTCCATTTCTATATAAAGTCTTCATTCCTTGGTGTTTATTTTCCTTTTAATGTAAATTTGGTCTTCTTCATGAAATGACCATAAATGGAAAATTTTCATTTTGAGAAAGATTCAAATTCTAGAAAGTTTCCATTATTCGACATTTCTAGCCATTATCTTCTTTCTTATTGCAACTTCTTGGTTCTTGATCCTTGAGTGAAGCCAAGATCATTCATGTCCTTTGAGGCTCCATGATTCATATCTGATGGATGTGCGCTTTACTAAATTATCAAAACTTATTTAGAAAATTAATTAATTTTTAAATACGAATAAATTAATATCATGCAATTGTAATCAAACCTTAAACTGAAAATCAAAGTTTTTCAAAAACTTATATTGTAGATTAGATGGAGAATAAGGTTGGACGTTTCTTTACAACATCAAACTTTCTACACTATGACCCGATCGTAAACCAACCCGACTTGTGATAAAGAAAGAACAAAAGAAGAAATTATTTCTTCTTCTTTGGTTAAGCCAAAATCGGCAAAGGAGGATGTAGTGAAGGAGAGAATTTCTGAAAATCATCAATTGTGTCAATAATGAGCTCCCAATGGTCCTATTTATAGGCAAAGATTAGGTATGGTAATCTCATTAAAATTACTATTTATCTTAAGGTAAATAGATATAAAATTGAAAAATTCTCTCCCCCCAATATCACCATCTTGTATATTTTTGAAAAAAAATAAGGGAAAAGATTTTTCAACATTATCTTTTACCATTTAGATATTTCTCTCATTATTTTATATATTTACAATTAGAAAATTCAAATAATCTTTTTTAGTTAATACTGCTGAAAATATTGTACATTAATTAGTATTGAATCAAATTCATTTAATTAATTATTTTGGGCAAAATACTAATTTGTTTAAAAATATATATATATATTTAATTCTGTAACGACCAAAAACTCATAAAAATCCTTTTGATTCAAATGCACAACGGAAGACTTGATTTTTAAAGAAAAACGGCATGGGTTCGTTTAAAAATCGGATTATCAATAACTTGTTTACAACCCAATTTCAGAAAAAACAATAAACCGGGAATGCGCATTCCATACTATGATGAAACTTCTAGAGAAAGTTTTAAAGTTAAAAAACATATACCAATTATACAAATGCTTTATCGAGCTCAAAATGAAAAATATGAAAATGTGATGAAATGTTTGTAAGCATTCAAAAATGCTACACCCAAAACCAGTCGTGTTCCTGTCCATTTATCATCTCGATATGTCATGCGGCGCCACCTCCTCTACCTCGTCCTCTACAACGAGTCTTACCTTAAAATTTGTAAATGTAGCAACATTAGCATAAAAATGCTAGTGAGAGTAAAATGAAAACAAGTAATCCTATGAACCAAATTCCATACCGGAAATTGTGTCCAAAGGCCTATATTTCACTTTTACTACCCATTCCACATTCCAAATTCCACACATAATCAACATACATAATATGCTTCTTGTAAAGTAACGATATTAAGACTTAAAGTAAAAGAACCGATTATTACTAAGTCTTTCTATCCATTCTAATGAGTATATGTAACTGTAACATTAACATTCCTTTTTACTAAACCAGTTTCATCGTAACGGATTTACCGTATGGATCAACATCAACATACTAGCCCGTACGGTATTACCACATCACAATCATCGTATCGGGTTTACCATATGGATCAATATCACATACTAAGCCCGTACGGTATTACCACATCACAATGATCGTATCGGGTTTACCATATGGATCAATATCACATACTAAGCCCGTACGATATTACCATATCACAATCATCGTATTGGGTTTACGATATGGATCAATATCACATACTAAGCCCATATGGTATTACCATATCACAATCATTGTATCGGGTTTACCATATGGATCGATATCACATACTAAGCCAGTACGGTATTACCACATCACGATGACAACAAACTCATAATGACCATAACGTGTCCTGAAAGCAGTCTTAGGGATATCCTCATCTCTAATTCTCAACTGATGATACCCCGATCGAAGATCTACCTTCGAAAAGACAGTAGCTCCCCTCAGCTGATCAAACAAGTCGTCTATCCTGGGCAAAGGATACTTGTTTTTCACTGTGACCCGATTTAGCTCTCTATAATCAATGCACAATCTCATTAAGCAATCTTTCTTCCTTACAAACAATACCGGAGCTACCCAAGGTGATACACTTGGGCGTATAAACCCCAAGTCTAAAAGTTCTTGCAACTGCCTTTTCAACTCTTTAAGTTCAGCTGCTTCCATACGATAAGGTGCCTTGGACAATGGAACTGTCCTAGGAATCACCTCAATCTGGAAGTCTAACTCCCTCACTGGTGGCAAAACAGATAACTCATCAGGGAAGACATCAATGAAATCCTTCACAACAGGTACAGAAGCTAAGGTAGTCACACTAACAGACGTGTCCACTACGCTAGCTAAGTAACCCAAGCACCGTCACTCAAAAGTGCTCTAGCCTGGATCACTGAGATAACTGCAGGTGTCACCCTACCTCGAGTCCAATGAAATCGAAAATTAGTCCCACATGGACCAACAAAGTCTACCACTTTCTCACTACAACCGATGTTGGTGTTGTTGGCTGACAGCCAATCCATACCCAAAATAATAATATCAAAGTCAGACATCGACATCACAATCAACATAGCATGCAGAAAGCAACCCATAATACACAAATCATCAGTATAAACCACTCTATCCACAATCACAGATTTTCCGAGTGGAGTAGTAACATGCAACTTATGTCCTAACGGCTCAGAATCAAAGGTAGCAGACTCAACAAACTCACCAGAAATAAATGAGTGACTAGCCCTAAAATCAAATAATACAAGAGCAGAGTGCCTTATTATTGACAAAGTACCTGTAACAATAGTACCAGATGCCTCAGCATCCTCTCGAGTAGTGGCAAAGACACGTGCCTGTTGTCGTGTCTAGGGCTGTGCCTGAACTGCCGGTGGTGCTCTCTGCTGCTGAGTAGGCCTAATCTGGCCTCTAGCACCTGCCTGACCTCGGCCCAGACTCTGTCCCTTGCTCTGACTCTGGCCTGAACTCTTGACTCCGTCCAGAACTCTGACCCTGACTTCCACGCTGCTGTGGTGTCTATAAACTAGGAAAAAATCGTTTAACATGCCCGACTTGTCCACACTGGAAGCACTTCTTCACATAACACTGACCCGAGTGGTACCCAGTACAATCAGGACAATAGGGCAAAGAAGGGGCCTGAGCACTAGACTGACCCGAATGAAACTTTAAACCTTACTTAAGATCGAAAAGAATTACAATAATTTTATTTCACAATAAAACAAGTAGTTATTTAAAAGTTTAAATAGTTAAATTACTTGTAGAACTTTATTTGAGTGGGAGCGTCATAGTACGAACCAAAGGGACTTTTGGAACGATATGGTGAAATTCCTGATAACCGATATGGTGAAAGTTCTGATAACCGATGTGGTGAAAGTTACGAGATTAGACTACTTGAAAGAAATGGAATGGTTTGTGATTGGTGACTTGCATATTATCGTTATGCACGGATGTCACGGTGACTTGCATATTATCGTTATGCACGGATGTCACGGAATGATTATGATTGGTGACAAGTGGTCACGGATGAAATGACAAATCCTCTTGAAGAAGGGGAAGATGATAAGGATCATGGAAGCACTCCAAGTCCAATACATGTTCCAAGCGGCCCAATCACAAGATCCAAAGCTAAGAAGATCCAACAAGCTTTTATTACTCATGTGCAAGAATGGATAGGCTCGGATCAAGCTTTATTTCCAAGTGAGCAGCCCAATTCGGATGAAGACTTGACTTATGACACTTTGAAGATCGATGTATGCAACTTGCAAATCCATAAGGAAAATATCTACAAAGATAACCTTGTGCAATTGTCAACTATGCCTTTGAATGGAAGAATGCAATAACTAAGCAAATTAGATTCACTTTTATTTGCTTTTAGTCAAACTTTCCTTATTTGTAACCGTGGGCATTTAGGGCTCTAGTTTCCTTTTCTGCTTTTTTGCCAATTGTAACCGAATGCTTTAATGTTTGTTTCCTTTTAAGTTTTTGCTTTTCTTTTTTTGCTGTTTAAAGGCTTATAAAGCCATGGGAAACACTTTGTAAAAACCCGCGCATTATGTTTAAATGAAAATCAAGTCACTCATTGAGAGTTTCTTTTGAAACCCACATTGAGTTTTCAATTTCTTGCAATTCTTGTGTTTAGGGTTGCTGCTGAGTCATTCAACTAGGAATTGATCAACTTAGTTGTAGAGTTATTCAATCTAGAACAAGGAATCTCATTCTTGTCTCTAGGTCATTGATCTAAGAGGTAATCTCATCTAGCCTTAAATCTCTTGGTTGAAACCGATTAGTTAGGGAGGGTTTGAGTTCTTGCTTCAAAGGTTCATGCGAAGCATAATAGCATAAGGTCTTTGGACTTGCAATTTGGGTAAGCCTTATCATGAAACTAAGGTTCTGTCTATCCCTTGCCCCTACCAGGAGCCTGTCTATGCGACTGTATCCCTCGACCTGGAAGGTCGTCCACAGCCTCCCTCTTCTCAGAAGAGGTCTGTGCAACAATCTCATTAGCCTTTTTCTCATAATTCCCAAAATCTAAGGCCAAAGCAAAGATCAAAGCATCAAGATAACATGTAGCTGGTAAACCGTACGCCCTCGTAGCCTCGCCTCAAACCTACAATAAACCTTTTTCTCTTGCTTTCAAGATCAGTAACATGTTTGGTAGCAAATTTTGACAACCTGTCAAACTCTCTCTCATACTCCACAACAGATCTATCACCCTGTCTGAGTGTGAGACATTATATCTCTAACTGATCTTGTGTATCCTCTAGATAGTATTTTTCAAAGAACTTTTCCCTGAACATCTCCCAACTAACCTGCAACTTAGGGCTGAGAGTACGGAATAAACCTTTCCACCAGTACAAAGCATCATCTACTAAAGAATAGGTCCCATAGTGGACCTTCAAATGATCCGGACACTTAATGAATTCAAGTACCCTTTCTACTCTGGTGATCCATCTTTCTGCAACTGCAGGATCAGTAGATGTCCCATCAAACTCGGGAGTATTATACCTGATATACTCTTTCAAAGTTTTTGCAGCATCAGTAATACCAGACTGATCCACAACTGGAGCGGGTGCTCTAACAGGTGGTATAACCTTATCAAAATGTCCTCCACCACCTCGTAACAAGTCTAAAAAGTACTCCTCTGAAATGGTGATACTACAACCATGACTAGGTGACAGATCAACTGGAGGCTAATCCTCCCGATAAACAGGTGGAGGGGGTGGCGGTGTAACTACCCTCGCCCGACCTCTACCTCGTACCCCTTCTGGTACTCTGCTCCGACCTATCCTAGGTGTCACTGTCCTCGGAGGTATACTAAAATCACGATCAGAAAAAGCCTCACATGAGATACTAGGAAAGGTAAAGCAAAACTACAATTGAACTTGTCAAAAGAGAAGGTTTTAAGGATACCTGGCGCCGTTGACTTCGAACAATGATTGGACAAGAACAAAATCAAACCATGAAAACATGCGATGCATGTGGTCTACAGAACCAAAGAGGCTTTCATACCAACTGTAATGACCCAAAACTCGTAAAAATCCTTTTGATTCAAATGCACAATGGAAGACTTGATTTTTACAGAAAAGTAGCATGGGTTTGTTTAAAAATCGGATTATCCAAAACTTGTTTACAACCCAATTTCAGAAAAAACAATAAACCTGGAATGCACATTCCATACTATGATGAAACTTCTAGAGAAAGTTTTAAAGTTCAAAAACATATACCAATTATACAAATGCTCCATCGAGCTCAAAATGAAACATAAGAAAATGTGATGAAATGTTTGTAAGCATTCAAAAATTCTACACCCAAAACCAGTCGTGTTCCTGTCCATTCATCATCTCGATAAGTCACGCGGCGCCACCTCCTCTACCTCGTCCTCTACCACGAGTCTTACCTTAAAATTTGTAAATGTAACAACATTAGCATAAAAAAGCTAGTGAGAGTAAAATGAAAGCAAGTAATCCTATGAACCAAATTCTATACCGGAAATTGTGTCCAAAGGCCTATATTTCACTTTTACTACCCATTCCACATTCCAAATTCCACACATAATCAAGATACATAATATGCTTCTTTAAAGTAACGATATTAAGACTTAAAGTAAAAGTACCGATTATTACTAAGTCTTTCTATCCATTCTAATTAGTATATGTAACTGTAACATTAACATTCCTTTTTACTAAACCAGTTTCATCGTAACGGATTTACCGTATGGATCAACATCAACATACTAGCCCGTACGGTATTACCACATCACAATCATCGTATCGGGTTTACCATATGGATCAATATCACATACTAAGCCCGTACGGTATTACCACATCACAATAATCGTATCGGGTTTACCATATGGATCAATATCACATACTAAGCTACCATATGGATAAGCCCGTACGGTATTACCATATCACAATCATCGTATCGGGTTTACCATATGGATCAATATCACATACTAAGCTACCATATGGATAAGCCCGTACGGTATTACCATATCACAATCATCGTATCGGGTTTACCATATGGATCGATATCACATATCATGCGGTATTACCAATCAAATACGGTTTAAATATCACATACTAAGCCGGTATGGTATTACCATATCACAATCATCGTATTGGGTTTACCATATGGATCCATATCACATACTAAGCCCGTATGGTATTACTACATCACAATCATCGTATTGGGTTTACCATATGGATCGATATCACATACTAAGCCCGTACGGTATTACTACATCACAATCATCGTATCGGGTTTACCATATGGATCAATATCAAATACTAAGCCCGTACGGTATTACCATATCACAATCATGATATCGGGTTTACCATATGGATCAATATCACATACTAAGCCCGTACGGTATTACCATATCACAATCATCATATCGGGTTTACCGTATGGATCAATATTACATACTAGCCCGTACAGTCTTACCATATCACAAGTCATCGTAACGGGTTACCGTATGGATCAACATCAACATACTAACCCGTACGGCTTTACCATGTCACAAGTCATCAAGTTCCCTAGTAAGTTAGATTACTTAAATGAGATTATACTAAAGTACTAAAGAACATAAACTACTTGAGTTACACGAGTTATCACTCTCAAGTGCAACTTCTAAGCCACTTTGACTCCCAAACCACTCAAAGTTACTTAAACTTCCACTTTCTCTAAAATCTCCAATTTAATTAAACTTCCACTTTCTCTAAAATCTCCAATTTCATCTAAAACTCTTCAATTCATCTTACAATACTTCCAAACCACTCAAAGTTCCTTAAACTTCCAAATTCATAAGATTTCCAAAGTCACCCCACTCACTTCCGAGTTTGAAGTCACCAACCAAGAATTTATTTTCAAAAGTCAGTCATCCTCTCAACCTCGATAAACAATATTGTAACAAAACTTAATGCATAAAATTTCTAACTTTCATTTTAAACTCACCTTAGATTGTGTAATCCAAGCTTCCAAAATGCCGAGATCAAAACCACGCGCTCGATCACAATCCTACATAACGAATACACCCAATATTCAATAATTAACCAAAAGTCTGACAAACGACAATTAAATGCATAAGACGATGAAAAACCCAAAATTAAGCCATAAGGGACCACGGCAAAACAAGGGAGAGAGGGCTCGGGTTTGGTTTTTCGTCTTTTATGCATTTTTAGAGGTGTTTCGGGTTGATTTCGGATACTTTGGAAACAAATATATCAATGGGTATCCGTATTTTAGGGTCTTACATAATAATCAATTTCTAAAAAATTAAGTAAAATGCAAAAACATAACAACCTAAACATCCTAAACATAGCCAAGTGAGGGAAAAACACACGGAACGGGTGTCCGTTTCGATTTGATGTTAGGGCCAACGATGGACATACATCAACCCTAGACACTTTTATTTTAGCAAGAAACTTCAATTAATCAAAGGATAAAGGAGGGATTCAAGCATGAATCAAAGATGGAATTTCAAAACCAACAATACCCATATTTTAAAGAATTTCCCTCACCTTTTCGTCCCTTGGAAGTGGATGGAAAGGCTTCAAATGTAGGATGGGTAGAAAGCTTGTTGCGAGAGATTTCCAACGAGCTAAGGCACGAAGAAATCGGCCAAGAAACGAGGGAGATCCGACACTTTCTTTCACCTCTTCTTACTCGAGTTTGGGGGGTTTTGGGAGATAAAAATATGAGTAAATTTCTAATTTTTGCTAAGGATGGGTTTTTAAGGAGATGATGAATAGTATTTTGATATTTTTAAGAAATTAGAAATTACGCCTACGTCCTTCTTTTACTTTTTGCTTTTAAAACGAAACCCGAAGATCTTAAAATAGTCCAAAGGTGATTAATAATTATTAATTGGCCCGCTAATAATTCTTAATGTCATCGAAACTAATTTAAAGTAGTAAAAGGGTTAAAAAAATATTTTCGAATGAAAATAACTACTAAAATCAAATTTACTAAGTTTAAACTAAACTTAAATACTTTATTTAAAATAAAAAAACTTACCTCCAAAAGTAACGGGACGTTACAAATTCCCTCATTTCATTATTAAATTAAATAAACTCATTATTTAAACAATTAACATTTCCCTTTATTTAAGTAATTTAATTACTTAATCATGATTTGTTCTTTCTAGTTAAATTAATAACTTAGTTAGTCGCTATGATATATGGGCTACATTAGGGACCTGATGTTCCTATAGATCATGAGCTCCAATAATTATTGATTTATTAATTTAACTCATTAATTAATTAATAGTAATTATTAACTTAAGGTAAGGAACTATTTACTAAATTAGCTCAATTTCTTTAGTAAGTTAATTAACATTTAATTACGGATCCGTTAATTGCATGCAATTGTGATCAAAACTTAAACTGAAAATTTAAGGTTTTTCAAAAAACTTACATTATGGAAAATATGGACAATATGGTTGGAGGTTTCTTTATAGCATCAAGCCTTTTATGCTATGACCCGATCATAAATCAACCTAACTTGTGGGTATCGAACCGAAAGAACAAACAAATAAGAAAAATTATTCTTATTTTAAGAAGCTAAAAATCGGCAATAGGGAGAATAAAAGAGAGGGCTTTTTGATAAAATATCAAGTGTAAAATATGATCACCCAATGGTCATATTTATGAGAACATAAGAATCTGTTTCCTAATCAAATTAGTATTCTTATTTCCATAATTTAAAGAATCAAAATTATTTAAAATAAAATAAATAAATAAAATCAGAGTTGGCGTCAGACTCATTGGATTTAAGGAAGTAAATTTCCTTTAAATCTTTGACAAGTGGCGGTGGAGATAAACGATTTTATCTTTACTTTTATTTTTTTATATTTATCTTATTTTATGTAATTATAATTAGAAAAAACCAACGGAAATTTCATTGGGTAGCTGAATTTTCTGCAATATTTATAAATATAGCATTCTAAAAAACTATTTGCAAATATAGCCGATTTTTAGAAAGCATTATTCATGTGAATTAGAGAAATCAATGCGAACTTATAAGATAATCGTGATAAATATTAGGTAATAAGTTATTCATGCACATAATATCAGGATATCAATCAAATTAGTGATTACTAGTGGCAATTTTGTAATATTTTAGGGAATTTGAGTTTTTTTGCTAGTCTGCATATAAGTTTTTTTTATTGCTATTTTGACAATTATTGGACCGAATTTTTCTATTTTTCCAAGAGCCCCAAAAATCAAATAATTATTTCTAATTAACTACATAAATTCATAAAGTTCATATAATAATTAATATTGGATCAAATCCATTTAATTAATTATTTTGGGTAAAATACTAATTTATTTCATAAAACAAATATATTTAATTCTCTCATTTTATTATTAAGATAAATAAACTCATTATTTAATTAATAATATTAATTATTATTTTTCCATTTAAATAAACTCATTATTTAAACAATTAATAATATTAATATTAATTTCCCTTTAAATAAACTCTTTATTTAAACAATTAATATCTCCCTTTATTTAAGTAAATTAATTACTTAAATATAATTCTTTCTTCCTAGTTAAATTAATAACTTGGTCGGTTAAAATTTTTTCTTCCTAGGCTACCATAGGGACCTATAGATCATAGACTCTAATAATTAATGATTTATCAATTAAACTCATTAGCTAATTAATCATAATTATTAACATAGGGTAATTCCACTATAAACCCTAAGTGGAACTCTCCTTACTATAGATGAGTTATGTCCATTTATAATTAAGTTTATTTTGACATATCCTTCACGTGGTAATCTCATAATTACAACATGGTCAAATTATCGTTTTACCCTTGTAATGATCTCTTTTATCTTTGTGAACCCGATGATTCTCCAATGAACATTTTTCTATAATTTTCAATTACAGAATAAGTCCTTCTCGAGCCCAGTGATATGGTGAAGTCTCATGTTCAAGTACTGAATCATTACATCAAGGGAGACACATAAAGTTTCTGAGTTTGAATAGTGTCATACTAACACTTTCATTTGTTTTAGAAAAGTTAGGGATTTCATCTTGTATAGTAATGTTCCCAAGCACTAACTGTTGGAATTTATGCCCTAGAATTCGTAATTTGTAATAGAATATTTTATGAATAAATAAAAGTATTATTTTAGTGAATTTTGGGCAATTTATTATATGTTGACATTCGTTAAATATTCAAACATTAATAGAAAATTCCAGAGTTACTAATTCTATAATCTTGACTACTATGAGATATAAAGTGGATCTAGTCGAAGATAGTAACTCAAATAGTTTACAGTAAACGAATACGGTTAGGAAGCCTTATTCTGGTAACAACCCAATTTCAGAACCACCCAATTTCAGAAAAGACAATAAACATGGAATGCATGTTCCAAATTATAATAAAACTTCTAAAGAAAGTTTTAAAACCCAAAGACACATATACAAATTTACAACTGCTCTACCGAGCCTAAAAATACAACATAAGAAAAGATGATGATATGTCTGTGAGCATTTCAAGAATGCTAAACCCAAAATGATTTTCGTTCCTGTCCATCCATCATATCGATAGGTCACGCGGCGCCACCTCCCCTACCACGTCCTTTACCACGAGACTTACCTGGAAAAATTGAAAATGTAGCAACATTAGCATAAAAATGCTAGTGAGAGTAAAATGAAAGCAAGTAACCCTATGAACCAAATTCCATACCGGAAATTGTGTCCAAAGGCCTAAATTCACTTTTACTACCCATTCCACTTTCCAAATTCCACACAATCGTATAATATGTACTATGCTTTTTATAAAGTAAGGATATTAAGACTTGAAGTAAAAGTACCGACTATTACTAAGTCTTTCTAACCACTTTAATGAATATAAATAATTGTAGCACTAACTTTCTTTATTACCAAATCAGTTTCATCGTAACGGGTTTACCGTATGGATCAACATCAACATACTAGCCCGTACGGTCTTACCATATCATAAATCATCGTATCAGGTTTACCGTATGGATCAACATCAACATACTAGCCCGTACGGTCTTACCATATCACAATCATTGTATCGGTTTTATCGTATGGAGATCAACATCAACATACTAGCCCTGACGGTCTTACCATAACACAAATCATCGTATGGGTTTTACCGTATGGATCAACATCAACATACTAGCCCGTACGGTCTTACCATAACACAAATCATCTTAACGGGTTTACTGTATAGATCAACATCAACATACAAGCCCGTACGGTCTTAACATATCACAAATCATCAAGTTCCCTAATAAGTTAGATAGATAGAATTCTACTAAGCTACTAAAGAACATGACTACCTAAAGTTACACTAGTTAACTCTAAAGTGCATTTTCTAAGTCACTTTGTCTTCCAAACCACTCAAAGTTCCTTAAACTTCCCCTTTCATCTAAAATCTCCACTTTCATCTAAAACTCTTCAATTCATCTTACAAGACTTCCAAACCACTCAAATCTTACCCTTTTCACCCAAATTCACTAATACTCCAAAGTCACTCCACTCACTTCCGAGTTTAAAGTCTCCAACCAAGTAACAACTTCCAGAAGTTAGTTCCCCTCTTAACCTCGATAAACAATATCGTAATGAAATTTAATTCATAAAATTACTAACTTCCATTTTAAACTCACCTTAGATTGTGAAATCCAAGCTTCCAAAGTGCCGAGAACAAAACCACACGCTCGATCATAATCCTACATATCAAATACACCTAATAATCATTAAGTAACCAAAAATCAAACAAACGGCAATTAAATGCATAAAACAATGAAAAACCCGGAATTAAGCCATAAGGGGTCCACGGCCAAACAAGGAAAAGAGGGCTCGGGTTCGGTTTTTCAGCTTTTATGCACTTTAGAGGTGTTTCAGTTTGATTTCGGATACTTTGGAAACCGAGATATCAATGGGTATCCGTATTTTAGGGTTTTACATAATAATCGATTTCCGAAAAAGTAAGTAAAACGCAAAATCATAGCAAACAAAATACCCTAGCCATGGCCAAGTGAGAGAAAATAACATGGGACTGCTTTTCGACTCAAACTCGGCTTTAGGGTTTTGGAAAGTTTCTAAAATCACCTAAAATGACTTCCTCGATTGAAATCTTCAAGCTTCAGTGTGGGAATTTGAAGATTTCAATCTCAACCTCCATTAAAACACTATTCAAAGCTTGAATTTAGAAACTTTGTCATACCTTGAGGCTTGTAGAAAATTGATGAAAACCTCGATTTGCTAGGTTAGAAACGATCCTTGGACCAAAAGCTTATGTCCTTTTAAGTGATTTGATTAAAAATACGAAACCCAAAGATTTTAAAATAATCTAAAGGTGATTAATAATTATTAATTGGCCCGTTAATAATTATTAATGTCACCGAAACTAATTTAAAGTAGTAAAATGGTTAAAAAGGTTTTCGAACGAAAATAGCTACTAAATTCGAAATTACTAAATTTAAACTAACCTTAAATTCTTTAATTAAATAAAACAATAAATAAAAATTTACCCCCAAAAGTAACGGGATGTTACACATGCACATCAATTATTGTTTTAGAAGTGTATAAAAAGGGTCTTCTTGATAAAATTATAGAAAGAGTAGAAATATCTTCTCTTATATCAAGATAGTAGGAAAGAATATTTCATTTACATGCACCAAAACAACCTCTAAAACTCCGTTAGAACAAACACAAGATATATTAGCAAGTTGTAGTGTTATACCAGTTTCTTTTAATTGTCAAACATTCAAAAGAGAGAAAGAGGCATATTTTTGTTGAAGCACCTAGATCTAGCGTCACTTTATCGATCTTAACATCTCCTAATTTGTAAGAAATTGAAAACATACCTGGATCACCACTTTATGGAGACTATTTTCTTTGAATAATAGCGGAAACGTTTTCCCCCAAACTTATTTTCTCATTATCTTTTAGTTTCTTCTTAATTGTGCACAGATTCTTGAGGAATTTAGCGTAACGAGTTACTTGTCTAATAGCATCAATCAATGGAATATTTATCTCGACCTTTCAAAAGGTTTCAAACATCTTTTTTTCTCTATCAAATTTTCTTGAGTTAGCAAAACGAGATGGAAAAGGGGAATAAGTCAATAATACCATTGTTTTATTCTTAATTTCTAAAGGAGTTTTTGAAGGTGTGACCATTTCTTTTTCTTTGTCAGCTTTTGGAGCATGAACAATCAACTTAAGCTTACGTTCTCCCAAAATTGTTCTAATTCTCAACATGATAGCACTAGAATTCTCAATTTGGTTGACTATCGTTTATGAATGTAATTTACCTTGATTCTCCAATCTACTCGTTGAAGTTGATAGTTGGCCAACCTGAGTTTTTATGTTCTTGATGCTTGCTCTGATTCCTGTTATAATTGAAGTGAGTTAGTAGCAAGAGTTCATATAGTTTATTCTAAGGACAAACCTGGTTTAGAACTGTACTTATGGGGATTATATGGCCTAGGTTGTTGTTGATATTCAGGACCTCTCGATGTATAACTCAATTAAGATGATACAACCAACCTATATTGTAAGAATTAGAGTAGGGGTCATATTTTCTTTGAAGTTCTCCTTGATATATTCCTACAACATTGGCGTATTCTCATGATCCATAATGGAGAGTTGGAAACATGTTAGTGGAATGTGGTGCATTACAAATTACATAAGTCTTTATCTATTGATAAGAAAACTTCATGGAATTGCTCTTAAAACCCTTAAACTTAACTAACCTCAAGAGATCAAACCATAAAACTGACATATGTCATTCGAAACAACCCAAGGAAAGGCTAGAAAACAGATTACCTTATGTTGATCTAAAAATCATGAAACGGACAAACAATATATTCCATCATTTTATGATTCGAGACACTTCACAAGTAGGATGATCATTTCCACTTGAATGACTCTAAACATGTAATCTAAGGCAAGACTACAAAGGGGTGAGGCTTAAGGCTCTCCATTTTCTCTAAATGTAACTTTTCATTGCATTTCTCATTTCTCTCAATTAAGGTTACAAATAAGCCTTTAAATAGGCAAAAGAAACCCTAAAAGAAGCTACACAATTCGAAATAAAGGAGAACAAAACTATGCCAAATACTTTCCTTAAGTGCATTTGGTGCATTTTATTAAAGTTTTGCCTTAGAAGATACTATATTATTCCTAAATATTCTAAGTATTAAAATTGATAAATAAACTCCTAAAACATGTCTAAATACATTGTAAATTCGTTCTACATATAAGGAAAGTGGAAGACAATTTTTTTTTTTTGCATGATAGAAAGAAAGAAAAATGTGGCAAGTGGTCTAATTTAGAAAAGTTTCCAAAATCGCCGAAAACATCCATAAAATGATTTTTAGCACATTTCTTCTTCAAAGTTTGCTTCTTTACTGAGTATCTTGATGTCTTAAAGTTTCTTCTTGAATATTCTTTGTCCACACATTGATTTACAAGACTATCTTCTTGATTGACAAGTTTTTGCTTAGTTTGTTCTCATTTGACAAGATTTTTGGCTCTTGAACTTTTGATTGTGAGGATCCATGATTCATATCATTCTCATTTTCTTCAAAACATTCGTCCTTGAATCAAAAAATTTGGCTGTAAGAGAAAGTTAGAGTAAAAAAAATTGGACCTCACAAACACTCCCTCACTTTTAAAAACTCTCAAAATTGTAATCCAGTTGTGTTTTCACTCAAAATGATATTCGTGAAGATTGGATGTGAATTTCAATGAAGCAGCCCATATATATGTAAATAAATCAGTTATGAAGAGCTTAAAATTGGAAAAACTCAAAAAATTCAATCATAAATAAAAACATTAATCAACAAGAGACAAGGTACTGAAATTTAGGAGCAATCAGCGCACTATTTTTTAGTCTAGAATTTGAAACAGAATATTAACGAATTTTCTTATTCCCCCTTCTGACTCAAGATAGATAAATCAATGGATAAATTTTTTATGTTTGAAAAATATGCTAACTTGATCAATATCATGGGATTTAGATAGCTAGTATATTAGAAAGAGACAAGATCCTGAAATTTAGGAGCAATTTGCACATTGTTTTAATGTCCAGATTTTGAATCAGTTCTATATTAAATTTCCTTATACTTCCTTCTAGCGTAAGATAGCTAATTAAATATATTAACTTTTCTATTGAGGATGTAAAAGCTAATTCGTTCTTTATTACTCATTGGGACAACTACAAAGATGATTAAATATGAAAGTTTCAATTATTGAAAGTAAATGTATAATTGGAATTCTAAATGAATAAGAATTCAATGAAGGCTTAATTTGTGGATCTAAATTGATGTAAGAATAGAATAAACTCATATTTATATGAAATATATGAATCAAACTCATAATTCAAAAAGATTAGTAAAGAAGAACACAATATAACTAGTAAACGACGCTCTCAGATTCAAGGTTTTCGTGGTTCTTTTTTTTCTTTATATTCAAGATCATATCACCTAGTGATATGAATCATAACACTTCACATACTCAACTAAGGCTAGAAGTTGGAACTAATATTGCACATGAGTGGGGAGAGTTAAATCTGTCAATTGGGCCAATAACAAGATCAAAGAATAAGAAATTGAAGCTGGCTTTGATTCAACATGTTCAAACATTCTTAAAGGAAACCAAGGAAGAAACCCTAGAAATAAAAGGTTTAACATTCAATTTGTGGACAATTCAACTACAAAGAGATTCACAAGCTCAATATTGTCCATTCGAAGACTTTTCCTAAAATTTAGGAAGATCCAAGTAGTGTAGGGTTATTAAATATGCAATTTAAAATTCCTATGGTAGGTTTAATTTTTTTTTATGACTCATCATGGTGATATCATGATGAGGTCATCCTTATCAATATTTATCTTATAATTTTGAATTTAGTATCATATTAGAAGTAGGAGACTTAATTTTTGCCTAATTAATGGCATCTTTATTCATTCAATAAAGTTAGATTATCATTATTCAAGAAACTTGCTTATTTGCATGCTTTGACTTAGAATAGCATTCTCTTCTTCATCTTTTGTAATAATTGCTGAGGATTGTATGTTTTAGAGCATTAAAACAATTCTGATCATATTGTTTTTGGAGTGTTCGAATCTTGGGGTAAGAAGTCATTATTGTTTCAAGATCATAGATCATAAAATTTAGCCTAATTCTTTAACTCTTTCCTTTTAGTTTTTACTATTGATTTTATGGGTTCTTGTTTCTTCATCTAGGGTTCTTCTTTTGAAGGGTTCTTGGTAAGTTTCCAAGGGGCTTCGTATTACCTAGTGTAGGTTTCCTCCAGCTAACTAATGCACAAAAGTAGTTAAATTGTACAATTGATGTTCAATAAATGATACATTTACCACATTTACACGTCTTGGGTATATATCTTGGAGAGCCCCACTATGTTAAGAAGTTGCAACCATAGTGGAAATCATTCTCTTAGCATGAGTAGGAGTTTCTAAATCGTTAAATTAAAATAGATAGTTTATATTCAATAAATTAATGAATTTGGATCTACTAAGAGGAAGTAAAAGAAAAAAATAAATACATGAGCTTGTTTATAGACCCAGGAGAAAACCTGAGCCATGATCAATAAGGTTGGGCGTGTGGCTAATTGTGAATTGGTTTATACGCGCAAGAGTTGTGAACAAGTCATCGCTTTATTATTTAGAGAAATTTCAACAAAAGACCATTTTTTATGAATAATTTCAAAAATAGAAAAGTTTTGAAATATTTCAAAAATGTCATTTCTCATACTGAGATTTTCATCAATCTTAGTCTTAGATTGATAGATTTGAGTATGAAAAATACCATTTTGAAAAAATTTCACAACTTTTACTATATTTGAAAATATCAATTCTTAAAATGCCATTTTTTAAAAACTCCCTACTGTTTATTGTAAATAATATTTTCCTTTATCTTCTTAATTAATTTGATTAATAAAAATATTTTTGATATGATAAATATGATTAAATATCTTGTAGGATATTGAAATTGATTTAAAATTTTATTTTGATATTATATTTTGAACCATACTTGGTTGCTCAAATTTGAACAACCAAGGCTACTTAAAGCCATTGACAATTTGCCAAGTGGCCAAATAATATTTTTTTCCCACCCTTAGCAGCCACATGGCAAATTGCCAATGGCTTTATAAGTAGCCTTGGCTGCTTGAGCAGCCAAGTATGGTTCTTATATTTTACCTATTTGAATATTCACAAATATTTTCTAACAACCCGATAAATAGAGAAGAGCTTTAGAAACCAAATAAGCTTTCAAGAACTTAAGAAAAATTTGGTAAATTTTTTTTCTCTCCACTTCCTTTTATTCGGATGACCCTAGTGTAGGAAAAAAAATTATTCTTTTTCCTCCTTTACAATTTTTTGGTGCGCACGCGCTATCCTCTTTTGAGCCATAGTTAGGGAGACTTTTTGGTGGTCCTGGGATTGTGACCTTAATATGAAAGCAAAGACTTCTGTTCATGGGTTAGTTTTTATATGCTTTATTTTTTAATAATTTTATAACTACAATATGTTACTTGAGTGCTTTTGCTATCAGTTTGTCATTCCAAATAAGGTTTCCTTTCAAGATTCCATTTCCAACAAATACTACATTTTGAAAAAAATCATAAATTTAATTTAATTTACATAGCAGAGTAGGCTAAACACCCTAATACACATCCAAAAGATTATCAGTGTGGTAGAGTGGGTCTCAAAGACCTCTATAAATCTAATCACAAATCATAATTGAATGTTTGCAAAACTATTTATTGTCAAAACACGACCCTACTTCGTCATCGATTAACATTGAAACTCTAAAGTTCCATCAAAGCTGGTAAATAATGTAATTTTAGAAATTCAAATCTCAATAAAACCTATAATCATGAAAGTTAAAAATAGTAATCCACTCACAACTTATTCTTTTAGCTTTGGCTAAACACATGAGTAAAGGATAGGTAATCCATCACTAAAAGTATTAATCCCCTGGTGTGACGACCCGACTCTTTTTAAATTCATTTAAATATAAAATACAGTGGAAGTCTTTATATTTTAAGAAAAATGGTGTGGTTATGTTTGAAAATTGGCTAGCCAAAAACTTGTTACATTCTAATTTCAAAATTTAAAATACACAAGAAACTTTAAGTTCCTATCCAGGAGTTCAAAAGAGTTATAATCATAAAAGTAAAGACGAAAAGCTCTTAAGAGCTATATACAATTGTACAAATCTAAAAAATATATAAAATTCACAAAAACTAAGTCCATGGACTTTTACAAACACCTAGTCCATCTCAAGGTCATCATCCTGAAATCATACAGCACCAGCTCCTCTCCCACGACCTCTAGCACAAGCATTACCTGAAATTGGTTGTAATATCATGAGCTAACAACAAAGCCCAGTGAGAATAACAAGAATAAAAAGTAACAATAGACCTCAAACCCGTATTCCGATTTGTGTCCAATTAATCTGACACAATCATTCTTAAAGTTCTCCAAATTCTAGATAATTCCATTCTATAATCTTCAAAGGATGATATTACTAGCACACGTAGTCTAATTCTCATCCATTAAATTATTAAACAAATATAAGAGAAAAGTAAATAAACATTGCATGAGCATAACATCTTAATTTGCCTTTTCCATGATATATTTTCATCGATAATATGCATGAAGGTAATGAAGACATCCAGTAGGATTCGTATTCACCTTTTATGCATGAATGAAGGTAATGGGGGCACTTCCCGTAGGATCCACATTCTCCCTTATGAATGAATGAAGGTAATGTGAGCACTTCCTGTAGGATCCACATTCTCCCTTCTTTCTCTCTTTTACTTTCTTTTCTTTTTTACTGAAGGTAATGTAAACTTCCCGTAGGATTTACATTCTCCCTCCTTTTCGTTTTCACTTTCCTTTCAAATCAATGATGCGAGATGTTATGCGTATGCTTGCAAAAGTAAATATGAATGGAGCGTAAAGTAAAGGGTATAAAGTAAATGACATAAAGTAAATGGATCATAGATGTTGTAACGTCCCGTTATTTAGAAGTGATTTTTTTTATTATTTTATTATTTATTTATTTTAATTAAAGTATTTAAGGTTAATTTGAAAGTATTGATTTCAATTATAGTAGTTAATTTCGTCCGAAATTCTTTTTAATCGTTTTACATAGCCTAATTTCATTTCGGTGACATTAATAATCATTAATAGGCCAATTAATAATTATTAATCACCTTTAGATTAATTTAAGAGCTTCGGGTTTCGTTTTAGAAGTCAAAAGTCATTAAAGGACGCAACCGTCATTTCCGATTTCTTAAAAATATCAAGTTACTATTCACTTCTCCTTAAAAACACATCATTGACCAAAAGTTGACCAAAAAATCATTTCCTTTCCTCTTCAAAATCGTGGCTCTCATGGTGTGGGGGGAAATTTTTGGGTTTCATTCGTTTCTCGACGGATCGGCTTGATTTCAGTTGCATCGGAAAGCCTTTGGTCCTAGGATTCTTCTCCACCTAGCTATTGTGCTTTCCATCCGCATTCTACGGACTTCTCTATAAGTTAAACTTCAAACCCTAAAGCTCGAAATAGTTTTTTAATGGTGTTTTCTCTTTGATTCTTCGATTTCTTGCTGAGGAACTCGATGATTTTAAGTACGGTAGTTGTTTTTAGTGATTTTGACAACTTTCCCTAAACCCTAAAACCGAGTTTCAGTCGAAGCCTTTCCCGTTTGAATTATACATCATGGGGGTTGTTTTGGGGTTTACTTTTATTGATATAATGTTTATTGTAATTAAATTCGGGAAATCGTTTATTGTTCAAAAACCCGAATCATCGATACCCATTGAAATCGGGAACTTCGAAACTACTTAAAACCAACTCGAAACACCTTTAAAGTACCTAAAAGCCGGAAAACAGAACCCGAAACCCATTTTCTATAGAGGGGCCGAGAGCACCCTTGGGTTTTTCCGGGGTTGTTCGTCGTTTTGAGCTTTTAGATGTTAATTGATCAATGTTTGATTTATTAATGATCGTTAGATATACTTTTAATTGTAGGTGTTTTGGGATCGTTGATTGATTGTGCTTTCGGAGACTTGGAGCAAAAACTAATTTGGCTAAGGTGAGAATAAATCGGATTTAAAGTAGATTTAGAAACTGAATAAGTTGAACGGTTTGTAGGATCAGAAGTTGAGATTTAGATTCGAATCTAAAAAGAAAAGAAAGTGAGCTAGTGCCCTTAGGATTAGGAGCTAGTTCTTTGAGTGAAAACTTTGGAGTTTCTCGAGGGAACGTTGAACTTTTGAAAGTTCTAAGTTAGAATCGTTCGGAGATTAAATGGATCATTGGAAGTTAAAAGATCCCAACTTTTAGATAGAATGGCTAAAGGAATTCGAAAATAGAAATTTTGATTTTAGTTGGAAGTTTAGAATCCTTGGAAGTGTAGATTACTTATTTACTTTATTAAAAGTATCGGAAGTTCGATCTACTTATTGTTCTTCCGGAATTCCTATCTTTTTACTTTATGCATAAGGACATCTATGATCCTTTTACATATGTCCTTTACTTTATACCCTTTACTTTATGCTCCATTCATATTTTACGTTTATTTACTTGTGCAAGCATACGCATAACATCTTGCATCATTGAAATGAAAGAGAAGGAAAGTGAGAAACAAAAAAAAGTGAATGTGGATCCGACGGGAGTCCCCATTACCTTCATGCATAAAGGTGAATGCGAATCCTACGGGATGTCTTCATTACCTTCATGCATATTATCAGTGGAATTACATCATAGAGCAAGAATTGTATATTTCATAATGGGAAGCAAGACAATAAGAAGAATTAAGATGTTATGCTCATGCAAAGTTTATTTACTCTTGCTTATATTTGTCTTAACGAATTATTGGATGAGAACTAGACCCCGTGTGCTAGTAATATCATCAATTAGAGATTATGATTATGAAAGTTAGTTTTCTAGAGATTAGAGAACTACAGAAAGGATTATGTAAGACATACTTTTCTAAAGAGAAAAGAAAAGAAATTGATGTATAGCCAAGTGCTATAGGAAAAAGGAATGAGATTGAATTGGATAACGAGAGAATACAAGGGTGTATTGAACCTTGTATAACTATCATGCGATAAACATGTAAGAGAACTAGTTTCTCAATAAATTGGAAGATCTCGTAATTTGAGAATAAGATTTGATGTAAACCTTATGTATAGTATAAGGTATTAAAGATAACGAGATACAAATGTTGTATAAATATATGTTATGAAACATATCCTCATAATGGTTGAAAGATGGTTCCTCAAATATTTGGGAGAATTGGTAAGTAAAAGTGAAATATTGATGTAAAACCATTTTGGTGGTTGAAAGGTAAGAGAATGTGAGTTTTACTTGGACACAAATCTGGATGCGGGTTTGGGGTCTAACTTTAATTTTTATTTTGTTTATTCTCACTGGGCTTTGTTGTTAGCTCATGATATTACAAACTTTTTCAGGTGTTCAAGTCATGAGAGAGGAGCTGGTGCGGCTTGATCGAGAGGATGATGATGTGGAGATGGACTAGATGTCATTTAAAAGTCTCGGGGCTAAGCTTATCTTATTTTGTTTTGATTTCAGTCTTTGAGATGTAAATTTGTTATAAGCTCTTAAGAGCTTTCGTGTTAAGTTTTATGGTTATAATCTTCTTTTAATTTTGGAAAATGAATTGTATTTCCTTACTTTTAATTTCTCTGCTTGTGAAAATTGTACACAGGTTATGGATAGTCCAAGTTTTAAACATATCCACACCAAATTTTTATTAAATAATAAGTCTTCCGCTGTAAATCTGATTTTAAATTATTTAAAAGTGTCGGGTCGTCACATATGTCCTTATGCATAAAGTAAATGAATAGGAAATTCAGAAGAAACATAAGTAAACCGTACATCCGATACATACTAAAGTATGATCTTTAACTTCTAAAGATTCTAAACTTCCGATTAAGATCCAAGGTTGTACAATCAAGTTCCTTAACCATTCTATCTAAAAGTATGGATCTTCTAACTCCCAATGATCCATCCTAATCTCCAATAGATCTAACTTAGAACTTCTAAAATTTCCACTCAAAGAACTAGCTCCTAAACCTAAGAAAACTAGCTCTCTTTCCTTAGATGTTTTGATTCGAATCAAAATCTTAACTTCCAAACCTACAAATCATTATACTTATTCGCTTTCTAAATCTACTTTAAATCCTAATTATTCTCACCTTGGTAAAAGAAGATTTCGCTCCCAATCCGATAGAGCGATCAAGCACACGGTCCAAAATCACCTACAATTAAAATTATATCTAACAATCAATAATTAACCAAATATCGATCAAACAACATCTAAGCGCACAAAACAACGAAACTCCCTATAAACCCCACCATGAGGCTCTCGGCCCCCCCATAAAAAGTGGGTCTCGGGTTTGCTTTTCCGGCTTTTAGAAAATTTAGATGCGTTTCGAGTTGGTTTCAAGCAATTTGGTAATTCCCGTTTTCAATGGGTATCGATATTTAGGGTTTTTGGACAATATGTAATTTCTCGAATTTAATTACAATAACAATATATCAATGAAAAATAAACCCAAAATTCAACCCCGAAAGGTAAATTTCAAATGGGAAGGGTTTTGACTGAAACTCGGTTTTAGGGTTTAGGGAAATTAAAAACACTTAAAACAACTCCCGTACTTAAAACTATTGAGTTCCTCGACAAGAAATCGAAGAATCAAAGAGAAAACTCCATTAAAACACTATTTGGAGCTTAGGGTTTGACGTTTAACTTACCGAGAAGTCCGTAGATCACGGGGGGAAGACACAATTGTTGGGTGGAAAGGAATCCTAGACCCGAGATCTTTCCAACGCACCCGGAATCAAGTCAATCGGTTGAGAATTGAATAAAACCCAAAAAATTTCTTTCCCCTCTTGATCCTCACAATTTTGAGAGAGAATAGATGAGTGAAAATGTCAATTTTTTGGTCAATGGTGATTTAAAGAAGAATAGGGAATAGTGAATTGATATTTTTAAGAACTTTGGAAATGACGGTTGCGACCTTTAATGACTTTTGACTTATAAATCGAAACCCGAAAGTTCTTAAACTATCCCAATGGTGATTAATAATTATTAATTGGCCCGTTAATAATTATTAATACCACCATAACTTATTTAAACTAATAAAGCAATTAAAAGGACTTAAATCGAATTAAACTACTAAATTCTAAATTACCGATTCTAAAATAAACTTTAATTACTTAAACTAAAATAAAATAAATAAATTTTTTTATCACAAAAATAACGGGACGTTACATCTGGTGTAGTCTAATTTTAATCATAAAATTTAAAATAGTAATCCACTAACAACTTATTCTTATAGCTTTGGATCAAAGATAATTAATCCAACACTAAAAGTATTAACCCATCGGTGTAGTTTAATTTCCGATACAAACCAATTTGATTTAAAGCTAAGATCCAAGACCAAAATATTTGAACTCTTAATGTACAAAAATAATACAATTCAAAAGAAACTTACTTAAGCTTTGAAACACAGAAGGGATAGGTATCTTGAAGCTTGTGTGACACAGAAATGGAATCATTTGAGAGAAGGTAAAAAATCGAGATGAGGAAAATTGAGCAAAGTAACGCCCGTTTGATAACGTTCTCTATTTCTATTTTTTGTTTCTTATTTCTCTTTCTTCTTTCTTATTCGTGTTTTTTTAAAAGAAAAAACAGAAACATATTTGATAACAGTTTCTTATTTCTTGTTTATAGTAGAATAAAGAAATAGAATTGCGTTTGGTAACTATTTCTTATTTCTGTTTCTTATTTTAAAAAATAAAAATATGTTGAAAATATTACAATTTTAAATGAAATACTTAAAAATATTATATCCATATAATATATTTTATATGTAAAAATGGAACCACATATTAATTTATCAATGTGTTGAAAAGTTTGGAAACAATAATGAGAAACAATAAACTAGAATTTGTTGTTTCTAAAATTTCTATACAGTTTTGAAAATGGTTTCTAACAAAAAAAAGAAACAAGAAATATCATGAGTTACTAATTATGAACTCATTTTAAACAACTCTACTTGAAAAAAAAAATGAGAAATAGAAATAAGAAATAGAAATTGAGAAGACCAAACAGGTTCGTAGCTGCTAAGTTGAGTGAAACATAAATAGTTGCAGCCATTTAATATACTAGACAATAATTATGAAATGAAAATGAAGGACTACTGCCCAACTTAAAAGCAAAAGAGAGCAAATTCACTAAAATTCGAACATTATTCCAAAGGGTTTAGATCCGACGAGTGTAACTCGAAAGAGCAAAATAATTCCCTTGAAAAAAAAGAAGAGGGAGCTAGAAATGGAGCAAGCCGTGGCCGTCCTTTGCCAATTCAAAACAAAATATTTTCTTCTTCAATTTTCCACTTTTTCCATTAAAAAGATCATCATTGTAATAAAGCAAAAAAGAGTCATTTTTATGGTGGCGTATTGGGGGTCCCATTGAGACAGAACAGGATTCCAAACTCCAAAACAAATGCCATTCATTCTCTTCTTCACTCTATAAATATCTTCTTTCCCTCTCACCTTTCTTGTCCATCAACCACTTCTTCTGCATTTCCTTCCTCTTATCAATATTTTTTCGATACCGGTTCTCGTTAATCTTTAAATTTTTATACAGAGAGAAAAAAAGAGGAATTTCTGATTCGTTTTTCTACTGTCTAAAGATATGTCAAGTTTTGTGAACCAGAAACAAGGCATAGTGTCTATTCTTGTGTCTGATTCTGAGAGAATTAAGCCAGAACCTTCTTTGAGAAGAACTCTATCTGCAGACATGTCTTCCCAGAAATGGATCTCTAACATTAAGAAAGTAGCATCTTCTGATGACATCTCTGTATCGGTTATTGATGGTTCGGAATATAATGAAGAGACGAAGAATCACAAAGCACAAAATGATGTTTGGAGCTCTATCATATCTCAGACGAAGGAAGTGGATTCTGCAAATTCTAATCTTCCTTATATTCATCCTCTTGTCAAGCGATCAAAGAGCTCTTTGAGTGACAAGAGCCTTGAAATATGTACTGAAGGTCTTGGATCTGAGACCGGGTCTGATGGTTTCTCATCTTATCCGGTGTCGGAAGACGAAGACGGAGACGTAGACGAGATCAACAAGGAAAAAAATCAAGCATTTGAACAAGAAGATCAATGGAGGCCAGTGAAGTATAATTATAAGAAATCGCTACAACGATCATTCCCTCCGCTTCTGCCTTCACTTTCGTACCCCGATGGTGGATCATTACGTATGCAGCCTCATCGCGACAATGGACGGTTAGTCCTTGAGGCCATGGCTGTACCATCTCAAAACAGTTTCTGTGCCCAAAGGCAAGATGGTCGCCTTGTTCTCACTCTTGTCAACCCTCCATACATCGAGGGCAAAGTCGTTTCTCAAGAAAACGAATTTGAGAAAACATTCACTAGCCCTGAAAACAAGAAAGATAATGAAGAGGAAAAAGAAACAAAAGAGACAAAGGAACCAAAAAGGGATAGTATTACAATGAAGAGAGCACCACCCAAAATATCGAATGGGAAGCTGAATGCATACAGATTAGCTGCAATGATGAACAGCAAGTCCATTGTTTTAGCACACCGGAATCGATCATCGCCAATTACACACTCACTCCCACCACGACCAAAGGTGGCTGAGCTCAAATCAGCCTACACCTCACAACCAACTGCTGTTTCTGCCCCGGTCACCGCAACTGCCGCATCGTCCTTGAACGCTTATGAGTGCTACTGGAAATCAAAGGCAACAAGTAAAGCGGCAATTTCGACAAACCCACTTGCTCAACAGCCTCAGTCATTCAAAAACAGTAGCAGAAAGCTTATTGTTTGCAAGAACAGAACACCAAATGAACAGCAGCAATTGGTGTTTTCAAATGTCCGTTGCATTGCTACCACCTAAATCCATATATTTAGTTATATCATTTGCCAAATTTTTATTTACGTTTACTCTTCTTCATGTTTCTTAGTTCCACTCTTTTGGGGAATTATCTCAAACAAATAAAAATAATAATATAAAAAAAAAACATGGGTGAGTGAGTGAGAGAGAGAGATTATTACTTATGTATTTATCATAGTTATGGTTATAAAGATAATAATATTATGCTTGAGTACAAAATCTAACCATCCTTTTGACTCAGTGGACTGTCATTTTGTCGGTGTACAATTGAATTTCTTTTAATCTTTTCTTTCAACTTTTCATTGATATTTTAAAACCAATAAGGTTTCAAGTGAGGTCATGTCCCGTATGACTAGAAAAAGATATTCGGAGCATCATATCATGATCCATCCTGGATACGAGTTGCCCCTCAGTTTCACTAGAGATGTCAAGTAGGCCGGGTGGACCTGTAAATCCACGAACTCAACACGTGAAAAGTATACATATAGTACTATTTAAACTTTTTTATTTGATTTATGCGTTTCAAATTTGATAATTTTAATTATAAAAATATATTATTCAAAGATTTTTTTTTTTAAAGTCAAATATTTTCAAAAGATAGTGTGTGGGATATTACCATACAATTTAATACGTGGAAACACATGTTGGATTCTGGTGGCTCCAATTACCTGAGAAATCAAAGGAACAGTCAAAGGGGACTGGTGTGGTACCGGCCAAGGATCCTCCGACGATCAAGTTAGTTGGTGAATGAGGAGCCTCCCAGAAAATTAGGTCTAGATAGTTGTTCACTTACTTGATTTGATAGGTTAACAGTTCTTATATACTCCTTGAGCCATAGGCTTGCTTGGCCTTGCTAGTTAGAGACTAGGCTTTATTGGGCTTTTATTCGGCTCGGTGAAGATTGATTCATCTTTATTTTGACTTTGATGGGCTTGGACCCTTTCGGACCGATCCAGATTGCACGGCCTATAAGAGGGAGATTGTTACCCTTTACAATCTTCCCCTATTTTCCGGATTGGAAAGTCTAGTGCAGGAAATTGAATTTGTTCTGATTGATACCATGGCATCTCCTGTGATCCGTCATCAACTCTTTACTTTGGAGAGGTATGACCCTTCGGAGAATTGACCGTTTGGGCCTCGCAAGCTATCCGACGACCCATTTCATGAATGTAGATCATTGCGATTTCTCCCACACGTCGCGATGGTTAGCCATGTGTTGCCTGTTTTAAATAGTTTGTCATTTCAAATTCAAAAGACTTGTTTCAATTTGAATTCTTCAAGACGTTAGAAGCCCGTCTTCCTTCAGCGTTTTGTTCTTCAAGGGTTTTCCTGTTCGCGTTCCAAGGTTAGTCTTTTTGCCTTCTTTCTTTATTCAATAGCATCCTTTATGGATAATTCGAGGGAGGTTCCTTTGGTTAAAGGTCAGAGGACTATTAGGGTTGTGGTGAGAGATGACAATCTGGATGGCAGGGTTTTTGAGAGAGTTGAGGTCGACTCTAGAGTTGCTGCTAGCCCTCCCTCTCTTTTTGTTCAGGGGTTCGGTTCTGGTCCCTCGTCTAGAGGCGATTCTGAGGGGAATGACCCAACTTTAGAAAGTTACCCTCTGCCTGATAGGGATTCTCTCTCTACGATGAGTGGAATAGATTACATTTCCGAGTGTGAATCGGCTTTGGATGCCGAGATGGTAGTTTCATTCGCTTCTCTTCCCTTGTTTGGGGGAAATCCTACCCTTATGGGTGCGGTTTGTACAACAGGTCCGTTCAACCCTCCCCCTTCTGAACTAGTCATCACGAAGGGGGGGAAGAAGAAAAGAGCTCATTCAAAGGGTAAGTCGACTAGTCTGGGGTTAGCGCAGAAAAAACATCCCAAAGACTGGCCTTCCATTCTAACATAGGAGCGTCTTGATAGCTTGAGAGAGGAATACGGGATTCCTCCCAAAGTTGGAGATGAGAATCCCAACCGCATCAGAACAGGCTCATATCTCTCCGGGGGATGGTTGGACTTCCTTTTACCCGATGTTCTTTAAGTGAGGGGTGCGGTTTCCCCTTCCTCCCTTCTTGGTTAAGCTCTTTAATGGGTTCAAGATCGCCCTAGGTCAATTTATGCCGAACACTTTGTGGACCATAATCACCACCATGGTGTTGTGTTCTGGTTTGAACATTCAGTTGATGATAGGGATGGTTGCCCACTAATAGAGTGTTCACCTGAACTCTCAAGATAAAATGTGTTTCGTCCTCCAGAGTCACTCTGGTCGTTGTCTGGTTGAGGAGCAAACCACTTGTGATACGGGTTGGAAAGGAAGGTGGTTTTCCATTTGTGGCCCTATCTTTCCTGTGGATCACGCCCCTCCTACCACTTGGCAAGATACAAGTGAGGGGATGGGTCCTCACCCTTTTTTCTTCATTTTTCTAATTGATGTATTTCTTTAGTAAATTTGTATGCTTTCTTTTCAGCTGCAAAATATCTTTCGAGGTCTACCTCGTCGGAAGAACTTAAACGCTGCAGGTCTCTAAAAAACTGGATCCTTTCAAATGTGAGGAATTTGTTCAAGAACCTTGGATAATCATCGCCAAGTTATGGACTTCTCTAGAAGGATTTGGAAACTCTGAAGTAAGTCTAAACTTAGAAATTCCAATAGTTACTCGTTCCCTTCGAAGCACCTATGAGTTCTCTCACTCAATTACAACTAACTCCCAAGCCTAAGCATGTTAGCTCACTTACTTTAATCATTTCGAATCAAACCTTAATCTCAACTTTCGATCCTACGAATCGTTCAACTTATTCGGTTTCTAAGTTTACTTTAAGTTCTATTTATTCTCACCTCAAATGTTCGCGTGACAACCAAGTTCCCACGAACCAACAAACGAGCAATCGCACCTATAAATTATCAATTGAACAACAGTTTACAACTCATATCTAATATGAGAAAAAGTGTGATTTTTGGGCGAATAGGGATTTCAGATGAATAGTGTTTTTAGATGAACAGTGTTTTTAGGTGAATAGTGTTTTTCAAAAATCCGAGCTTGAAATCGTCAAATTCCTTGATGGAAATACATGATTTCGACTTCAAAACTCATTTATAAACAAAAACAAAGAAATTCATATCAAAAGTTTAGAAAACTCACTTTTTAGGACTTCCCTTAGAGAACGAGAAACACCGAAAAGGTAGGTTGGATAGGTAGCCCTCGTCCCGAGCAATCCAACGCAACCGAAAGCAAGACGATCCACTGAGAAATGAAGAAAATCCAAAGAAGTCTCCAATGATCGTGAAGCTCACGGCAAGGAGGAAGAAAGGAGATAAGAGAAAATAAATTTTTGGTCAATCTTGGTCAACTTTGTGTTATTTAAAGAAGATGAATAGTGTTTTGATATTTTTAAGAAATCGGAAATTACGATTATGTCCCTTTAATGATTTTTAACTCATAAAACGAAACCCAAAGTTCTCAAACTAGCCAAATGGTGATTAATAATTATTAATTGGCCCGTTCGTAATTATTAATATGACCAAAACTAATTTAATCTAATAAAATAATTAAAAGGTTTTCGAACAAAATTAACTATAAATTCTAAATTACTAAAACTAAAATTAAACTAAATTCTCTTCAAAAGTAACGGGACGTTACACTTATAGATAGGATTATACCTCTATCTATGATCAGATTTTGATAATGCCTCTTAAATTTAAGCATTTTTCTCAGTATATTTGAAATATGATAGACTTATCTCCTTATCAAATAGTAATCTGAACATCAACTCGTCCGAGCTCGCTGGCTGTACATGTCCGAGCTGATCTTCGCATCCTTATCTTTTAGTTTGGTCTCGGCCCAAACTCTTTTGACATTTGATAAAGAAGCGGCTTGGATTCTTTGTACCATATTATCTCTTCTGGGCCGGGACTATCAAGATTTGGGCTTTTTATATTGGGCCTAGTCCACGGTGAATTTTACCTCTACAGATTTCACCTGTTTTTATGTCTGAGTTACTTGGACATGAAAACAAGTAGAGGTCTAAGCGAATCAGGGCGACCAGAAGTCATCAGTTGTCGACACGTGTAAACCATTTCAAATTGAACGTTTTAAATTCTAAAAGAAAAGGAAGACTACCTTTCTTTTACGCTTTCTTGAATTCCATTTTCATTATCTTTGTTCGAAGATTCAAGAGGCTTTGCGCTAAAAGGAGGGATTCCACCAGCTTATCGCCATCTCAAGTTGATTCTTGCCTTTAAAATTTATAACATGCATTAGTAGATTTTCCCAATTTTAGAGTAATTGACCTAGCTAGGAATTTGTTTTTTCCATGGAGCCTTCTTCGGTGAAGATAGTCGAAGAATGATGAAATGGTATAAGAATGTATGTTTATTCTAGTGGGATTGCTACAAAAGCTAATGAATTTGATGTAGAGACTTATGCCAAAAATTAATTCCTCGTTGAAGCGATGCAAGAAGATGATTTGATGGTTTCCTTCCTTGAATCGTCAAAAGAAATCCTGAATAGTTCTCATCATAGTCGTTTGTCTTCTGTGAGTTGATCTGGAGAATCTGGTGATGATTCTGAGGAGACTCTTAGTGATGAAGTGGGAATTTGCAATTCCACTAATAATCTGAATGATGATGTTACGACAACTTCATCTGGTAGGCCGAGAACGATTGATCATCCTTCTTTAAAGGCGTCAGTATTAAGAAAATCTGATTTGGATCTTTATTGCCTTTCATATCACATTCCACCAAACATGGAAATGAGGGTTCTGAGTCTTGAAGAGCGTGCCCATCACGATATTGGGAATGGTTGGACCTCTTTCTATGAAATCTTCTTTGAGTGTGGAGTGAGGTTCCCGATTGAGACGAGGACAGCCTCACTCCTGAGGGATATGGATGTTAACCTCGGACAGGTTATGTCAAATACTTGAAGGGATTGGTTACCCTTTTGGCCGTCACTTCTAGGATGAATATGGATTTAACGTTAGGGATGCTTTCGTACTTCTGGTCTTTCAGATCTAACGAACAAGACGAATATGGATTTAACGTTAGGGATGCTTTCGCACTTTCATGGTTCTATTGGGATGAAGATCTTCATTGGTCTCCTTTCCAATGACAAAAAGTGGAAGAATAGGTGGTTTTTCATTAGGGGAAAGTTGACCTCTGACGGGATCCCCATTCTTTTGGTTTGAAAATAGTCGGGTGAGAACGGGTATGTTCCACCTCGTTTTGCTTTCTTTAAGTAATTGTTCTTATTCTTTCTTTTTCTTTGTAGTTCAGACTTTTATCAAATCTGATATCAAGACTTCAAATATAAACTCTTGCGAAGAATTAGAGCTGATTGGCCAGTTCGTCTGGGAAGCTTTTATTTGCGAAGAAGAACTCATACTGACCGGACTTTGGGTTCCTTTTCTCTCGGACCCGTTTCCAAGAGTTAAAGGTATCTATAATTATGTTCTTTTTCTTTATGATTCTTTGTTCTCTAAATTATCTCTGCCTTCGTAGTTAGAAAGAGGCGAGGAAGTCTAAAATTGAATTTTCCACAGCCAAGTATGTCTGAGAACTTGAAGATATCAGCGTTTGCCTTAGCTATCAGTAAGGAGCTCAATGTCGAAAAGTTACGATTGATGAAACGCAACCTCCTATTAGAGAGGAGAGGGTGGCTCGAAAGGTGAAAAGTCCAGCGTCCATATCCTTCGTTCCTACCCCCTCATTTGGTACTAGTTATCCTTATCCTGATGCGCCTTCGCAAGATCCCTCTTCACGTAAGGGTTTTCCTCCTTTTACTAATCATCCTCGGGCCTGAGATAAAGCTGATGAGGGTAGATCTAGTATTTCTTTCTGCTCATTGTTTGGGCAGGATTTCGGATCTATGTCCCTTCCTCCCGTATTCGGTTTGCCTCATCCAGAAGAGTCCGTGGATCGCTTGGCCACACGGATAATTGTGGTAATCTTCGTAGCTTAGACTTCATTTTTGGAATTTGACCTATCGTGAACTGGTTTTCCTGTTGGTTTCTTTAGGGCTTCCAAGCATAGGTTCAAATGGTTCATTTGTTGAAATTGGCGTTGCGTGCTGGCAAGATAGATAAATAGTCATCTGTTGCCTCGTCTGAGAAGCTAATCATGGTAGAGGCTACGACTGCGGAAGTGGCTAAGAAGCTGAAGACCACCGAGGGTAAGAATGAGGAACTCAAAGCTGAGCTGAAGAAGTTGAAGCGTGAGTTAATCCAAAAGGAGGAATCGAACTGGGAGTTTAGTTCTGAGATGGAAGGTTCCAAGAGATCTCTCACTGATTCTAATGAGAAGCTTACTCGTGTGACAAAGTGTGCTGGTCTTTATGCGGAGAAGTTTGGTCGTGATTACTTGAAGCTAAGACTTACTGAAGAGGCGGGGTCTTGGTTTAGCCCAGTTAGGAGGGAGAATGTTGTCGAAGAATTTGAGCCTCTTCGCCTGCTTCTTGATGAGGAAGATCGGGCCATAAAAAATGAGGAGACTATTGATGGCTCCGTGTATGAGGAGGATGGTGATATGGGGGTCACTTCTGACTCGACGAAAGGTGCCACGGAGATTGAAGATATCCTCTAGGTTCGGTGGTGAATTCCCGAATTGTGGGTTCCCCAAATTGACTTTCTTAATTTTCTAAGTACTCAACTTATTTCCATACATTTCTAATCATTACATTTGCGCGGGCAATGCTCGATTATCAAACTTTTGCTTGTTAATGCATGTTCTTTTTTTGTTTGACAACGTTGATCTAATCTGTGCTGGATATTTCGTTTTGGAATGATCGTTCGAGTTTCACATATTTTATCTAGTCTGAGCTAGGTTTCCCTCCCTTATTTTATAAGGGTCAATCTTGTCCTTAAAAGATTTCTCCTATTCCGAGCCAGGTCTTTCTTCCTTACTTTAGAAGGGTTTACTTATTCTTTGAAAATTTTACCTAGTCCGAGCTAGGTCTTTCTTCCTTACTCTGGAAGGGTTTATTCATTCTTTGAAGATTTTACCTAGTCCAAGCTAGGTGTTTCTTCTTTATTTTATAAGGGTAATCTTATTCTTCGAAGATTTTGCCCAACCCCGAGATAGGTCTTTCTTCTTTATTTTTATAAGGGTTAATCTTATTCTTCAAAGATTTTGCCCAACCCGAGATAGGTCTTTCTTTCTTATTATTTAAAGGTTATTCTACAAAGATTTTGCCTAGTCCGAGCTAGGTCTTTCTTTCTTATTTTTATAAGGCTTAATTTTATTCTTCAAAGATTTTGCCCAGTCCAAGCTAGGTCTTTCTTCCTTATTTTTGTAAGGGTTAATTTTATCCTTCGAAGATTTTTCCTAGTCCGAGCTAGATCTTTTTTCCTTATTTGTATAAGGGTTAATTTATTCTTCAAAGATTTCACCTAGTCCGAGCTAGGTCTTCCTTCCTTATTTTTATAAGGGTTAATTTTATCCTTCGAAGATTTTGCCTAGTCCAAGCTAGGTCTTTCTTCCTTATTTTTATAAGAGCTTGTTCATCCAACTTTTACGTTAGGGTACTTTTTTCTCCTAGTCCGAGCTACGACTTTTCGTCCTTTGCGTTGAGTGGGTTTGTTCATCTAACTTTTTCGTTAGGGTGTTTCTCGAACAGGATTTGAACAAAAATGTATCTATTAACAATTTCATTTCAAATTACATTTGGCTTTCTAAAACAAAATAACAAGAAAATAAGATATAATCTTCAATTCTGGTCGTCTTCCTGGATGCAAAAGAGAGTTTTTGAGGGTTCAGTATTCCCCCAGTGGACGAGTTGGCAGTTGGCCATTTACATCATGGGGGGATCTTGGCGATTATCGTTGCCTCCATCGCTTCCATCATCTTCATTATCTTCATCATCCTCGTCCTCTCGGAGACCTGGTCCTAAAGCTCATTCAAGAAGTTATCCAGGTGATTGATCTCACTACAAAATATGTTGGCACTACCGACGCACATATGCATCGGGAATGCTTAGACTACACGCCGGCAATACCTTCGCCGGCGTAAAGTCTACGTCGGTATTTACGCCGGTAATTATTTGTCGGGTTTGCCCATTTTTAGCATCCCCGACGTCATATTTTCTTACGTCGGTGATACTTTATGCATCCCCGATGTATTATATGCCTGGCGTAAAATTCAATGTCGGTGATAGATAGGGGTATTGCCGGCGCCAGGGTGTCCAAAAAATAATATAGGCAGGGTCATTGCCGACGTCATGGCTCCGGCAAAGAGGTGTCCAAAAAATAAAATATGGAAAGTCATTGCCGGCGTAATGACGTCGGCAAAGGGGTGTCCTAAAATAATAAAGAGAGGGTCATTGCCGGCGCCATGGCGCCGACAATACCACTGTAGTTTTTTTTAAATTTTTGTTTGTTTTAGGCGCCTCAAATGTCACCTGTTTCACTATTAAATTTCATTTCATATTTCTTAATCACCAATATCCAGAATAACAGAGAACTAAAACAAATTTTTTGATCATTAACATAAACCACGAAACTTTCTCAATAAATCATACAAAGAAAACAAAATTACTAATATAACTAAAGTTTTAATACAAACGAGAGTACTACAATAACTAAAGATTTGATAAAATACAAACATCCTAATTAAGCATCGTTACTCCCACTCCCATTCCCACCTCCACCTTGAAACTTTCTCAAGAAATCATCCCAAGCCGATTGAAGTTTATTACTTTCTACCTCACGTTCCAAAACAAGAGCTCGAAGTTCTTCGGCTTCTCTAGCACGTGCCAAATCACGAGCTCGAAGTTCTTCGATGGTACTGAGAGCCTCTGTTAGTTGTGTTTGGACAATACCCACTTGTGAACATACACTCGATCTCGATGAATTATCGGACTTTGGGGGAGGTTTAGGGCCCCTACCCATACCTCTCCTATCGCCTGGCTTATGACCCAACACTTTCTCCATGACATCAATATCAATAAGAGGTGAGGTTACTGAATCAATTGTGTTTGACCCAACTTCATCACTGACTTGTGGAGGTTTCATGTATTCTTTCATTTGTTTCTATACAAATAACAAAATATGTAATGATAAAAAGTTTGTGTTATGGAAAACAATGACACTTTATATAAAAAAAAATACTTACATGGTGTTGTTTGGCCTTTTCGCTAACCCAAGTGTCTGGATCATAAGAGTGTTGTTTCTCCCACACATCGACCCAAGTAGTTTCAGGCTTCTCTTTTCTCTGAAATGTTCATATAAAAATGTTTATACATGTTCAAAGAAATGAAAATGATTAATAATTAGTAAGTGTGAAATAATATTACCATCTCATAATGCATATTAGCATTGGGTTTGGAGCCACCCTTGTGCAAATAAGGTACCGCCGCTCGAGACTGACTGTTTTGCTCCGATAGTTTCTACACAAAAAGAATATCATAAATTTATTTCCATTCAAAACTAACTACCAATCATTACAAGATATGTTTTACCTTAAATTCTGCAGATTTCAATTTAGAGAGTAATTTCGCCCATTCATCGTCACTATGCACTCTTGGATGTCTCATACGATCCGCTTGCTCTTCACCAAACTCTGCTACATTGTGACGATAATATTTTCCAAGCTCGTAGCGATACTCATTCGCGCATGACATCATTTGTGCATCAACGGTTTTCCAAACTATGCCATTGGTCATGTCAAGGTTAAATTTTTCCTTAACACATTAGAAATTCATGTTAGTGCATATTATAATAAATGTATATAGTAATTCCAAATCACGCATCTAAATACAGGGTACGTACTGCTAGTCGTTGTCTAATGTCATTTAGAATCTCTAGTGGCACCAAATCATATCTTTTGTGACTTGGTGGTATTAGGGCACAAACCAATATGCCTGTCTCAGTGATAAATGGAGTCGCATTATCTCCGATCACCCGTTGAAGATTTTCTGGAATAATCAAATCTTTCTTACCCTTCCCTTTGTGCAATTTCAAGTTCTTTGCAATTCCACGTTTAGGAATCGAACTTTGAGATGGGACTATAGATAAATTATTTAGTCAGTTAAAAAAAATACATAAATGACATTACAAGTAAAATATGAATTTTTACCATTCTCGAAAGTAGACGGAATGGAAGATGCGTCTGTCGAAGGATCTACTGTCGGGCTCAATACATGACCTGGTGAAGGCGACGGCTACTGGAATTGCATCGGTGTATCATATGATGGCTCTCTAATCACTAAGTCACGTGAACGAGGACGAGGAGTCTTCCGGTTACCTGGTGCGATGGGTCGTGACTCGTCCATCGGAGTCTTCCTCTTATCTTTCCTGTAGTAAGATTATGCAAAAACAAATGATTTAAGGTTGATAAAACATGTTATTCCAAAATATTAGGATTTAGAAATTGAGAAAAATAAGTAAATCTGACATACTATTCTGACTCATCATTTTCTGAAACATCACTATCATTTTCCAACTCTGTTTCATTAGTGTTTATGAACTTCTCTATGTCATCATCACTCAACTTATCATCTTCTTTTTGAGAGTTTGATTTGTGTAGAACCCGTTCCATAACTGTTTTATCGACTACACTTCCAGGAATATCGTCTCTATTGAGCATCTGAGCATCTAGACTATCACTCACGTGTGTATCCATAGGTGAAATGACGTCCAAAATATTATCATTCTCGTCATCTTCATCCAACTCTGGGATATTCCACACATTTTTTTGTCTTAAAGTTTGAACCACCCTCCAATCTTTACCATATTTAATATCATCTAAGTATAGAACTTGCTGAGCTTGATTTGCTATGATAAAGGGTTCATCTTCAAAACAATTTCGAGATATGTTAATAGATATATTTCCCGACTCTTTTGTCATTCTAGATGGAGATGTATCAAACCATGAACATCTGAACAGAACGACTCGATTGGATCTTAGGTAACTAAGTTCTAAAACCTCTTTTAGTAATCCATAGAACGTCGTTGATCCTTCATCGTGATCACCCTGAACGGAAACCCCACAACTTGTAGTAGTGCAACCATTGGATCTATCCATTGTGTGGAAACGCATGTCATTGATACAACATCTCGTATAAGATTTAACACGAATGTCTGGGCCCAATGACAATGTGTACAAATCATAACTTACTTCACCACATTTCCACAATTCACTAACCTACATTATCAAATACATTTTGTATTAAAAACTTAATGCATAGTGAGTTATAAAATCAATACATAAGAGACGGAAACTCTTACACGATGTTTGAACCAATTGGCAAATCGTGCCTCTTGATGTTTATGAATATTCTGCAAGCTCTCTTGTTCAAGCAAATCAAGATGATCCCTATGGATGAGTTGGGAAATACATGAAATCTATATAGTTTTACTCATTGGAAAATATGTTAAGAATAAAATGTATATATACTTACCGTAAATATGGTTCTACTTCATCGCAGTTGGTCAATGTGTACCAATGTGCCTTATCAATGTCTGATTTTGTTAAGGTCAAAAAATCAAAACGGCCAAGAGAACGAGAAGTATCTTTAAATACTGATATGTCACTCTCTACACGACCATCAACTTCTTCTTCATAATTACGATCCAGTCTGTTAAATCGAGTCTCAATGCCTTGAAGATATCTAGAACAGAACGTGATCGACTCATTAAAAACATAAGCCTCTGCTATGCACCCTTCTGGACGTGATGGATTTCTCACATAATTCTTTAATGTTCGAAGGCTTCGTTCTATTGGATACATCCAACTATAACATACTGGCCCCACTATTCTAGCTTCATATGGCAAATGAATTGCTAAGTGAACCATGACATTGAAAAAGGCCGGAGGAAATATCCTTTTAAGTTTACACAAGATGAACGTGATATCACGTTGTAACTGATCCAACTCATCTAAACTTATAACTTTGGCACACAAACTACGAAAAAAATTACTGAACTCTGTTATCACCTGACTTATATCGTAACTCAAGAACCCCCGGATTGCTAATGGTAGCAATCGTTGAAACAAAATGTGACAATCATGGCTCTTCAACCCGGAAATTTTTCCACCCTTAACATTAACACATCGAGATATGTTTGATGCAAACCCATCTGGAAATTTCACACTTTTCAAGAATTTACATGCTTCAATGCATTGACTCGTAGTCAAAACATAAGCTGCAGCGGGTTTAATAAACTTATCTTTCCCGACCTTTTGTATATGCAATTCGGATCGTATTCCTATATCTTTCAAATCGTGACGAGCTTTCAATGTATCCTTGTTCTTTCCTTCAATAGAGAAAATTGTCCCAACCAAGTTATCACATATGTTTTTCTTTATATGCATCACATCTAACTTATGACGTAAAAGTAATTTAGACCAATAAGGAAGACAAAAGAATATGCTTTTCTTGGTCCAATTGTTGTTTTCTTGAGGACATTTTCTTTTCTTTTCTTGGGTAGAAGGATGCTTACCGAATTTAAAAAAACTTAATCGATCTAGATCTTTCATAATCTCAACTCCAGATTTAATTTTCGGCTTCCCTCTCAATTCTTGTTTACCATCATGCACTGTTTCAAAACGCCACGGATGACCCATGTGGATATATCGACGATGACCCATAAAACATATTTTGCTTCGAATACCCATTGAAGAAGTATCTTCCAAACATATGGGACATGCTTTATATCCTTTCGTACTCCAACCAAACAAATCACTATATGCGGGAAAGTCATTGATAGTCCATAGCAAAGCTGCCCGTAATTGAAAATACTCGGATTTGGAGCTATCAAAAGTTCTTATACCCTCACCCTATAAATCATTCAACTCTTTAATCAACGGTTGTAAGAATACATCAATGTCTTTTCCAGGTGACTTAGGCCCGGGAATCAGTAAAGACATGAAAAAAAGTGATTCTTTCATACATTTCCAAGGTGGTAAGTTATATGGAACCAAAATAACGGGCCACATACTGTAAGAGATACTCATTTGCCCAAAAGGGTTAAAACCATCTAAAGCTAATGCTAAACGCACATTTCTAGGATCAGAAGCAAACGATGGAAAGTCTTTGTCAAAATGCTTCCATCCTTCTGCATCTGATGGAGATCTCCACATTCATTTCGGAGACCCGGTCCTGAAGCTCATTCAAGAAATTATCCAGGTGATGTGGGGATCATCTAGGCTCTTGGACTTTGAGGGCGACAACGTCCCCTAATCTCCTGGTCTCATTAAAGATATGGGTGGCGCTGGAAGTGGCTCTATCTAGCCTTTCCTTCATTTCCTCGAAGTTTTTGTACAAGCGCTTGTAAAGTTAAATCTGTTGCCAATTCATCTCCTTCTCATGAAGGATTTCTTGATTCTTTCTTCTCATAATCGTTTTGAGTATCCTCTGTTTTTGCTTCTCCATTTTCATCATCCACTTGTTGTGTGATGCGTAATTGTTGCCATCACTTTGGCTGGAGTTTGATGATGCCATTTTCTTGGAAGGTGGTGTTTGGGATTTGGAAGAAGATGTTTGAGCATTCTTGGAGGAGTTCTTGAAGAGAAGGATTGGAGAGTAGGTGCCTTAACTTTGCGTCTTCTAGAGTTTAGTTTCTTTTAAGGTTAGGAAACGTTTGGACGTTTGGTTTATCAAGATCATAATGGGGTTGTCTCGTTCTTCAACACGCCTTAATGGAGGCGATGTCTGTTGTAGTTCCTTGGATATGATGTACCAATTCAAGTTCCAAGATTATAATGAGTGTGTTCTGCTAGCACCCTTTCAGATCTTCTCAGTAGGGTTCGTTTCATTGGGGCAATGCTCCATTTAATGCTGACACCTTTTCGGATCTTTTTAACTTGGTTCATTGCTAGCACCTATTCGGATCCCTTTATCTGGGTTCAATGAGGCGAGATAGACGTTTGATGCGATCCCTATTTCCGCTAGTTTCAATTAGGGATTGAATATTTGGAGGGGGATTTTCATTTAATGAAAATCTTTGAGAATTTTGTGATGGTGACGTCTATGTTAGTAATGATGGGATTTATTTTTCCCATTGTTCGTTTTTCTTCTTAGATGGTCAAATCACTTTGGGTTGCTAAGTTTGCAAGTTTTACGTCTTTCTAAAGCTTTCACCACTTTCAGTCTATGCAGATTTCTTTTATCTATGCTACGTTTTAACAGTTAGGTTTCTTGTTTCCCCTATTTATTTGAATTGCTAATTTAATAACGTTTGTGTAAATATGAGTTTTTGACTTCCATTTTTGAAACGTGTGTCTAAGTAGACTTATTTTCTAAAAATTGGAAGAGTAACTTTTTTGGACAAAGAACAGTAGACTTTATTGAGATATTGAATAAAAAAGGGCACCTTGTGCTGACAGTGATAAACTAAACAAAATAAAACGAAAAAGGAAAAGGAAAAGGGAAGTGAGAAAAATGGGAGGATTACAGCCGCATCACTTGGCTTGCTTCGTCCCTCTTGTTTTTCAACTTCTTTATTCTGTCTATTTGCTCGCTAATCTTGAGCCTTAACAACGTCGTTTCCAGGTCCTATTTGGACCTTTGTTGTTCGAGGAGAGCTATCCTTTCCTCCCTTTATTCTAGTTAAAGGTCGTCGTATTGACGACCTTCGGATGTTAGCTTCTGTTTGAGCTTCTTGTTTTTTTCTAGATTTCTTCTCCAGGAAGAATTCACTAATGTCTAGCTTGCTTTTGAGTTCCACATTTTCCTTTTGGAGGGTGTCTTTTTGGAGCATGGGTTGCTCGACTTGGATTTTTAAGACGCCTATTTTGTCTTGGAGCGAGAGTGAACGAGGAGGAGGATTCCATTTGTAGATTATGAGAGGGTTTGTGAGACTTACTTCTTATTTATAGAGTTGATGGGTGGGGGTTGCGTTTATTTCAGCACATCTCTCGTTGTAGGTCCCCACGCTTCTATTTAATAGAAGTAACGTCTGAATTTGTTGGTGTTCCATGCCCTTGGTATCTGTGTTCCATGCTCGTCTTTGAGGCAATATATGCCCAATTTGACTTCCTCGGTTATGTAGTAAGGTTCATCCCAATTCGGTCTAAGCTTTCCATCTCTGGGCTACTGTGTGTTTTGGAAGACTTTCCTTAGCACGAAGTCCTCCACTTTCATGGATCGTGGTCTAACCTTTTTGTTATAGTGTTGAGCTAGGACCTGTTGATATTCTGCTAATTTAATGGAAGCTCTTTCCCTTTTCTCGTCCAAATTATCCAGCGCCTCTACCATTAGTTGGTCGTTGTCTTGACCATCTTCGGAAAGTTCGCCACGTATGGTGGGAATTCCTACTTCAGTTGGAATCACGGCTTTGACTCCGTAAGTGAGAGCGAATGGCATTTCCCCTGTTGAAGTACGAGGGATTGTTCTATACGCCCATAATACTTCGGGGAGCTCTTCGGTCCATCTACCCTTCGACATTTCAAGCCTCTTCTTCAGATTGTTCAAAATGGTCTTGTTAGAAGCTTCAGCCTGGCAGTTCATTTGGAGATGTCTTGGGGCCGAGAATCTCAATTGAATATTCAAGTCCGAGCACATTGACCTAATTATGTTTCCAGTAAACTGCATATCGTTATTTGCCACGAATACTCGTGGGATTCCAAATCGCACGATTATGTTTTTCCATAGGAATTGCTCGACCTGGTATTCAGAGATTTTCATGAGTGGTTCGGCCTCGATCCATTTGGTGAAGTAGTCTATTGCCACCAGCAGGAATCATCTATTCCCTATGGCAGTAGGGAGTTTCCCCACTATGTCTAATCCTCATTGCAAGAATGGCCAGGGAACAACGATTGTTGTGAGGGACGTTACGGGTACGTGATGCTCTAATGCGAATCTTTGACATTTGTCGCAAGTTCGGACGGACTCTTTGCACTGCTCGTACATCCTATCCCAGTAATACCCTTGGTTTCACGCTCTAAGGAATAGTGAGCATCCTCCTGAGTGGTTTCTGTAGCATCCTAAAATGGAGTTCTTGCATGATGTAGATGGCTTCGCTTTTTTTCTATGCACTTTAAGTATGGACCTCTAAAGGATCTTCGGTATAATTTCTTGTTCACTATTGAGTACCTCACAGCCTCGGTTCGGATTTTCCATGCTTGGGTCTTATGGATATTTTTAAGAAATTGAAAATGACGGTTGCGTCCTTTTATGACTTTTGACTTATGAATCGAAACCCGAAGCTCTTAAATAAATCTAAAGGTGATTAATAATTATTAATTGGCCTATTAATAATTATTAATGTCACCGAAACGAAATTTAAAGTATTAAAAATATTAAAAAAAATTTCGGGCGAAATTAACTACTAAAATCAAAATTACAAAAATAATAATTAAACTAAACCCTTAAATTGAAATAAATAAATAACATTAAATAAATAATAAAATAAAATAAAAAATCTCACTTCAAAATAACGGGACGTTACATATTGAAAGGCATTCGTATATTTTATATTGGAAAGTGAGTTTAATGAGGTGAATGAACTCAGCCTACGAGAGCTTCATTACTTGTCATTATTCACTAGAGATGGAAAGAGATTATTGAAAGGAATCTATATATTTTATTTTGGAAAGCGAGATAATGAGGTGAATGCTTAGTCCTACGAGAGCTTTCATTAACTGACATTATTCACATGTGATGATTATATTAATGTAAAGGTTGTGTGCCCTTTACACTTGTTTAGTGAGTTAATGTAGGGTCGACCCTGGGCATGTTCAACATGTGCGACAGAACAGGGCCCCCAAATATCGAGGGCCCAAAATTAGGGACCGGTCTAAATAGTGTTTAAAATTATTACATTATTAAATATAATTTAGAAAGAAGAGTATGTTGCACCAAATTGGAAATAGCGCGATGGTAGTCAAAATCTCGTGTTCGATTACTGCTGAAGGAAACGTTTTTTATTTTGTGTTTTTTATGCTATTTATTTTGTTGTTGGTTATATATATATTTTTTTATTTATAGATTTTAGAAAATAAAATTATAAATCTGATTAATCCTGCTAAGGAAAGGTTTTTTTTATGTTATTTATTTTGTTGTTGTATATATATAAATTTTGTTGTTTATAGATTTTAGAAAATAAAATGTAACATCCCATTATTTTTGTGATAAAAAAAATTTATTTATTTTATTTTAATTTAAGTAATTAAAGTTTATTTATTTATCGGTAAATTAGAATTTAGTAGTTTATTTCCGTTTAAGTCCTTTTAATTACCTTTTTAGTTTAATTTCATTTTAATGGTATTAATAATTATTAACGGGCCAATTAATAATTATTAATCACCATTGGGATAGTTTAAGATCATCAGGTTTTGTTTTATAAGTCAAAAGTCATAAAAAACCGTCATTTCCAAAATTCCTAAATATCTAAACACTATTTGCTCATCTTCTTTAAATTACCTTTGACTCAAAAGTTGACTAAAATTTCATCCATTTTCTCCTCCAAAGCTGTGGGTTCCAAGAAGAAAAAGGGAAATTTCGATTTTCGTTTATTTCTCGACGGATCGACTCGATCTTGGATAAATCGGAAAGCCCTCGAATCAAGGATCCTTTTTCACCTAACCATCGTACTTGTCATTCGTGTTATACGGAGTTCTCGGTAAGTAAAGTTTCAAACCCTAAGCTCCAAATAGTATTTTAATGGAGTTTTCTTTGATTTCCTTCAATTTCGTGTTGTGGAACTCGGTGTTTGTTAATACGGGAGTCGTTTTAAGTGTTTTTGAAAACTTTTCCATAACGCTAAAACCGACTTTCAGTCGAACCCCTTCCCGTTTGAAATTTACCTTTTTGGGTTTGATTAAGGGTTATAAATTAGTGAAATAATGTTTATTTAAATTCAATTCGGGAGAGGGCATAATGTTCAAAAACCCTAATTATTGATACCCATTGAAATCGGGAATATCGAATTTGCTTAAAACCAACTCGAAACACTTTAAAATTTTCTAAAAGCCAGAAAACCAAACCCGAGGCCCATTTACTTGAGAGGGCCGAGAGCCTCTTTGGGGGGGTTTGTTGAGTTTTTCGTTGTTTTGAATGTTTAGTTGTTGTTTGATCGATAGTTGGTAATTTATTGATTGTGTGATATAATTCAATTGTAGGTGTTTTTGAACCGCTCGTTTGATCGCTCTTTCGGACTTAGGAGCGAAGTCAACTTTTATTAAGTTGAGAATAGTTAGGATTTAAAGTAACTATAGAAAGCAAATAAGTATAATGGTTTGTAGAATTGGAAACTAAGATTAGAATTCGAATCTAAGATTAGGGGGAAGTGAGTTAGTGCCCTTAGAATTAGAAGTTAATCCTTTAAGTGAGAACTTAGGAGTTCTCGAGGAAAGTATTGAATCTTAGAAGATTCTAAGTTTGATTCGTTTCGAAGCTTAAGTTGGATCATTGGAAGTTAAAAGATCCAACTTGTATTTAGAACGATTAATAAAACCCCGGATTATATTGGAAGCTTAGAATCCTGGAAGGTATAGGTTAATCGTTTAAGATAGGTTTTACTTTTATTATTGTTAGCGGAGTTCGATTGACATATCGTTCGTCCGGAGTTTCCTAATTATTTACTTTATGTCTCTTACTTTATGACCCTTTACTTTATGTTTGTTTCGGTTACTTTATTATTCGCACTTTACTTTCTTTACTTTTTGAAAGCACGTGCAAGCATAACCATAACATCTCGCATCATTGAAAAGAGAAAAGAAAAGAAAGTGAGAAAGAAAGGAAGGGAAGAATGTTGGAGCCTATGGGTAGTGTCCGCATCACCTTCAGAAAAAGAAAAGAAAGTAAAACTAAGAAAGAAGACGAATGGGTAGCCTACGGGATGTACTCGTTACTTCTTCATGCATAAGATTGAACGGTAGCCTACGGGATGTACTCGTTATCTTCATTCATGCATAAAGGGCGAATGCGAATCCTACGGGATATCCTCATTACCTTCATGCATATGATCGATGGAAATAGAGAATCGAGATGTTATATTTTTATGCAAAGTTATTTGCTTTTCTTATTTATGTCATAACAAGTTAATGGATGAGGATTTGACTACGAGTGTTAGTAATGTCATCCTTTGGAGAGTTCAGAATGAAATTACCTAAGGTTTAGAGAACTTTTGGATTGATTGTGTCAGATTAATTGGAAACAAATCGAAATGCGAGTTTGAGGTCTATCTTTACTTTTTATTCTTATTATTCTCATTGGGCTTAAGTTGTTATCTCATGATATTACAACCAATTTCAGGTAATGCCCTGGCTAGAGGTCGTGGGAGAGGAGCTGGTGCTGCGTGATCGAGGGATAATGGCCTCGAGATGGACTCAGTTGTTGTAAAGTTTATGTATTACTTTTGTGAACTTTAAAGGATTTTGTGAATTGTACATTGTATTTAGCTCATAAGAGCATATAGATGTTGTTTTATGATATTACATCTTTGAACTCCTGAATTGGGACTTAATGTTCCATGTGATTTTATTAGATTTGAAAATTAGGATGTAAACAGGTTTTGGCTAGCCAACTTTCAAACATAACCACGCCAATTTTTCTTAAAATAAAAGACTTCCGCTGTGTTTTCTAAATTAAATTTATTTAAAAGTGTCGGGTCATCACATAAAAATATAAATGCGATTAAAGAATTTACCTCTCCTTTGTTAAAGGAAAGGTTATATTTTTTTTTTGGAATTTTATAAAATAAAATTTTAAATATGATTAAAGAATTTACAACTCACTTTATTTATTTAAAATTTACCACATATAATGAAAAATATCAGCTAATAGATTTTTAATCTAAATTTATAATATAGCTAAAATTTGATTTTTAAAAAACAATTTTTTTTCATATTGCAGATTTACGTATCACAATGTTGATATGTTTTGAAATCGAATTCATTATTGTTTTAAATTTGTTAGTTTGATCTGTTGTTATAAATATATTCATTTAATATTTTTCTTTCATTTATTGAACATTTAAAAAATATCATTTTACAACATTATAAAATATTACGTTAATATTTAAAATATATTTTTAAAAAATTATCATTATTATAGTTATTCTTAAAACGTACATCATTTATCATTGTGCTCTTGAACTTAAATCATATATATGTTAATGTCCAAGATAGAGTTTTGTTGAATAAATTTTAAAAAAACTTCATTTTTTATTTATGCGAACTAGGAAAATATATTTCTAAAATTCAATTTAATCTTTATACTCTATAATTTTATCGTTAATGCATTTCAATAAAGGTTTTTTTTTTTGTAATTTTTTAATATTTAAAATTATATATGATAGAGGGTCTCAAACTACATTTTCGCACTGGGCCCTTATTTTCTTAGGACCAGCCCTGAGTTAATGAATGTTTAAATATGTTAAGACCAAGTGAGCTTAGCATTTTTTATTAAAGAAAAAAAATGAAACATTTTGTATATTATATATTTCCATAGGGAAAAAGAATGAAATATGATGATAGCCAAGTGCTATAAGGAAGAGGAATGAGATTGAATTTTATAATGAGAGAATACAAGGGTGTATTAAACCTTGTATAATTATTATTGATATATGTATATATAAGAGAAATAGATTCTCATTTTAATTGGAAGATCTTGAAATCGGAGATTAACACTTGAATGTTAACCTTATGTATAGTATAAGGTATTAAAGAGAATGAAATACAATATTATGTGTGTTATGAAACACATCCTCCTAATGCTTGGAAGTTAGTTCCTCAATTATATGGGAGAATTGGTAAGTAAAAGTGAAATACTTGATACAAAACCCTTTTTAGTGGTTGAAAGGTAATGATATGTGAGTTTTACTTGGACACAAATCCATATGCGGATTTGGAATCTAGTGTTACTTTTTATTCTGTTTATTTTCATTGGGCTTGCTTTTAGCTCATGATATTACAAACATTTCAGGTAATGCTCGGGGTCGTGGGAGAGGAGCTGGTGCAGTCTGATCTAATTGATGATGATAGCGAGATGGACTAGGGATACCTTTAAATTCTATGGACACATTTATTTCATGTTTTATTTTTTTGAGTTTTATATTTGTATATAAGCTCATAAGAATTTTTTTTAACTTTTATCACCTTGAACTCTTTTAAGCTTTACACAGGAATTGCATTTCCTGTCTTTAAATTCTCCGATTCTAAAAAGTGTAAAAAGGTTGTGGATAGTCTACGTTTTAAACATATCCAAGCCTAAGTTTTATTAAATATTAAGTCTTCCGCTGTAATTTGATTTTAAATGATTTTAAAGGAGTCGGGTTGTCACAATTCACGTATATTTTGGAGCATTCTACGAATGCTAGATAAAACTACACACGTCGTTATCCTTAAACTTGTATTTTGTGGCTCATGAGAGCCTAAGATTTGATGTATATATTCTCGAGTCTACTTTTTCTTTGATTTGGTTATAAACTGAAGTACGTACTTCTTTTGGTTTTATTTTCTCTACTTGGGTCCATGTAAATAGGTTTTGGTAGTCTATATTTTAAACTGTTCCAGGCCGATTTTTTATAAAATCCAGTCTTCCTTTGTTTGTTTATGATTTAAAGATTTGAGAAATTTGAGTCTTTACACTACATATGCTTGCATTGTTTGGTACTATTCATGGTTTGATATATGTATCATGAGGAATGTATAAACTACGTGAGCTGCATGAATGGGGGAGATGAATAATGAGATAATGTTTAGTTGTGTGAGCTAGCATCACTATAAAAAAAACTGTCAAAATGCGACCAGAAATTTGCGACCAAAAAAAGTGGTAGTTTTTGGGTGACCACCTGGTCATTTTTTTTGAAGGTTGACTCTAAGTGACCATGTGGTCACTTTTTTTGCGACCAGATTGCGACCAAGAGCAGAAGTAGTCATAAAAAAATGGCGCGAAATAAGCAACCAATTGGTCACCTAAAAAAATGACCAACTGGTCGCCTTTTTATGACTACAATATGACTTGGTAGTAAAAAAAGGCGCGTAATTTTGGAGGGAAAAAAGCTACCAAGTGGTCACAATTCAAAGTGACTAACTGGTCGCAATTGTTGTGACCATTATTGAGCAGTGGTAGCTTAAAATTGGAGGGAAGAAAGCTACCAAGTGGTCACAATAATAAGTGACTAAATGGTCTCAATTTTGGTGACCTTTGTTGAGCAGTGGTAGCTTAAAATTGGAGGGAAGAAAGCTACCAAGTGGTCACAATTATAAGTGACTAAATGGTCGCAATTTTGGTGACCTTTATTGAGCAGTGGTAGCTTAAAAATTTGGCGGGAATTAAGATACCACTTGGTCACATTAATAAGTGACCAGATGGTCGCAAATGCTGTGATTTTATGTGACCAGTAATATATAAATAATTTGGTAGGATATAAGCTACCAAGTGGTCACCACAAAAAGTGACCATGAGGTCGTAAATTCTGACTTGATGTGACCGGGGCAGTGAGGAAAATGGCGGGAAATTTTGGCGGGAAAATGCGACCAGTTGGTAGCAAAAATACTACCATCTGGTCGCAAATGAGCAGAGGAGTCCTCCACCCATTGTTTGATAGCATTAAAAAAAGAAAATGAGAGAGTGGATGTATGTTCGTTTGATAGACGGGTATTTGAACGATGAGTTCGTGGCCGGGGTTGAACAGTTTGTTGAGTTTTGCATGACAACTGTCTATTATGAAAAGTATGGTGGAAAGCTACGTTGCAGTGTAGAAATGCACAATAGGAGAATCATACCGGTTCTGAGTTGAACGAGAATCTTTATAGTCGGGGTTTGTGCGAATTATTATCCTGGGTGTTTCAAGGGGAAACACAGGAAATGTTTGACCCGCATTACAGAATCGAGACGATACGAAGGTAGGCAATGTAGAGGTTGTTGACAAGCGAATGATGAACAACGTATAGTCGGATCACAAATGATACTTGATGGTGCGGGGTATGGGGCAATGAAAATTTCCGTGAAACTTTAAACGTAGCGAAGATTAACGGGTTGTAGAAGAGGAAATGAATCAAAGCATGTAAGATGCACGAGATGCTAAAGACACCAAACCACCATTGTACGATGGGTGTGAGGTAAGTCAACTTGCCTCACCCTGCTTAACTTTTAAATATAAAGCGAACTACAACATACCTGGTAGAAGTTTTTGTGCGGTTGCATCGTGGTTTCGCCCTTCCCGCTCAGAAGAAAATAATATGTCCCACGGTTTTAGATGCGACCAGAAAAAGCAACTAGTGGAGGGACTTGGATTAACCGGGGAAAAAAAAAAATCGTGTCAAAACGGATGCATGATTTCTGATGAGGTGTAGATGAGGCCTGATCATTGCAAATTCTGTTTTCTTCCAAGATATAAACAAGGGAAACACAAACAAGGAAACCCTTCGATTGCCGACCCCCCCATGTTCTATTTATCCCGACCCCACATGTGGTTGTATGCATCGGATGTTGACCTCGCACATGAGATGACATCACGAGCATTCATAGGATGAAGGTGTTATGAGACATCTCTCGGAATCTTTGCGGCATGGAAGCATTTAAATAATCGTCATCCGAATTTTTGCACAAGATCCAGAAACGCGGATGCCGGATGGCTTTAACTGTTCGGGGCATCGGGGCACAATATTCATTTGGCGCCATGGTAACCCCGTATAACTTTCCTCCCTCGATGTGCATGCGTGACCTTTAGAGAATAGACATTGGGAGCCGCTTGCCCTTTAGTGTTTTTTTTTTCGGGGACTTGACATGTATATGTTTAGAGGTCACCCCGCTTCAATGAGTTGAGAGATCGCCGTTATTATTTGTAAGTTGGGCGAATGTTCCCACCTGGCTTTTTTGACTCCATGGAGCATCTTCCAGGCATCTTCCATACAAGGCATTCTTAGGGGTCCCTACATACCCCTTTACCCATGTAACCCAGTTTGAAAGGGCAGCCCGGTTATTTTGTAATGTAAGCGTATATATTAGTATAATCGAATGTAAATTATGTTTTGCCCCTACCCAACCCCCCCGTTTAATTAAGATGGTTGGAAATAGATCGCGTAGAAGGATTCGTACTCTAACTAGCCCAAAGACTACCACATTTTGTTCATACTACTTTGATCAACACATTGCGAAGCGTTTCAAAACGAAATGAAACATTGTCGAAAATTTACTTGAAGGTGTTGACAAAAGCGACTTGCCGATTTTTGAACCTGGCATGATAGTTGGAAGATCGGATGCGTAGGCCGTTGATCGATTATGAGTATCACGTAATGCGCATACATGTTATGCAACTCGCGTGGAGACCCCTCGTATAGGTGAGTTTGTAACTTAACATTATTTCATCGCATAAACAAACTATTTGCTAACTATTTTTGTAACATTACGTATTATTTCTAAACTAGTACGTTCGAATGACAGGGGTTGGTCATACAACAACGAGAGTAGGGAGGGGGGTCAATAATCGACAAAGAGTTTCGTTCTTGGTTCTAATACGTGAGTTATTTTTAAATTGTCAAAAAAACCGTGGCATTTTGTTGAAAAAATTACTATCATCCTAACATTCTCATATGTAAAAAAAAAAAAAGGGGTTAACTCCCCTACATTACCTTTGGATGATCCTCGCATCATTTCTTTGGCAAAGGGACCGGACGATATCAAGGTCGTATGGTGGATATGTCGGTAACGGTTACAAATTTTAAACGAAGGTGCATTCGGTAAGCGTGCAACAAACAGCGGTGGGGTTGCATAAAAGGTCACGTGTTCTAAGACAAACGAAGATTCTAGTTTTAATCGGTGATTTTTTTAAAATTCACCCCCCCCTTCCCTAAAACGCATTGTTCTGTTCAACCGCACTTGGTTCGAAAAAACCGCCCTTGGACCAAACCCAAAAGATTGATCATTTACAATGAGATCGTCAAAGTCTAAGCATACCCGTCTTGTCCTCCTCCAGGGGGCCATTCAAGTTTATTACCCGAACTATCCAATTAATAGATCCAGTTGATTGGTTAGTTGTTTGTAAAAAGTTAAACCACGCCGGGTAGAAGAAAACTTGTTCAAAAAAGACCCCCTCCGAAAGGGGGTTCGAAAAAACGCTTTTAATTTGATGAGATAAGATGTCGGACCATCGATCAACATGGTCAAAAATAATAAGCTCCCCACCCCCCTCCCCCCTTGATGAACGATGGAACGATAACATTGCATGATGATGATGATACAAATGCTTCCACTTCCCCTCACGCCGTTTGATTTAGTCCAGATGGATCCATGAAAATTTATCCAAAACAATGAATCAAAGAAAAAAAAAAAAAAAAAAAAAGAAGAAGCTTTATGTGATGGACTTCTTGGAGACGATGATGAATGAGACATTTCGTAACTTGATTATTCAATGTGTATGTGTTTATTAAAATTATTTCTTTAATGAATGATTAAAAAAATATATTAATATTTGCGACCACATGGTCAAATATTTTTGGATGGACCGAATCATCATCTTCATCTTTTTAATATGCTCGGTTTAAATAAACATCACTTTCTTTTCCTTGATTGGATATTGGAGTTAATGAACTATGATCAAAATATAACAACATGGAAACAAAAGTACCTTTTAATATACTAAAATATCGAAAAATAACCCAATTTAACAGATTAAAACTCCCCAAAGTAACCCAATTAAAAAAAATATATTTACACATGTCAATTGGCAATTAGTAAAAAAATTTCGCAGTTTTGAAAAAATGAAAAGTATAATTATATTTTTCAAAAATATAATAATAAAATTAGACAAACGACCAATCCCCCATAGGAATTTAAATTTTCATGAAATTTATGGCGGTGAATTTAAAAATTACGACCATCTGGTCGCAATATTTGGTGGTGAATTTCATTATTGCGACCATCTGGTCGCAATTGTTGATGGGACTCATGATATGACAGCTGTTCTGGATAATGGTAAATGGGCGACCAAATGGTCGCTTTTGCAATAAATGCTACCAGATGGTCGCAAATATCTCTAAAAATGCGACCAGATGGTCATAATTTCCCCAGCAAGCGCGACCTTTCGTTTCTGGTCATGATTACATATTTGCGACCATTTGGTCGCAAAATCTGATTTAAAATCAGACCAGTTCCCTTCCCCCCGTTTCTTTTCCTTTCCTTTCTCTTTCTCTTTCTCTTTTTCTTTCTCTTTTTTCTTTCTTTTCTCTCTTTCCCCCGTTCCGTTCCCCGTTGTTTTTTCCCCGTTCCCATTCCCCGTTCCTACTCTAAACCTAAACACCCTAAACCTCCAATCCCGGTTTCTATTACGAGGTTAGTTTCGTATACGTTTTAAGTTTTAAGTTAGTTTTGAGTTAGTTTTAGTTTATGTTTAAATTTAATTACTTAGTTTACTTTAGTTTAATTCATCTAATTTTAGTTTACTTTAATTAATTAATTAGTTTAGTTTAATGTTGTGAATTTCATTAATTTTAGTTTAATTAATGTAATTTAGTTTAATTAAGTACTTATTTTACTTAAGGTAAATTAATCTAATTTCGTTTACTTTATGTAATTGATAAATTTTAGTTCAATTAATCTAATTTTAATTTAGTTTAATTTAATTAATTAGTTTAGTTAAGTTTAGTTTTTATTAAGTAATGTTAGTTAAATTTAATTAATTTTAGTTTAATTTAATCTAATAGTTGAAATCTTCATTACTTAGTTTACTTTAATTAATTACTTAGTTAACTTAAGCTAATTTTAGTTTACTTTAATTTAATTAATTAGTTTAGTTTATTTTAGTTTTAATTAATTACTGTTAGTTTAATTTAATTAATTTTAGTTCAATTAATCTAATTTAGTTTAATTCTTCATTACTTAATTTACTTTAATTTAATTAATTTTAGTTTAATTTTTCACTACTTAGTTTACTTTAATTACTTCATTTTAGTTCAATTAATCTAATTTAATTAATTTTAGTTTAGTTCTTCACTACTTAGTTTACTTTAATTACTTCTTTTTAGTTCAATTAATCTAATTTTAATTTACTTTAATTCAAGTTAATTAATTAGTTTATTTTAAATTATTTACTTAATTTATGTTAGTTTAATTTACATTATTTAATCAATTTAATTTAGATTATTTCATTCATTAATTAATTTAATTTATTTCAATATTTTAATTACGTAATTAGTATTAAATTAGTTTAGTTTGGTTGTAGGATTATGACGGGCAGACGGTGTCCTCCCCAATCAGACGATCCAGACGACGCGGGTGACGAGACGTCTCCACAGCCGCCTACTGCCGCTGCCCCTGTTGCGGATCTGACTACAAAGGAGTTGGACAACATCCTCTTCGGTTACGAGCCGGGACTTGCTACCACGCTCGATGATGTAGTCCCTGAGACCCAGTCTGGGACACCACGATTGCCGCATGACTCCCTGGCCACGACTCCCGGCTTAGCATCAGGGTCTACATCAGGCTATGCGTCTAGGTCTGCGTCAGGGTCTGCATCAGGGTCGGATCCAGCTGGCCCCTCCACTTCATGCACGAAGCCTTCTCGGGCCGCAGACTCTACCCTTCGGATTGAAGGGGAATACGTAAGTAATTTTGTTTATTGTTTTAATTACTTAATTTTTAACTAATAGTTTTTATGTTTCTGTTAACTAATAGTTTCTAATAGCACAATAATTTTTATGTTTTTGCAGAGTACAGCCGCATACAACCATTTCAAAACGGTTTAGCGAGGTCCTCCAGAGCATGCCTCTACCCAGCAACCTTCGCTGGCAGAAGATTCCAACGATGGAGAAACATCAGATGTACGACAATTGGAAGGTAAAAAACATCATTTATTTTTATAATTAATTAATTTTGAAATTTATAGAAATAAATTTATTACTTTAACAATTTTTTATTTCAATTTTTTCAGGGCAAGTTTCCTGTTATCGATCCCGATATCACGGACGGTAGATTGTTCACCCTATGGGACAGTCACCTTCGGGATCGATTCAAGGACCTCATGTACCGGGCGCACAGAAAGCTAGCAGCAAACCGCCCCGTGTGGATGAGCCCAGAGGACCACGCGCGGCTTATCGCGAGCTTGAGCACTCTTGAGGGCAAGGCAGTGTCAAGCAGGAATAAGGCCAACCGCACGAAGAATCCCACCAAACACTCAGTCAGGGCCCGGACCCACGACGAGCACCATCGTCGATTGGTAAGTTTTTTTTTGTCGTTTTCTTACGTACTTTTTTCTCGTTTTCTTTTTTCAATTCCTTATTAATTTATTATGTTTTATTCTTCAATCTTTAATATTTTTATGAAGCGAAGCACGGTCGCCCTGTCCTTCTCGATGAGCTGCACCGCGTTCTTCACATGAAGAAGGACGGGACGTTCGTCGACGATAAAGCGAAAGCAGTTCAGGTATTTAATAATTTTTTCAATTATTATTTTTTCTTTAAAATTTTTCCTAACTTATATATTAACTATTTTATTTTCTGAATTTTAAATGTTTATGAACGTTTCACGGAATCCTTGAGTCAGCTGTTGCCCACACCAGACTCGCAACTGACTCAGAAGGACCGTAGAGAGGTGTTCTTGGAGGCTGTTGGAGGGGTTCGGCCTGATGGATCAGTTCCTGGGATCGGCTTGTATGGGCGACGCCTTTACGCAGATGTGCACCGGCCTCAACGGAGCGGAGCGAGCACTAGCTCCGGCCCTTCTCCAGTTGAGCAGCTGCTGCGCGCGGACATGGACGCTATGCGCGAGGACTTCGTTTCTCGAGTCACTACGATTGAGGCGGACATGCAGGCACGGGTCGAGGCCCTGGTCGTAGCAGCTTTGGCCGCGTACTTCAGATCCCTAGGCGGTGGCCATTCATCATCGACGCCTCCTCCGCCACCCCCCGCCCCTCCGCAGTAGTTCTAGGATGCTTTCATATGTATAAAACGTTTTTTGAATATTTGATATATATATTTTTTATTTTAATTCCAATTTTTTGTTATTAAATTTTAATATTAATTAAATAAATAATTAATAATTAATTAACTAATTATTGAAATTTAAATTTAAATATTAATTAAATAAATAAATAAGAAAGTAAAGGCTTCGTGAGCTTTACTTGATATTGAAGTGAGATAATGGGATTGTGCATAGACTACATGAGCTTGCATTATCTGACATTATTCACATGATCGTTGTTCTATGTTCTTTGTTCTATGTTCTTGTTTTTATTCTTTGTTAAGATTGCGTGAGCTTAACTTGTTCTAGTTATATTTCTAAAAAACTTAATGTATGATTATGTGTTCTGTTTACTACGAGCTTGGGAGACTTGACTACTTGCATGATCTTTATTCGTAGTTCTTTGGAGAATTTCATGATTTTGCTTTTGGGAGTTTGTTTGGGTAGTCAAGATATAGTAGGTTTCGTTGGAAACAAATCTGGATCAGACTTGGATTTAAATTACTTTATTTTCAATTTATTTTCATTGGGTATCTCGCTCATTATATTACACTTTCAGGTATGGGACATGGTTGCGGTCGTGGCCGTGGAGTTGGTGTGGCATGATTCTGGATCGATGATGATGGATGGACTAGAGTTGTTGTAGTCCATAGTCTGCATGTGTCATGACACTTATGTTTTATCCGTTTATTTACATTTGGATTGTTGAGCTCTCTTGAGAAATATTACTTACATTTACTCTTTCTTTATATATCTGGATTTATGATCTTATCTTATCTTAGATTTTGAACTTATAAAAAGGAAAGCGCTTTCCATATTTAAATGTTTATGCATTTTGGATTTCATTTTGAAATGAAAGGATATTTTATCAATTTACATGTTTTCTATTTATTATTTCAAGTCTTCCGCTTGCGATATTTACTTAATTCTATTTTAAAGAGTCGGGTCTTTACAATTGGTATTAGAGCTTAACGGTTCTATAGACTTTGTGCATCGCACGTTTTGTTTTGTTTTCCCATGTTTTACTTTAAGTCAATCATCTAGTCATCGTCTGAATTAGCTGCACCAGGTATCCCTAGACCTTTAACTTTAGATTTTAGCTACTTACTTATTCTTTAGTAGTAGAGTAGTGAGTTAATTGTTTAATTAACGTTGGGGTTTTAGAGAAATCTAAAGCTCAACTCGTAACTATTCTGATTCAATCACTACAAGAAAGCAGGCGAATAGCGACACACTTTTAGCGACAAACTTCCCCTCTAAGTGAATTTAGAGACGAAATAGTCCATCTCTAAAAAAGGTGTCGCTTGTTCAAAATAGCATCAAAATGTTTCGCTAAATAGCGACAGAAAAATAATAGGACACTAATAAAGTGTTGACCAATTAGCGACAAAATCTATCTCTGGACATAGGGACACAATATCTTATTACGTCTCACTATTAGAGACACAATTGTGTCGCTATTATAAGATACAAAGTTATTCGCTAATATTAGCGACACATTGCATCTCTAAAACAGAGGCGTATTGCTTCTCCATTATAGATGCAATTTGTCGCTAATATTAGAGACAATGTTACACATTAAAATTAGCGACGTATTGCATCTCTAAAACAGAGACGTATTGCTTCACTAATAAAGTCAACTGATTGACTTTAGCGTCGAACTTCATCTCTAACATAAGTAATTAAAAAAGTTAGAGACAGAGTGCGTCGCTATTTTAGAAATTTAATTTAAATATAATAATTTATAAGAATATTTAAAATTAATCATTCAAAAATATTTTTTTAAATTAAAACAAAATTAAACAAATGTTTCCATCCAAAAAAAATATCCAAAACCAAATAAAATATCCAAATAAAAACAACTAAGGAGGGCTCGTATTCTCATCATCTGGACGCTGAAAAGTAGACCCAGAGCTGGGAGCCCTATTCTGGAGCATACATGTCTACATTTGAGCCGCTAACTGATTATGTTGAGCCTGGAGATCATCTATACGGGCTTGAAAGCAAATCTCGTTTGCTTGCATTTGTAGACGCAATGTTTTGTTCTCTCGCCTCAAAACCTCGGTCTCAACACATGCAGAAGTTGAAGCACGCGACTGAACTACATAAAGGTCCTTCTCGTAAGCACCAAGACCAGGGACTGAACCATCAGGCTTTTAATCATCGATTGCCAGAAGGAAAACATCACGATGGTTCTCCTGAGTAGGCTGAGACTCGGGAGTGGGCAATAACGACTCGAGCTTATCTTTAACTTTTCCCTACAAAAATTAACCAAAATTTTATGTGAGTAATTAAAAAATAAATATTTTTAAATAAATTAGAAAGCACGGAAATGACTAAACTAACATGTAAGTCCTGCGCTCGATCATCTACATAAGTAACCTCATCGTGGCCCTTCGTATGTAGATGGAGGAACAACTCAATCGGGTCTACCTCACGTCCATCCTAAGTCTGTTAAAATAAGAAGAATAAGACATTAATTAAACATTAAATAAAAACATTAAAGATATAAATGAACTAGTACAATTACTTACCAATATCTCGTAATGCTCATCGTGGCGAGTCCCACCACAGTGCAAAGCCGGGTTCGCCAATCGATTGGCTGAGTTGATTTTAGAGATACGCAACTCCTCTTCAGTCTGACTATCTACTAGCAGCTTTAGACAAGCCTCCTCCATCATCCACAAAAGCTTTTAAAAAATGTCCTTCCATTTCCCAAACTCAGGACTCTTGTTTGGGGACAGTGTGTTGGATACCCGTGTATACCCTAATGCCGCTGCACTATCAGGTGTCACAAGAGTATTGAACTCCGGAGAACGAGGTGGATGGCGCCTCGACGTAGACATCTACAAAATAATTAACATACAATGAATTAAATAAATTAACATTTAATATAATTAATAATTAATTAACATCAAGCTAATTAACACTAAATTTTACTTAAATAATTAACATTAAACTAATTAATACTATTAACAATTAGCATACTAATGATTTAAAAATTAATATACAACATACAAATTAATTAATTAATTAACTATAATTAGCACTACATTTTAAAAATTAACATTCTAATGAATTAAAAATTAATTAATAACATATAATTTAATTAATTAAGTAACATTAATTCAATTAATACTAATATTTTGAAAATTAACCTAATTAATGAATTCCAAATTAATTAATAACATATAATTAAATTAATTAATTAATATTTATTTAATTAATACTAAATTATGAAAATTAACCTAACTAATGAATTAAAAAGTAATTAATAACATCTAATTTAATTAATTATCATTAATTTAATTAACACTAAATTTGAAAAATTAAAATACTAATGAAATTAAAGAATAATATAATTAATCTAAACACACTTAATAAACATATTAACATGTTATTTAATTAAATTTTAATGATTAACATTACAGTTAATAAAATACATAACAATTACCAATAACACATAAAAATTAACATAATTATTAATCTAAATAGATAACAATTAACATAATAATTAACCTAAAATTTTAACAGTCAACATACTTATTAATCTAAATCATAACAATTAACATAATTATTAATCTTAATACATAACATTTAACATAATAATTAATCTAAAATTTTAACAATTAACATGCAATTTATTTATAAATAACTAACTGAAAACAAAAAATTAGAAATGAAAACATACCGTTCACTGACGCTTTGAAGGGAAATTTAAAAAAAATTGGGGAGGGAGGCTATGATTGGGGAGGGAGGCAATGGCGGGGACGGGAGGCTTGAGAATTTGGGGGGAGGGAGTGGTGGTGGGGGAGGGGAGTGGTGGTGGCTGTGGGGGAGGGACAGTGGCGATGAAATTGGGGGATGGAGGGAGTGGTGGTGGGGGAGGGGAGGCCGAAGAATTTGGGGGTGGGAGTGGTTGTGGCCGGCGGTGGTGGTTGTGATGGGTGGTGCCTGTTGGGGAAGGAGGTGGTGGCTGGTGGAAGAGAAAAAAAAGAAAAAGAGAGAGAGAGAGGCACGGGGAAAAGAGAGGGGAAAAGAGAAGTGAGGGGAGGGGGATATGCTGACCATTTACATTTTTTTAGTGACAAATTCTATGCTAAGGGTGATAAAAAGTCATGGGAATTTTCAAAGCACGCGCCATTAATTACCCATTAGCAACGAAATGTGTCTCTGAAAAAATTTAATATTTTAATAAACCGCCAAACTTTTCAGCATTAGCGATACATTTCGTCTCTAATGTGAGTGAAAATTTTAAAATACACGCCTTTTGGTTTCAATTAGAGGCGAAATGGGTCTCTACTATTTTAAAATATTTGATCGATGAAAAGCGTCTCTATAAGGATAAATATCCATTGAGGTAATGATTACCCTATTAGCGACGGATTGTGTCTCTACTTTTGAATGTTTTGGCTTACAAGTTTAACAATTCATTAATACTTTAAACATTATCTTCAAGCTCATCGCTATTAGATTTAGAACTGTTGTCCTCAGTATCTTCTTCTTCCTCCTCAAAAGGATTAGGGGCATGAATCATCAATGAAAGAAAGTTCAATATATAAGCCGTCGAGATCAAACAATGTTTCTGTTACGTCATTCAACGGTCGAGTAATTTCAGAGTTTATTCATTCATCCATTTTTGACGACTCTGAACCTCTTCTTCTTTGAAAGCTATAAATTCCTCGCTATCTTTATTTAGAAGACTTTTGTCAATGTGACACAACCTCACATTGAAAACCACTAACCAATCATTCAATTGTCTAAAAGATGGATAAATCAGAAAATACGTTTGAATTGCTTGTTGTGCCAATACAAATCGATCATTTGTGCGCATGTGCTTTCTCTTATTCACGTCTAAAATCTATAAATGTGGTATCTTTTGCATTCCACCTCGCCGTATTGTCTCAAACCATGTACAGTTAAATAATACGGTACGTTTTACACTCCCTCCTGCATATTCAAGCTCAATAATTTCATCAATGACTCCAAAGAAATCCTCTTCATTGTTTTTGAAAACTTGACCCTTGATGCATACGCTGCTGTTATCCGTTGCTCTGCTCTGTGAATGAGATTTTGTTTGAAATTTGTATCCCTTCTCTAGATAACCAGAGTATGATTTGGCAATTGTAGCAGGTCTTTTTGCCAACATTACTATGTGATTGTTTGTAACTGGTGCAGTGGGTGAATCAACGAGCACAACAGTGAACTTGGATTGACAAATTACACTATTGCAGTTAATATGAACAATAATAACATGTAATCATACTTACGAAAGCATAAAACCATGAACACAAGTCTCTGTCAATTATGATCCCCTCCTAGGCTACGTTCAGTTCAGGATTAGCCGGGCGTACGAATAACTTAATGAATAACCTATTATTGAAATTAATATATTATAAACATGAAATGGAATTAATAATATAACAGTTTCACATATTAATTTAGTTCATCCTTGTGACGACCCGACACTTTTAAATAAATTTAATTTAGAAAACACAGCAGAAGTCTTTTATTTTAAGAAAAATTGGCGTGGTTTTGTTTGAAAATTGGCTAGCCAAAACCTGTTTACATCCTAATTTTTCAAATCTAATAAAATCTCATGGACTTTAAGTCCCAAATCAGGAGTTCAAATATTTCATATCATAAAAACCACATCAAAAGCTCTTATGAGCTAAATACAACATATACATAATCAAAGTCTTTGAAATTCACAAAATAATTACATAGATTTTACAACAACGAGTCCATCTCGAGGTCAACATCCCTCGATCACGCAGCACCATCTCCCCTTCCACGACCTCTAGCAAGGGCATTACCTGAAATTGGTTGTAATACCATGAGCTAGCAACTTAAGCCCAGTGAGAATAATAAGAATAAAAAGTAAAGATAGACCTCAAACTCGCATTTCGATTTGTGTCCAATTAATTTGACACAACTCACTCCTAAAGTCCTCCAAACCCTAGGTAATTTCATTCTAAACTTTCCAAGGGATGATATTGCTAACACTAGTAGTCAATCCTCATCCATTAATTTGTTATGACATAAAATAAGAAAAGTAAATAACTTTGCATATAATATAACATCTCAATTCTCTTTCTCATCAATCATAAGCATGAATGCATGAGAGCATCCCGTAGGATTCGCATACGCCCTTATGCATGAAGAAGGTAACGTGGTCTATTTCGTAGGATTCATCGTTCTCCCTCCTTTTCTTTCTCACTTTATCTTTTCTTTCTGTGAAGGTAATGTGATCTATCCCATAGGATCCATCATTCTCCCATTCACATTTTTTCTCATTCTCTCTTCTTTTTCTATGAAGGTAATGTGGTCTATCCCGTAGGACCCATCATTCTCCCATTCATATCTTTCTCACTTTCTCACTTTTTTTCCATGATGCGAGATGTTATGATGCAATATGATATGTTTTGGTGTAAATAAATAAAATGCGGAATTAAAGTAGCCGATACACAAATAAAGTAAAAGGCATAAAGTAAAGGTATAAAGTAAAAGACAAAAAGTAAATGACATAAGGTAAAAGTAGGTAAACATCTCGGACGAACGATATATCGATCGAACTCTGGTATCAATAATAAAAGTAGAATCATAAATTAAACGATTAACCTATACCTTCAAGGATTCTAAACTTCCAATAATCCGAGGTTCTATTAACCGTTCTAAAATACAAGTTGGATCTTTTAAATTCCAATGATCCAATCTTAGTTTCGAATCGAATCTAACTTAGAATCTTCTAAGATTCAATACTTTCCTCAAGAACTCCTAAGTTCTCACTTAAAGGATTAACTTCTAATCCTAAGGGCACTAACTCACAACCCTCTAATCTTAGATTTGAATTCTAATCTTAGTTTCAAACTCTACAAACCTTCACACTCATTTGCTTTCTATAAATACTTTAAATCCTAACTATTCTCACCTTTAATAAAAGATGACTTTGCTCCTAAGTCTGAAGGAGCGATCAAGCGAGTGGTTCAAAAATACCTACAATTGAATTATATCATACAATCAATAAATTACCAACTATCGATCAAACAACAACTAAACATACGAAACGACGAAAATCCAATAAAACCCCACAAGAGGCCCACGGCCCTAGCAAGAAAATGGGCTTTGGATTTGGTTTTCCGGCTTTTAGGCAATTTAAAAGTGTTTCCAGTTGGTTTTATACAAATTCGATATTCCCGATTTCAATGGGTATCGATAATTATTGAACATTAAGCCCTTTCCCGAATTGAATTTAAATAAACATTATTTCATTAAATTCTAACCCAAAATCAAACCCAAAAGGGTAAATTTCAAACGGAAAGGGTTTCGACTGAAACTATGTTTTAGGGTTAAGGGATTGTTTCCAAAAACACTTAAAACAACTCCCGTTTTAACAAACACCGAGTTCTACGACACGAAATCGAAGGAAATCATAGAAAACTCCATTAAAACACTATTTGAAGCTTAGGGTTTCAAGCTTTACTTATCGAGAACTCCTTGGATCTCGAGAGAAACAGACAATAGCTAGGTGGAAAAGGATCGTAGACCCGAGGGCTTTCTAATAAATCCAAGATCGAGCCGATCCGTCGAGAAATAAACGAAAAGCAAATTTTCTCTTTTCTTCTTGGAGACCCACGGGTGGGAGGAGAGAATTGGAGAGTGATTTGTGGTCAACTTGTTGTCAAAGTTTCATTTAAAGAAGATGACAAATAGTATTTAGATATTTTACAAATTTGGAAATGACGGTTGCGTCCTTTTATGACTTTTGGCTTAAAAAACTAATCCCGAACTTCTTAAACTATCCCAATGGTGATTAATAATTATTAATTGGCCCGTTAATAATTATTAATACCATTAAAACAAAAATAAACTAAAAAAGGTAATTAAAAGAACTTAAACAGAAATAAACTACTAAATTCTAATTTACCGATAAATAAATAAACTTTAATTACTTAAATTAAAATAAAATAAATAATTTTTTTTTATCACAAAATAACGGGACATTACAATCCTTACTCGATATATGGTTCTACCTCCGGATAATTATGCAACACGTACGTCTGTGCGATGTGATACTCTTACTCGTTGAACGGTCTCCACACTGGCTTTCCAATAGGTCTCCTAAGTACTGTAAAAATAGACAAATAATTTGGATCAACTCCAAGAGGAAGTGAATCTTGCATAAAATTTTGCTTCACTATTCGGTATTGTTCTGCAATTCGTTGATCAAAGTAATATGAACAGAACGTGGTCGTCTCATGTATTAGTTATGTATTGCATATAGATCCTTCCACTCTAGCCTTATTTTCTATAGTTCTTTTTAGCCTACGCAAATATATGACATAAAAAAGGATCAGTTACAAACAACACTTTAGGAAAAATTTATAATAATAGTCAAACTATGTACCTTTCAAACGGGTACATCCATCAGTATTGAACTGGACCTCCTAGATATGCCTCGTAAGGTAGATACACTGGTAGATGCTCCATCGTGTAAAAAAAATGGTGGAAATATTCTCTCTAACTTGTAAATGATGACAACAATCTCACTGCTCAATGACTCGCAGTGGCTTGGGACAACATTGCACATGTTAAATCTCTGAAGAAAACACTCATTGTGCCAACTGTTCCTAATGTTTCTACTCAAGAAATGGTCTGAATGCAGCAGGCATGAGTCATTGCATTAATACGTGACAATCATGACTTTTCATCCTAAACACAGTATGACTGTACACGTCAATGCACCTGCTCATATTTGATACATATCCGTTTGGAAATTTAATCGATCGAATCCACTCAAACAATGTTTTCTTCTAGTTCGCTGTTAGAATGTACTTTACCTTCACGTATTTTTTTCCAGTTTCGTCCAGCTCTAACTAAGGTCGATGACAGATTTCTCGAATGTCGTAACGGGATCTCAGATTATCTTTCGTTTTTTTAGAATATTTATAACTGTGTTGAAGACATTGTCGAAAACGTTCTTCTCGATGTCCATGACATCTAAGTTATGCATGATCATTAAATCTCCCCAATACGAAAGCTCCCAAAAAATACTTCTTTTCTTCCAACCTGCATTTTTTCCTGCTGTCTTATTCCAAGCCTTACCACCAATCTCTGTAACACTTCGTATGTCAAGCGCATCTAACTATTGCAGAATTTGGTATCCATTGATGGTTTTAGGATGGCATTCGCTTCTTACACTCCTCCCTTTGTACCAGTCAGTTTTGTTCAATTAAAATGAATTATTGAGCGGTAAGAACCATTTATGGCATTCAAACCAACACGTTTTTCAATCATGCACCAATGAGAAGTGTAACGACCCGATTTCCGTTAAATTTTTTAATTTCAAATACACAGCGGAAGACTCAAATTTTAAAGAAAAACAACATGGGTTTGTTTAAAAATCAGATTATCCAAAACCTCTTTATATATACCCATTTTAAGAGAAAACAATAAACATGGAATGCGCATTCCAGATTGATATTTAAACTTCTAAAAGGACTTCAAACAAGAAGACATATACAATTTTTAAACAAATACCCTTTCGAGCTCAAAAATGTAAAGTATGGAAGATGATAAAATATTACAAGCGTTTCCAAGAATGCTAAACCCAAAGTATTCATGTTCCTGTCCATCCATCAACTCGGCAAGTCATATAGCGTAACCTCCTCAACCACGTCCCTTGTGATGAGATTTACCTGAAAAATTGTAAGTGTACCAACAATAGCATAAAAATGTTAGTGAGAGTAAAATGAAAGCAAGTAATCCTATGAACAAAATTCCATACTGGAAATTGTGTCCAAAGGCCTAAATTTCACTTTACTACCCATTCCACACTCCCAATTTCCACACAATCATACAATAGTAATATACTTTATAATAGACTTTCAATCTCATATGAAAATGAAATAGAGACTTGAAGTAAAAGTAATAATTAATATTAAGTCTTACTACACAATTCTAATGAATATATGAAATCGTAACACTAACTTTCTTTGTAACCAAACAAGTTTCATCGTAACGTGTTACCGTATGGATCAACATCAACATAGTACCACATACGGTCTTACCACATCACAAATCATCGTTACGCTTACCGTATGTATCAACATCAACATACTACCCCGTACGGTCTTACCATATCACAAGTCATCGAGTTCCCTAGTAAGTTAGATTACATTAAATGAGATTCTACTAAAGTACTAAAGAACATATACTGCTTGAATTACACAAGTTAACACTCAAGTGTAACTTCTAAGCCACTTTGACTCCCAAACCACTCAAAGTTCCTTAAACTTCCCTTTTCATCTAAAATCTCCAATTTCATCTAAAACTTCTAAATTCATCTTACAAGACTTCCAAACCACTCAAATCTTACCTTTTTCATCCAAATTCACTAGAACTCCAAAGTCACTCCAGTCACTTCCGAGTTTAAAGTCAGCAACCAAGTAATAACTTCCAGAAGTGAATTTCCCTCTTAAACTCAATAAACAATATTGTACTGAAACTTAATTCATAAATTACTAACTTCCATTTTAAACTCACCTTGGATTTGTAGTCAAGCTTCCCAATAAGTCGAGAACAAATCCACGCGATCAATCACAATCCTACAAATCAATACACCTAACAATCATTAATTAACTGAAAAATCGAGCAAACGACATTTAAACACATAAAACGACGCAAAGCACAGAGAATAACCCTAGGCAAGCTCTCGGACCTACAAGGATAAAAGAGATCGGGTCCAGTTTTCCGGCTTTTATTCAATTTAGAGGCGTTTCGGGTTGGTTTCAGATACTTTGGATGTTCGCTATATCAATGGGTATCCGTAATTTAGGGTTTTGCACATTAATCGATTTCCAAAAAATTAAGTAAAATACAAAATCATAACAAACTAAACACCTTAGCCAAAGGTCAAGTGAGAGAAAATTACACGGTACGGGTTTTTGACTCAAACTCGGTTTTAGGGTTTAGGGAAGTTTCTAAAATTCTCTAAAACGACTTCCTCGATTGAAATCTTCAAGCTTCGGTGTGTGAATTTGAAGATTTCAATCTCAACCTCCATTAAAACACTATTCAAAGCTAAATTTAGAAACTTTGTCATACCTTGAGGCTTTTAGAAAACGGATGAAAACCTCGATTGGTAGGTTAGAAACGATCATTGGACCGAGGGCTTTTCAACTGAACTAAAATTACGACGATCCACTGAGTATTTGAGAAAAGCCAAAGAGAGAGGGAGGAAGAAGGGCACTCTCGGCCTAGCAAAGGAAAAGAGAAGAAAAAGAAATGAAAGGCTTGACCAAAGTTTAACTATTTAAAAATGAAGATGAATAGTAAAAGAGATTTTTTAAAGAATTTGGAAAATGACGATTATGTACTTTTTTAAATGATTTAGTTACAAAACAAAACCCGAAGATCTTAAATTAATCTAAAGGTGATTAATAATTATTAATTGACCCGTTAATAATTATTAATGTCACTGAAACTAATTTAAAGTAATAAAAGGTTTAAAAATGTTTTCAAACGAAAATAACTATTAAAAAAAATTACCTCCAAAAGTAACGGGACGTTACAATCTACCCTCCTAAAAGGGCTTTTCGTCCCCGAAAAGTAGGCTCCTAAATGAAAAGGTGAGGATACTTTGCTTGTATCTCGTCCTCACGTTCCCACGTCGCCTCCTCTAATACTTGGTTCTTCCACAACACTTTAACCCAGTTTATCGTTTTATTCCTTAACACCTTTTGCTCGGTAGCTAGGATTTCCACTGGTACTTCCTCATAAGATAGACTAGCATCCAAGGTAATTGGCTCATAATCAATAATATGTGAAGGGTCGGCAACATACTTCCTGAGCATGGACACATGGAACACATTATGAACTGCTGACAAGGCTAGTGGCAAAGCCAAACGATGAGCTACAGACCCAATCCGATCCAGGATTTCAAAGGGGCCTATAAATCTAGGACTCAACTTGCCCTTCTTCCCAAATCTCATCACCCCTTTCATGGTTGCCACTTTCAGGAATACGTGGTCACCAACTTCAAACTCAAGTACACTACGCCTCTCATCAGCGTAACTCTTCTGTCTACTCTGAGCCACTCTCATCCTCTCTCTGATAAGAGCAATGGAATCACTAGTCATCTGCACTAACTCCGGTCCCAGAAGTTTCCTCTCACCAACTTCATCCCAATGAGTCGGTGATCTGCACTTCCTACTGTAAAGTGCCTCAAAAGGTGCCATGTCGATGGTAGCCTAATAACTGTTGTTATAAGCAAACTCAACAAGATACAACTGAGTATCCCAACTACCACCGAAGTCTAGAGCGCAAGCTCTTAGTATATCCTCCACATTCTGATTGACCCTCTCTTTCTGACCATCTGTTTGAGGATGAAAGGCAGTACTGAAATCTAAGCTAGTGCTCATGGTAGTATGTAGACTCTACCAAAATTTTGAAACAAAGCGGGTGTCTCACTCTGAAACAATACTAATTGGCACTCTATGAAGTCCTGGCAATCTCTTTCATGTACAACTGTGCCCATATCTCAACAGGGTAGGTTATCTTCCCCGGTATGAAATGTGCACTCTTAGTCAACCTCTCAACTATCACCCAAACGGTGTCATAACCCTTTGCGGTCCTCGACAAGCCACTAATAAAATCCATCGATATTTCCCCCCACTTCCACTCAGGAACGCTCAAAGGGTTAAGGTAACTAGGCGGACTCTTCCTCAAAGCCTTTACTTGCTGACAAATCAAGCACTTACTAACAAAGTCAGCAACTTCACGTTTCATCCTAAGCCACCAATAATGTTGTCGCAGGTTCCTGTACATCTTAGTACTATCTGGATGCACAGAAAAGATAGAACTGTGAGCCTCCTCCAAACAACTTCTTTCTGTAGGTTGATTCTAGAGGCACACATAGCCTCCTACGATACATCAATGCATTATCAAAGGAAAATGTAAAATGGCTAGGTAAATCGGACTCTGCCTCACGAAAACCCTCAGCCAAATGTTTTTTACCCCTTTGTGCCTCTATCATCCTCTGTCTCAGAGTAGGGCCAACAGTCAAACTTTCCAAACTCACAGTAATCTAAACTGGAAGAACGACTATCTCAGCTCTTTCCATCTCCCATCTAAGCCTCAGCGGAAAAGTACTCAAAGTAGACAAGTGTGATGACTTTCGACTAAGTGCATCAGCAACTACGTTGGCCTTCCTTGGATGATACTATATGTCACAGTCATAATCTTTCACAAGTTCTAGCCACCTCCACTTTCTCATATTTATCTCTTTCTGGGTGAAAAAGTATTTGAGACTCTTGTGATCGATGAAAATCAAAATCTTCTCACCATACAAGTAATGTCTCCAGATTTTCAATGCATGTACCATAGCTGCTAACTCCAAATCATGAGTCGGGTACTTTTTCTAATGCTCCTTTAACTGTCTAGAAGCATAAACTATCACTTTCCCATATGTTGCATCAATACACATCCCAGACCCTTCTTGGATGCATCAGTATACACTGTCAAACCACCCGACTCATCAGGTGATACTAAAACTGGGGCCAATACAAGTCGCCCTTTAAGCTCCTCAAAGCTATTTTCACACTCATCAATCCACACAAAATCAACCCCCTTTTTCGTCAAATGAGTTAAAGAGGATGCAATCTTGGAAAAATCTTGCACAAATCGTCTATAATAACCTGCAAGTCCAAGAAAACTCTGTATTTCAACCTTAGAAGGATCAACAGAAATCCCTCTACTAGATACAATATGCCCAAGGAAAGCCACTTCCTTGAACCAGAATTCATATTTAGAGAATTTTGCATACAACTTATGAGCTCTCAAAGTCGATAACACCTTCTCTAAATGCATGGCATGCAACTCCTCAGTCTTCGAGTAAACAAGGATATCATCAATAAACACTATCACAAAGGAGTCAACGAACCTGCTGTATGCATCAGGTCCATAAAGGCTGCAAGAGCGTTAGTCAAGCCAAAAGACATGACAACAAACTCATAATGACCATATCGTATCCTGAAGGCAATCATTGGAATATCCTCATCTCTGATGATACCCTGATCGAAGATGTATCTTCGAAAAGACAGTAGCTCGCCTCAGCTGATCAAACGAGTCCTCTATCCTGGGCAAAGGATACTTTTTTTTCACTGTGACCCAGTTCAGCTCTCTATAATCAATGCATAATCTTATAGAGCCATCTTTCTTCTTTACAAACAATACTGGAGCTCCCCAAGGTGATACACTTGGGCGTATAAACCCCAAGTCTATAAGTTCTTGCAACTGCCTTTTCAACTCTTTAAGCTCAGCTGGTGCCATACGATAAGGTGCCTTGGACAATGGAGCAATCCTAGGAATCACCTCTATCTGGAAGTCTAACTCCCTCACCAGTGGCAAACCAGGTAACTCATCAGGGAAAACATCAATGAAATCCCTCACAATAGGTACAGAAGCTAAGGTAGTCACTGAAGGGATGATTTACTAAATTAGCGGAATTTTATTTAGTAAACTTATTAACATTTAATAACGGACATTAACATCATCAATTTGTGATAAAACATGTAGATTCATGCTTATATTTTCAAAATTAAACCGAACTTACTTGGTGATAATGGAGAATCGGTTGGAGGTTTCTTTACAACATCAAATCCTCAAGAACACCAATCTTCATGCTATATCCCAATCGATCAAACGAAATTGATTGTGGGATCGAACTTTAGAAGAAATTGAGAAGATGAAAAAAATTTCTTCCCAATGGACTAAGGGATTTCCAAGGGGGAGAAGGGAAGAAGAGAGAATTCAATTTCTAAGGAATTGAATTGTGTGATTTATGAATGACCCAACCCTCCTATTTATAGAAAAATAGGAATCCTAATCACATTAGGATTAATCTATAGAGATAAATACAAAAGAATAAATATTATCTCTTTTCCTTTATCTTGCAATTTCAAATGCCAATAGATAAATAGGAGATTTTTTATTTTCTTTATTTTTATTTATCTTGGGTAAATAAATCTATGTAATTATTTTAGGATATAATTCAAGCAATTATCTCTTCCCAAAATTACATATATAGCAAATGCATATATAATTAATAAATAATTCTAATTTATTTAATTAATTATTTTGAGCCAATTCCAATTGGGTTCATTAATCCAATGGGCTAGAAATTCTCTCTAAATTAATAAGTCCAACTAATTATTTAATTTATTAATTACCATTTAAATAAAATATTTTATTTAAACAATTAATAATATTAATATTTTCTCCCGACTAAATATTATCAAATTATATTTAATTATTAATTTCCATTTAAATAATTTTCATTATTTAAATAATTAATAATGAATATTTTAATTATTAATTTCCATTAAATAAACTCATTATTTAATTAATAATTTTATTTGATAATATTTTATTATTAATTAATTAATTTTAATTATTAATTTCGTTTAAATATAATTATTTAAACTTAATATTGTTAATTAATTTCAAATTATTAATTACCATTTAAATATACTCAATATTTAAATAATTAATAATATCTAATTAATAATATTTCATTATTAATTTCCTGTTTAAATAAACTTATTTTTAAACAATTAATAATGTTTATATTAATTACCGTTTAAATATCTCAATTTTAAACATTAATATTGCCTATTTTAAGTAATTCACTTTACTTAAAATTTCCATTTCTTCTACTTGATTTCGCACTACGATATTTGGGCACATAGGGACCCGATGGACCTATAGATCATGGGCTTAATAATTAGTCTTAAGTGATTAACACATATCCGTTAATTCTCATTATCTACATGAATAATTCCACTATGATTCATAACTGAACTCCCTCACTATAGATGAGTTATGTCCTTTAGTTTATCATTATTTATATCCCGTGATATTATCCTTCACGTGGAACCCTCATAATTACAGCGGATAAATTTCCGTTTTGCCCTGTAATTACCGCTTTATCCTTGTGTTCCCGCTGTTCTCCAATGAACTTTATCTTTAGTCGAACTAGAGATAAGATACCCCGTGATCAATAGAAGTCGTGACGTCCTTGTTCATGTCTCGAATCAGACATCAAGGAGTTTCCTAAAGTTCCTAAAATGTTTGGTATCGCACGAACCGTTAATTTATAGGAAAGTTATGAATTCCATCTCGTGAAAATGAGTTCCCACTCTTATCTAGTCATGTTCCCAAACGAGTGTATTGAGCGTTCTTACAGACGCTCTCAACTATGTGAATCAAAGAACATAACTCCACAAATAGAGTCCCATTTCACCGAAGAGATCTATCACGGTTGATAACTTAGTTTGATATTCGATTATTTCTAAAACGGTACTAATGAGAAATTTGATCAACATCGTGGTCTGTCTTATACAATCACATTGCTATGATACTTCCATTTCATGTCTCCCACATGAATGATCGGTTCATATTTGTCTATAAACAAAAGTCTACAACGGTGTTACCAGGATAAGGTTCCCAACGTTATCCGCTTTCTAAACACGTTAAGTACTCATCTCGACTTAATCCTCTCGTATGACTCACATACTAAGTCGTGTTTCAAAGAGACTAGGGTTTCTATTTGAATGTTTTGATTTTATATATTTCCATATATTCCTAAACTCAATTGAATCAATCTAGATTATATAAAGAACTTATGTTTATTTATTTAATTTATTAAATAAATTATTATAATTAAATAATTACAGTGACACCCTTAATCACACTAAGACGTGTCCACTATTCTAGCTAAGTAACCCCAAACACCGTAACTCAAAAGTGCTCTAGCCTGGATCACAGAGATAACTGCAGGTGTCACCCTACCTCGGGTCCCATGAAATCGAAAACTAGTCCCACATGGACAAACAAAGTATACTACTTTCTCACTACAACCGATGTTGGTGTGGTTGGCTGACAGCCAATGCATACCCAAAATAATATCAAAGTCAGACATTGGCATCACAATCAACATAGCATGCAGAAAGCAACCCATAATACACAAATCATCAGTATAAACAACTCTATCTACAATCACAGATTTTCTGAGCGGAGTAGTAACATGCAACTCATGTCGTAACGACTCAGAATCAAAAGCAGCAGACTCGACAAACTCAGAACATAAACTGCTTGAATTACACGAGTTAACACTCAAGTGTAACTTCTAATCCACTTTGACTCCTAAACCACTCAAAGTTCCTTAAACATCCACTTTCATCTAAAATCTTCAATTTCATCTAAAACTTCTCAATTCATCTTACAAACCACTTTAATCTTACCTTTTTCACCCAAATTCACTAGAACACCAAAGTCACTACACTCACTTCCGAGATTAAAGTCAGCAACCAAGTAATAACTTCCAGAAGTTAGTTTCCCTCTTAAACTCGATAAACAATATCGTAACGAAACTTAATTCATAAAATTACTAACTTCCATTTTAAACTCAACTTGGATTTGTAGTCAAGCTTCCCAATAAGTTAAGAACAAATCCACGTGATCAATCACAATCCTACAAATCAATATACCTAACAATCATTAATTAACAGAAAAATTGAGCAAATGACATTTGAACGCATAAAACGACACAAAGCACGGAGAATAACCCTAGGCAAGCTCTCGGCCCTACAAGGATAAAAGGGATCGGGTCCGGTTTTCTAGCTTTTATGCAATTTAGAGGCGTTTTGAGTTGGTTTCGGATACTTTAGAAGTTTGATATATTAATTGGTATATGTAATTTAGGGTTTTTCACATTAATCGATTTCCGAAAAATTAAGTAAAATAAAAAATCATAACAAACTAAACACCCTAGCCAAGGTCAAGTTAGAGAAAATCACACGGAATGGGTTTTTTACTCAAACTCGGTTTTAGGGTTTAGGGAAGTTTCTAAAATTGTCTAAAATGACTTCCTCGATTGAAATCTCCAAGCTTCGGTGTGTGAATTAGAAGATTTCAATCTCATCCTCCATTAAAACACTATTCAAAGCTAAATTTAGAAACGATCCTTGGACCGAGGGCTTTTCAACAGAATTGAAATTACTGCGATCCACCTAGTATTTGAGAAAAGCCAAAGAGAGAGAGAAGAAGAAGGGCACTCTCGGCATATCAAAGGAAAAGAGAAGAAAAAGAAATGAAAGGCTTGACCAAAGTTTGACTATTTAAAGATGAAGATGAATAGTAAAAGAGATTTTTTTAAGAATTTGGAAAATGATGATTACGTCCCTTTCTAAATGATTTACTTATAAAACGAAACCTAAAGATCTTAAATTAATCCAAAGGTGATTAATAATTATTAATTGGCTCGTTAATAATTATTAATGTCACCGAAACTAATTTAAAGTAATAAAAGGTTTAAAAAGGTTTTCGAACGAAAATAACTACTAAATTCGAAATTAATAAATTTAAACTATCCTTAAATACTTTAATTAGAATAAAATAAGTAAAAAAAAGAGTAACGGGACGTTACAAGAAGGCACCGGTTGAAGAGATGATTTACTAAAATAGCGGAATTTTATTTAGTAAATTTATTAACATTTAGTAACGGATCTATTAACATCATGCAAATTGTGATATAAACACGAAGAACATGTAGATTCATGCTTTATTTTCAAAAATTAAAACCGGTTTACTTACATTGTGTAATTAATGAAGAATCGGTTGGAGGTTTCTTTACAGCATCAAATCCTCAGCAACACCGGATCTTCTATGCTATATGCCGATCGATCAAACGAAACCCGATTGTGAGATCGAACTTAAGAAGAAATTGGGAAGAAGACAAATATTTTCTTTCCAATAATACCAAGGGAAAATCGGCCAAAGGGGGAGAAGGGAGGAAGAGAGAATTCTGAATTTCTAAGGAATTGAATTTTGTGTTTTATTAATGACCCAACCCTCCTATTTATAGAAAAATAGGAATCCTAATCACATTAGGATTAATCTATAGAGATAAATACAAAAAGAAAAAAGATTATCTCTTTCCTTTATCTTGCAATTTCAAAAATGCCATAGATAAATAGGAGATTATTTTATTTTCTTTATTTTATTTATCTTGGGTAAATAAATCTATGTAATTATTTTAGGATATAATTCAAGCAATTATCTCTCCCAAATAATACATATGGCCGAAAATTACAATAGTAATTAATAAATAATTCTAATTTATTTAATTAATTATTTTGGGCCAATTCCAATTGGGTTCATTAATCCAATTGGGCTTGAAACTCTCTCTTAAATTAATAAGTCCAACTTAATGAATTTATTTATTAATTACCATTTAAATAAATATTTTATTTAAATAATTAATAATATTAATATTTTCTCCTGACTAAATATTATCAAATTATATTTAATTATTAATTTCCATTTAAATAGTTTTCATTATTTAAATAATTAATAATAAATATTTTAATTATTAATTTCCATTAAATAAACTCATTTTTTAATTAATAATTTTATTGATAAAATTTTATTATTAATTAATTAATTAATTAATTTTAATTATTAATCGTTTAAATAAAATTAATTATTTAAACAATTAATAATTGTTAATTAATTTCAAATTATTAATTACCATTTAAATATACTTAATATTTAAATAATTAATAATGTCTAATTAATAATATTTCATTATTAATTTCCTGTTTAAATAAACTCATTATTTAAACAATTAATAATGTTTATATTAATTACCGTTTAAATATACTCAATATTTAAACAATTAATATTGCATATTTTAAGTAATTCACTTTACTTAAAATTTCCATTTCTTCTACTTGATTTCGCGACTACGATATTTGGGCTAGCATAGGGACCCAATGGACCTATAGATCATGGGCTTAATAATTAGTCAATTAAGTGATTAACACATAATCAGTTAATTACTTATTATCTAACTATGAATAATTCCACTATAGATTCATAGCTGAACTCCCCTCACTATAGATGAGTTATTGTCCATTTAGTTTATCATTATTTATATCTCGTGATATTATCCTTCACGTGGAACCCTCATAATTACAACGGATAAATTTACCGTTTTGCCCCTGTAATTACCGCTTTATCCTTGTGTTCCCGCTGATTCTCCAATGAACTTTATCTTTAGTCGAACTAGAGATAAGATACTTCTGTGATCAATATAAGTCGTGACGTCACTTGTTCATGTCTCGAATCAGTACATCAAGGGAGTTTCCTAAAGTTCCTAAAATGTTTAGGTATCGCACTGATACCGTTAATTTATAGGAAAGTTATGAATTCCATCTCGTGAAAATGAGTTTCCAGCTACTTATCTAGTCATGTTCCCAAAACAGGAGTGTATTGAGCGTTCTTACAGATCGCTCTCAACCATGTGAATCAAAGATCATAACTCCACAAATAGGAGTCCTAATTTCACTCAGGATTAAGATCTATCACGGTTGATAAACTTAGTTTGATATTCAATTATTTCTAGTAAACGGTACTAATGAGAAATTTGATCGAACATCGTGGTCCTGTCTTATACAATTAACATTGCATATGATACTTCCATTTCATGTCTCCCACATGTATGATCAGGATTCAATCATTTGTCTATAAACAAAATTCGAAGCTATCAACAGTGTTACCAGGATAAGGTTTCCAAACGTTATCCATTTACTGTAGACACGTTTAAGTTACTCATCTCGACTTTAATCCTCTCGTATGACTCACATATTAAGTCGTGATTTCATAAGAGTAACTTAGGGTTTGCCATTTGAATGTTTGATATTTATATATTTCCATATATTCCTAATATCAGTAATTGAATCAATCTAGATAATATAAAGAACTTATGTTTATTTATTTAATTTATTCTTAATAAATTATTATTAATAAATAATTACAAGTTCTAGGACACCATTCCTAACACCGGTATTGTCCATGCAATGAGGGTATGCAAACTTTCCCGAAGTGCTCCACCCTAACAAATTTAGTTAGGGTAATAGATTCATTACGTTGTGTGTAAAACCATAAATTTTAATCTAATCTAAACAGTGATAAAATTATAAAATAACGAAAAATTAAATATAATTATGAATGAATTATTTTACAAATGTACCTGATTACATTGAATATGTCGGGAAGTCACTTATCATCCAAATAACTATAGCTCGCACCATAAAATTCTTTTTTTCTGAAACATCATACGTCACAACGCCTTCGTTCCATAAACCATGAGCTCAACAAATTAATGGTTGGAGGTAGACATCCAACTTCTGCATCGGATTTTTTAGGCCAGGTACAATTACCTGTTATGAAAATCACATGATCTTTCATGCACATCGATGGAGGCAAGTTATACGGCGTCACCATAATTGGCTAGAATGAATATTGAGTTTCCGAAGTCCCGAAAGGGTTAAACCCGTCAGTACACAAACTCAATGTAATGTTTATGATTTCGCGTGTAAATTCTGGATGACAACGATTTAAATGTTTTCACGCCTCAGCATCAGAAGGGTGTCTCATTACTCCATCATCTTGCGAGTGCTTTTGATGGCGTACAACCGTTGCAGTTGTTGTGTGATCGGTAAATAAAACATGAGAGTATGTGGAATAAGACTTTTTTTACTTTTTTTGTAGCTCCTATGGTTGCATATTTTACACATATGAAGATTTTCATCTGCACCCCAATATATCATACATCCGTTCGGGTAACAATCGATCTTCTCCACCGGTAAATCGAGACCCTCCACTAATTTCTTCGTATCGTACAAACTCTGTGGTAATGTGTTGTTCGCAAGAGCACAACGATGAAACCGTTGTGTAATTGAGTTGTATCCTCTTTCTGGAATGTGAAACTCTGCCTTTAAATTCAACAATTTGGTTGCAGCTTCCAGTTGCATGACATCACAACTTTCGTACCACGGCCTACTCGCTGATTCTATCATCTGAAACATTCTTTGTGCATCCGAGTATAAATCTTCATTTAATAAACTATGAGGACCATCACCTTGATAACCGCATCCATCATAAACCATCTGTCTAGCTGATCATAGTGATGTTCAATGTTTTCAGAACTTTCATTCACATTCGAATCTAACTGCGAGTTGCTTCCTTCATTTTGACATGACTCGTCCCTTGCTGCATTGAACATTTCTTCAGATTCTCCTTGATAAACCCAATGATAATAATTATCTACGAAACCACGACTATACAATTGTAACTTCACATCATCTGTCGGTAATATCTTCTTATTTCTACACTTTTTACATGGACATCGTATCTTCTGTCCGTTGTTATGAAAAATCACGGTAGATTGACAGAATTCAACAAACTCTTCGTCCCCGATTACAAATTGGTCATTGAGAAATCCTCCAAGAAAACAGACATACATCCACTTACGCATTTTCTCTCACCCAGAAAAATGTTTTAATGCAATTTTCTTTTATTTCAAGTCATTCTTAACACACCTATTTATAATCTTACTTCTGTCTCTTTTAGAGACGAAATGTGTCTCTAATTAGGCGGGAACCATTCCCGCCATAAAAAATTGGTTTTAATGACGAAATAGGTCTATATAAAAGAATTAAATATTCAACACCAACGGACTACATCTCTGAATAAAGAGACAACTTTTGTTGACAAAAATTTCAGAATAGAGGTGCATTGCGTCACTATTTTAGAGTCCCAATGAGTCGTTCCAGCAAAAAAAAATGGAGGGAAAAGTTCCTGCCAAAATTAGCGACGGAATGTGTCTTTAATAAAAAGAGCATAAACTCATTAGCAACGAACTACGTCTCTAAGTAAGGAGATAATTTTAGTTGTCAGTTTAGTGGCACCGTTCATCGCTAATATGCAGTCTAAATGAGTGGCAATTGTTGCGTGTGCAAATTAGGGACATAATTTATCGCTAAAAGTCAAACTTGTGACTCAGCGATAAACTTCGTTGCTATTATAGCGTCCCACAACTTTGGTCGCTATTTACAGTTTTTCTTGTAGTGAATATATTATTTTATATAATTCTGGAACATTTGGATGAATTTGGACTTTAAGAGTTATAGATCAATTTGGTCAAGGTTCTATGGAGGAATCAAGTATCGGAAGAGTTCCACGTGGGAACGTGAGGACGATATGAGAGCTCGATACCCTTTGTTTACTTAGGGGCACTTTTCGGGGACGAAAAGTCTTTTAAGGTTAGTAGACTGTAACGTCCCGTTATTTTGATGTAGAATTAATTTTTAATTTTTTTTTAATTTATCTTTCCCATATTTATTTAATTAAAGTATTAATTATTCATGCTCTTGGATTCTTTTCATTATTCATTCTCTTTACACTGAAAATATACATTATGATTTCTCTATTGCATTCTCTCTTGATTCTTTTCATCTCAAATGTTGTCAATTGTTTTGGACCTCTGTTCTTAAAAGATTAAAGTTCGTGTGTATTGGATTGTTGTTCACATGAAACTCTTCATAGAATCATACAGAGGCAAATTGCCATCATACTACAAACAATCTGATAGGGGAAAACACCGTCATGCTTTGAAGTTTATCATTGTTCTATGATTTCAGGAAAGTTGTTCATCTTTATTTCATTGTTTATTGCGTGTTATTACTAATTACTTTTGATTTGTGTAATCAATAACAGTTTCAATATAAATTTAGTCGTGTTCATTATTGTTATTCTGCTCTCAATCCAACAAAACTATCTTCGTCTCGCCAAATTCTGGACTTGTGTTTTTTACAATTACGATAATCTTAAATCTAGTTATATTTTTTTATAGACAAAAATACAATTTTTAAGATTTAAAAGATCAAAGAAAAAAATTAACAAAACTCTAGTCAATATTATTATTTAAGGAATATTTTACAAAAATACAATTTTTAAGATTTAAAAGATCAAAGAAAAGAGTAAAGCAAAACTTTAGAATCAATATTATATTTAATGTAAGATGAATAAATAGCAAAAATATCGGGAATTTATTAATCGTCACCCCCCCCCCCACTATGTGAATTAAACCCCCCCCCCCCCCCCCCCCCCCCCCTTTTTCTCGCTTTTTTGCAAATATTTTTTTCTCCCCCCGCTATTTTTACAAATATTAACCTTTTTTTCTTTTTTTCCAAAAAGCCCCAATAAAAAAAAAAAAAAAAAATTTAATATTGGTCAAATTTAGAAGCGAATAGGAAGGTAGGGACAAAAGAAAAGTTTTTTAAAGAAATTAGTCAATCCTTTTAAAATATATCACCAATAGAGATTAAAGGCATAAAAAAATTAACGTTCGTATATATATATATATCTTTTGTCTGCCTATTTTTGGATGGTATTTGACTAAACAGTTAGTACATGATGACTATTCTGATTGGGTTATTGAGTCAACCAAATTTAATATTCTTAGAATCAAAGAATTGCTAAATTAATTTCCTTGCAAATAAATAGAGAATTATGTAGTTAAAAAATGTTATAAAGTTATAAACTTTTATATATATATATATATATATATATATATATAGTTTATTGAATTCAGCCCCTTTAGAATTAATGAATTGCAAAATTTATCTGCTAGAAAATACTAAGAGAATTTTTTTTTGGGAAAAAATATATACTATAATATATCGTGATTTTTTAATATTTTTTTATTATGTATAAGTTTAAATTTAGTTAATTAACCATGCTCATCATATGATCCTTCAAATGACAATATAGAAATTCTAATAATGATTGTTAAAATATTTAAAACTCGTTAAAATTTATTTTAATTTTAACTCATGAAAAAACAAATTTGTTTTGTAGAAATTTACTCCTCGTTTGAAAATATTTTTAAATTTAAACTAAATTTATATGTGATTATTTTAAAAATAACATTTATTAATAATTAATTTACAAATTCTAACTGTTTGCAAAATTTAAAAGAAAATGATTTTTTGATTTTTATTTATGAATGACAGAAATTTATCCATTTAATAGAATTTGTAAAATAGTTAGTTAATGCCGATTATCTCAATAAGTTTGATAAAGAACATCAATAAGATTCCTCATTTAATAATATCAGTGAAAAAGTTTCCCGAAAACAAATTCGTTAATTTAATAAAATGAGACTTATTAATTTAATGAAAACAAAACATGCTATGTTTTAAACTATTTCAAACTTTTATTATAATTAAAATTATGGTGAAAATAACCATAGTGTTTATGACCTTATAGATTGTTGTGTGTGGGATCTATTTAATCAATTGTTTTTATCTTCTTGTTGTTTGCTTCATGTTGTACTTTTATCTTGTTTTTGTCTAGTATCTTACGCTTGTTGTGAGAAGGGAGTTCTTGCTTCCGTACCTCATTTGTGGACTCTGAAACCCCTTTTTTATATTTTATTCCACCACCCTCGTCGAAAAAAAAATTATGGTGAAAATAATGTAATTAGATGTAATTTCTCATTTAAGTATAGGAAAATGCTTCATTTTTTTTTTATTTACGCAATTCAATTTAAGTACAAAATGTTTTCCACAAAATGCAAAACCGAAAATCAAAATTAAATGAGTTTGTTTAAAAAAGAATAGTTGTAAGATATAATATTAGTGATCAAACAAACTCTTAAAAATGTATTGAACTTATATCAGATTATTCATTAACATCAATGATTTTTAATACATTCAAATCATAGAACCACAGAACTTTTAGGTATGAGACACAAGAGGTATAATTGATCGAAAAGAATTTATTTTTTTTTCCAAGAAAAGAATCTATTTGAAATTGACTTGTATATAAAGTAATAGAGAATTAGAATTTTCACTTTGAATATAAACAAGATAAAATAGACCTAAAACATTTTAAAGCTAGGTAGTTTTATTTTAATCAACTTAATGTTTATATAAAGAACATGCCCCATTGTGTCACTGGAAAACTAGTAAAATACTTCAATTTCTCAACTTTCTTGTAATAGCCAACCATTTGTCTCTGGCTGTGGAGTGTAATTAATAAAAAATTACAATCATTATATTATTAATTTAATTATTCCTTGACATCTTGCTACAGTGAGTGCAAATTAATATAAAGCAGTGATTTGATTTAAATTAAAAAGAAATTAAGATTCATCATCAGTGCACTTACGTTGGAAATTCATTAGCTCAATATTGATGGACAAATAAGAATGGACGGTGGTTCGGATTCTTTTGGAGATTAAAAAAATTCAGAAACAGTTTGACTTGTTGTTTATAAAAGGTAATGAGTAATACTTCCTCTCACATATCTCCACACAACGATTCAAATAAGATTATTTGTACAAGTAGATCGTAATAGTAGTGTGATCAGGATAAGTCATTCAACAATTATCCCTATTACGATAGAGTATTTAAGTTACAACTTGACTGAATATTCTGTATTCATCACATACCTAATTTAAGTTACAATTACTAACTCTTGATTTCATGATGGATGAAACTGACATTTATTATAAGACAATAAAATGTAAATACTACTAACAATGGAATAAAAAAATATCTTTTGTGTATTAATTGTTTTCCGAATTACATAGATTATGGCAGATTACACTGACAAGATCTTCTTCGTCATCATTTCTTATAGATGACAAACTTTCCCCATCATCTTTCATATAATATAGTTGAAATATTTTATCCGTCATCTTTTATATTATTATACATAATATTTATATTATACCTTTCAAATTGAACAAAATATTACAATAAAAAACGAAAATATTACTTAATTCCTACTTCAATTGCGATATCTATGATCAAAAGATTATATTATATCATACTTAACAAAATAACTATTACAAAATTTTATTTTCTATGACAACCCGACTTTTTCAAAATATATAAACACATAGGAGTACTTTATAAAAAATATTATACTTTATTCAAATCAATTGAATAATTCAAACAAAATATAGTAAGTTCATGAAATTAGTATTAATTCGTACTTTATGGATAATTATGAGTTTAAAGGATATTTATGGAAATTGGGAACTTTGGTATGCTATATGTTATTTTCTTATTATTATGGTTTGCAATTATATTGTGAGTGAAGTTCGGAGTGAGAATCTGTTTAACTTTGATTCTTTTAGTTACGGATGTTCGGAGTGGTTCTGTTAATTATAGAACTGTTAATTAGTTCGGAGTCGTTTTTCTGATAGTTTCTTAATTTAGTATTTGATGTTGTTTTGGACCAATGGTCTCTTGTGTCAGTGGCGGAGTCAAAATTTACACTACAAGAAAACTGTCAATTTGCGACCATAAATTTCTGACCATACATTCTGCTCGCTTTTTTTAGACCAACTGAGTCGTAAAATCAAGCGTTGACCCAAAACTACCATTTGGTCGCAAACACTACGACAACAATGCGACCGTATTATATAAGTAGACGTAAAAAAAGGCGCGAAAGTATGGCACAAAGATTATGACCAAGTGGTCGTAAATAATTATGACTCACATGGTCGTATTTGAAGGACCAAAAATAATTGTTGTCACAAAATTTAGCACAAAAGAATGGCGCCACAATTACTACCAAGTGGTCGTAAATAATTACGACCTACATGATCGTATTTGAAGGACGACAAAAAATAATTGTTGTCACAAAATTTGGCACGAAAGAATGGCGCCACTATTACGACCATGGAGTCGCAAATTAATTTCGTCCAGGTAGTCGAATTAAAGCGACTCTCCCTATTCTAAGTCACTTTATTTTTTGTAGGGAAAAAAACGAGGCTAATTACGACCAGATGGTCGCAAAATGGCCACCATCAGGTCGCAAAAAATGGAGGGAATATTAATTTCCTTCTCGCCAATTTTTGTGACTGGTTGGTCGCAAAAGGACAGATTAAGCACCTATAAAATGCACTTCCATATATAGTTTATCAACACAAACAAAAATGAGAGAGTGGATGTACATTCGTTTTATTGAGGATTTTTTGAACGATGCATTCGTTGCAGGGGTTGAGCAATTCGTTGAGTTTTGTATGGCAGTTGGGTATTACGAAAAATATGGTCAGAAACTACGATGTCCATACAGAAAATGTGACAACAGAAAAATCATATTGGTTCCTGATTTGAAGAAGCATCTTTATAGTCGGGGTTTTGTGCCAAATTATTATCACTGGGTGTACCAAGGTGAAACGAACGAAATTTTTGACGCTGCAGTACAGGAATCTCGACAGTACAAAGGAAGTAGATCGAATGTTGACGTTGCAGACAATATTGAAGAAAACCAGTTCGGTCAAATGCAGCAGATGATAATGTATGGTGTAGGGTATGGTAATAAAATGAATCACGAAAGAGAAGATGAAGAAAAAACGTTCGTTGAGGAGGAAATGAATCCAGAAGCACGTAAAATGCACGAGATGCTGAGCACAGTTAGTCGACTATTATATGCAGGATGTGAGGTTAGCTAATTTGCTGCAGCTACGAAACTTTTAAATATAAAAGTGTAGTACCACATACTAGTGAGAGGCTTTGATTCAATTGCATCATGGTTTCGTCGATGTGCTCCACTAGAAAATACGCTGTCAGAGAGTTTGTATGACACGAAGAAACTTGTGGAGGGTCTCGGTTTACCCGTGGAGAGAATATATTCATGTTGAAACGGATGCATGATATACTGGGATGTGGATGAGAGTCTGCATCACTGCAAATTTTGCTTTCAGCCAAGATATAAACAAAGGAGAAGTAGCCTGATTCCACACACGAGCATGTTTTATTTATCGCTAACCCTGCGTCTGCAACGATTGTATGCATCAGATGTGACAGCTTCTCACATGAGATGGCATCACGAGCATTCTAAAGATGAAGGAGTTATGAGACATCTCTCAGATGCTGCGGCGTGGAAGCATTTGAATAAGTGTCATCCAGATTTTGCCCAAGATCATAGAAATATCATATTGGGATTATGCACGGACGGCTTTAACCTGTTTGGGGCGTCAGGAGCACAATATTCAGTATGGTCGGTGATGGTGACCCCGTATATCTTGCCGCCCTTGATGTGCATAAAAGACCCTGTGATTTTTTTAACTCTGATCATTCCTGGTCCGAAGAGTTCAAAACAGAAACTGGATGTGTATTTATAACCACTTATCGCAGAGTTAAAAAAGTTGTGGACTGATGGTGTTATGACGTACGATATATCAAGGAAACAAAATTTCTTGATGTGCGCTGCATTAATTTGGACGATCAGTGACTTCCCAGCATATTCAATGTTATCAGGTATATGTTTATCTGTTTGTTAGTTTAGTAATCAGTTTGCATAATTGTTTGCTTTGTCATAATATCTAGATAAGTAATCTATACCTTCTCTCATCCTCTTATAAAGGATGGAGTACGACCGGAAAATGCGCATGTCCACATTGCATGCTTGACATAGAGGTATTTTCTCTAAGACACGGTTGAAAAACTTGTTGGTTCGATTGTCACAGAAGATTTCTACCTTTGAAGCATTCATTTCGTGCTAACAATACTGACGGGAAGAAAGGTCGACGTGCACGAAAAGAGGTACCCCCTACAATGCTTAGCGGGCGAGAAATTCTTCACGGTATAGATGCCTTAGGCATGCAGAAGATTACATGTGAAGGTGCAGAGAATGCAAACAAGTTGGCTGGGAAAAACACCGGATGGAAGAAACAGAGTATTTTTTGGCATCTACCGTATTGGGAAGATCTTCTAATCAGACATAACCTGAATGTAATGCATATTGAGAAGAATTTATGTGAAAATGTTTTTAACACTATTCTGAACGTTCCTGGAAAAAAAAAACTATCTGAAGGCACGTTATGATATCCGAGAGATATGCCATCGCCCTGAGTTGGAGCCTGATGCTAATGATCATTACGCTAAAGCGAATTATATGTTGACAACGGAGGAAAAAATGACATTATTTGAGTGGATAAGATCAATAAAATTCCCAGATGGATACGTTTCCAATCTCAGTCGGTGTATAGACAGCCAGAAACATATAATGTTCGGGATGAAAAGTCACGATTGTCATGTATTCATGCAAAGATTGATGTCAGTTGCGTTCAGGCAATTTTTAGAGCATAGACATTGGGAGGCGCTTGCGCAATTGAGTGTTTTTTTAGGGACTTGACTTGTACTGAATTGACCGACACAACTGTTGCATCAATGAATTCGTAGATTGCTGTTATCATTTGTAAGTTGGAGCGAATAATCCCATCTGCCTTTTGTGACTCAATGGAGCATCTTCCAGTGCATCTTCCATACGAGGCCTTCTTAGGTGGTCCGGTGCATTACCGTTGGATGTACCCATTTGAAAGGTAAAACACTCGTAATGTTATATGCAATCAGCACATTAAATATTTAACGTATGATTTACACCGTATTGACAGGTACTTACGTCGGTTGAAGAAGATGATCGAAAATAGATCACGAGTAGAAGGATCTACAAGTAGTGCATACCTTACGCAAGAGAATACCACATTCTGCTTTAATTTTTTTGATCAGCAAATTGCAGAGCAGTATCGATCAGTGAAGCGAAATGTTGTTGAAAATTTACTCGAAGGTGTTGATGTAAATGACTTGTCCATATTTACAGAGGCTGGCATGATTGTTGGTAAAAGTGTGCGGAGGCCATTGACCGATGCTAAGTATCACATTATCCAAGCATACGTGTTATGCAACTGCACGGATGTGGAGCCATACATAGAGTACGTTTTTTTTAGGATGTTCATATAGTTTTAAAACAATTTCAATGTTTGAAATTGTTGTTTAACTTATTAATTATCATATATAGATTGTTTATAAACATATACGTTCGAATGGTATGGCCTGGTCTTATATCCGCTGATGAGGGATCAATGATTGACAAAGAGTTTAGTTCTTAGTTCTCTGCATACGTGAGTCTTGGCAAATTTGTCAATTTATTTTTTAATATATATTGCACTTTTACCTTTTCACACACAATATATGTGACTACAGGTTGACTCACCTACATTTCCAGTAGCTGATCCTCGCATTATTTCTTTGGCAAAAGGACCTGCACGGGTTGCAAGATCATATATTGGCTACGTTGGTAATGGGTACCAATTTCAAACGAAGGCGCATTCAGTTAACAGAGCAACGAACAATAGTAGGGTCTGCATAAAGGGTCAAGTATTGGGAACCAATGAAGACGATTATTTCGGAGTAATAGATGAAATAATTGAGATTCAATACGCAAGTCCGACCCTAAAATGCATTTTTGTGTATAACTGCACATGTTTCAAGACAACAAGACACGGCGGAATTCATAAGCTGTCTCATTTGCAGATCGTGGAGGTTAATAAGTCTAAACACATGCACACAAAAGATAGGTTGTTCACTGGACGAAGATTCCATACCATGAGAAGAGCAGGTTGTTCGACAATTGGAAGGTAAAAAAACTTTCGTTTTTGTATCTTATATCTTGACTTTTTTTTTTCACAAACTCATTAATGTAAAATTGTAATTTACATATTTTATATATTTGCAAGGTAAATTTACTATAGATTTAGATGTGACGGATCAGAGGTTGTTTCCCCTTCGGGATAAACACATACAATTCATATATAAAGACATTCTATATCAGGCGCGGAAGAAGAACGCAGCAAATCGGTCTGTCTGGATGAGTGAGGACGAACATGCCCGGCTTCTTGCGAGCATGCTCACTGAGCCTGCATTCAGACTGTGACGACTCGACACTTTTAAATAATTTAAAATTAGATTGACAGCAGAAGACTTCTTATTTAATAAAATTTGGCGTGAATATGTTTAAAACTTGGACTATCCACAACCTGTATACATTTTTCACAATCAGAGAAATAAAAAGTAAGGAAATACAATTCCTTTTCCAAGTTTAAAAGAAGATTATAACCATAAAACTTAAGACGAAAAGCTCTTAAGAGCTTATAAACAAGTTTACATCTCAAAGACCGAAATAAAAACAAAATAAAGTAAGCTTAGCCCCGGGACTTTTAAATGACATCTACTCCATCTCCGCATCATCATCCTCTCGATCAAGCCGCACCAGCTCCTCTCTCATGACCCGAACACCTAAAAATGTTTGTAATATCATGAGCTAACAACAAAGTCCAGTGAGAATAAACAAAATAAAAAGTAAAGTTAGACCCCAAACCCGCATTCGGATTTGTGTCCAAGTAAAACTCATATTCTCTTACCTTTCAACCACAAAATGGTCTTACATTAATATTTCACTTTTACTTACCAATTCTCCCAAATAATTGAGGAAATATCTTTCAATCATTAGGAGGATATGTTTCATAACATATATATATAACATTTGTATCTCGTTATCTTTAATACCTTATACTATACATAAGGTTTACATCAAATCTTATTCTCCAATTACGAGATCTTCCAAATTTATTGAGAAACTAGTTCTCTTACATGTTTATCACATGATAATTATACAAGGTTCAATACACCCTTGTATTCTCTCGTTATCCAATTCAATCTCATTACTTTTTCCTATAGCACTTCGCTATACATCAATTTCATTTCTTTTCTCTTTAGAAAAGTACGTCTTACCTAATCCTTTCTGTAGTTCTCTAATCTCTAGAAAACTAACTTTCATAATCATAATCTCTAATTGATGATATTACTAGCACACGGGGTCTAGTTTTCATCCAATAATTCGTTAAGTCAAATATAAGCAAGAGTAAATAAACTTTGCATGAGCATAACATCTTAATTCTTCTTATTTTCTTGCTTCCCATCATGAAATATACAATTCTTGCTCTATGATGTAATTCCATTGATAATATGCATGAAGGTAATGAAGACATCCCATAGGATTCACATTCACCTTTATGCATGAAGATAATGGTGACTCCCGTCGGATCCACATTCACCTTTTTTTGTTTCTCACTTTCCTTCTCTTTCATTTCAATGATGCAAGATGTTATGCGTATGCTTGCAAAAGTAAATAAACGTAAAATATGAATGAAGCATAAAGTAAAGGGTATAAAGTAAAGAACATAAGTAAAAGGATCATAGATGTCCTTATGCATAAAGTAAATAGATAGGAATTCCGGAAGAACATTAAGTAGAACGAACTTCCGATACTTTTAATAAAGTAGATCTTATCTTAAATAAGTAATCTACACTTCCAAGGATTCTAAACTTCCAAATAAAATCCAAGGTTCTATTTTCGAAAGCCTTTAACCATTCTATCTAAAAGTTTGGATCCTTTAACTTTTAATGATCCATTACTAATCTCCGGAATGATTCTAACTTAGAACTTTCAAAAGTTCAAAGTGAAGGGATGATTTACTAAACTAGCGGAAATTTATTTAGTAAATTTGTTAACATTTAATAACGGATCTATTAACATCATGCAATTTGTGATAAAAACATGTAGATTCATGCTAGTTTTTTTGAAAATTAAAACCCTTTTACTTACATTGAGTAAAATATGGAGAATCGGTTGGAGGTTTCTTTACAGGATCAAATCCTCAGCAACACCAGATCTTCTACGCTATATCTCGATCGATCAAACGAAACCCGATTGTGGGATCGAACTTTAGAAGAAATTGGGAAGAAGAAAAAATATTTTTCTTCCCAATATCAAGAGGGAAAATCGGCCAAGGGGGGAGAAGGAGAAAGAGAGAATTCCAAATTTCTTAGGAATTGAATTGTGTGATTTATGAATGACCCAAGCCTCCTATTTATAGGAAAATAGGAATCCTAATCACATTAGGATTAATCCATGGAGATAAATACAAAAAGAAAAAAGAATTATCTCTTTCCTTTATCTTGGTATTTCTAAAATGTCATAGATAAATAAGAGAATATTTTCTTTTCTTTATTTTATTTATCTTGGGTAAATAAATCTATATAATTATTATAGGATATAATTCAAATAATTATCTCCTACAAATTATCTATGATGGCCAAAATTAATAATAAATAATTAATAAATCAAATTTATTTAATTAATTATTTTGGGCCAATTGCAATTGGGTTCATTAATCCAATTGGGTTCATTAATCCAATTGGGCTTGAAACTCTCTCTTAAATTAATAAGTCCAACTTAATTAATTTATTTATTAATTACCATTTAAATAAAATATTTTATTTAAATAATTAATAATATTAATATTTTCTCCCGACTAAATATTATGAAATTATATTTAATTATTAATTTCCATTAAATAATTTTCATTATTTAAATAATTAATAATAAATATTTTAATTATTAATTTCCATTAAATAAACTCATTATTTAATTAATAACTTTAATGATAATATTTTATTATTAATTAATTAATTTTAATTTTTAATTTCTGTTCAAATAAAATTAATTATTTAAACAATTAATAATTGTCAATTAATTTCAATTATTAAATTACCATTTAAATATACTCAATATTTAAATAATTAATAATGTCTAATTAATAATATTTCATTATTAATTTTCTGTTTAAATAAACTCATTATTTAAATAATTAATAATGTTTATATTAATTACCGTATAAATATACTCAATATTTAAACAATTAATATTGCCTATTTAAGTAATTCACTTTACTTAAACTTTCCATTTCTTCTACTTGATTTCGCGACTACGATATTTGGGCTAGCATAGGGACCCGATGGACCTATAGATCATGAGCTTAATAACTAGTCAATTAAGTGATTAACACCTAATCAGTTAATTACTTATTATCTAACTATGAATAATTCCACTATAGATTCATAGCTGAACTCCCCTCACTATAGATGAGTTATTGTCCATTTAGTTTATCTTTATTTATATCTGTGATATTATCCTTCACGTGGAACACTCATAATCTAGATGGATAAGATTTACCGTTTTGCCCCTGTAATTACCGCTTTATCCTTGTGTTCCCACCTGATTCTCCAATGAACATTATCTTTAGTCGAACTATAGATAATATACTCGTGATCAATAGAAGTCGTGGCGCCACTTGTTCATGTCTTGAATCAGTACATCAAGGGAGCTTCCTAAAGTTCCTAGAATGGTTAGGTATCGCACTGATACCGTTAATTCTTTAGGAAAGTTATGAATTCCATCTCGTGTAAATGAGTTCCCAGCTACTTATCTAGCCATGTTCCCAAAACAAGAGTGTATTGAGCGTTCTTACAGATCGCTCTCAACCATGTGAATCAAAGAACATAACTCCATAAATAGGAGTCCCCATTTCACTCATGATTGAGATCTATCACGGTTGATAAACTTAGTTTGATATTCGATCATTTCTCGTAAACGGTACTAATGAGAAATTTGATCGAACATCGTGGTCCTGTCTTATACAATCAACATTGCATATGATACTTCCATTTCATGTCTCCCACATGAATGATCAGGATTAGATCATTTGTCTATAAACAAAATGCGAAGCTATCAACAGTGTTTCTAGGATAAGGTTCCCAAACGTTATCCATTTAATATAGACACTTTTAAGTTTCTCATCTCGACTTTAATCCTCTCGTATGACTCACATACTAAGTCGTGATTTCATAAGAGTGACTTAGGGTTTTACTATTTGAATGTTTGATATTTATATATTTCCATATATTCCTAATATCTTCAATTCAATCAATCTAGATAATATAAAGAAGTTATGTTTATTTATTTAATTTATTCGAAATAAATTGTTATACTTAAATAATTACAAGTTCTAGGACACCATTCCTAACACAAAGTTCCCTAGAGAAACTCCAAAGTTTTCACTCAAAGAACTAGTTCCTAATCCTAAGGTCACTAGCTCACTTTTCTTTACTCTTAGATTTGAATCTTAATCTCAACTTCCGATCCTACAAACCGTTCAACTTATTTGGTTTCTAAATCTACTTTAAATCCTATTTATTCTGACCTTAGCCAAAGTAGATTTGCTTCAAATCTCTGAAAGCACGATCAATCAAGGATCCGAAACACCTACAATTTAAAAGTATATCTAACGATCATTAATAAATCAAACATTGATCAATTAACATCTAAAAGCTCAAAACGACGAACAACCCCGAAAAAGCCAAAGGGTGCTTTCGGCCCCTCTATAGAAAATGGGTTTTGGGTTCGGTTTTCAAGCTTTTAGGTACTTTAGAGGTGTTTCGTGTTGGTTTTAAATAGTTTTGAAGTTCTCGATTTCAATGGGTATCGATGATTCGGGTTTTTGAACAATAAACGATTTCCCGAATTTAATTATAATAAACATTATATGAATAAAAGTAAACCCCAAAACAACCCCCACGATGTAAAATTCAAACGGGAAGGGCTTCAACCAAAACTCTGTTTTAGGGTTTAGGAAAAGTTGTTAAAATCACTCAAAACAACTACCGTACTTAAAATCATCGAGTTCCTTAGCAAGAAATCGAAGAATCAAAGAGAAAACTCCATTAAAACACTATTTGGAGCTTTATGGTTTGAAGTTTAACTTACTAAGAAGTCTGTAGAACGCAGATGGAAAGCACGATAGCTAGGTGGAGAAGAATCCTAGGACCGAATGCTTTCCGATGCAACCGAAATCAAGCCGATCCATCGAGAAACGAACGAAACCCGAAAATTTCCCCCCACACCAATAGACCCACGGTTTTGAAGAGGAAAGGAAATGATTTTTTGGTCAACTTTTGGTCAATGATGTGTTTTTAAGGAGAAGTGAATAGTAACTTGATATTTTTAAGAAATCGGAAATGACGGTTGCGTCCTTTAATGACTTTTGAATTCTAAATCAAAACCCGAAGCTCTTAAATTAATCTAAAGGTGATTAATAATTATTAATGTCACCGAAAGGAAATTAGGCTAATTAAAACGATTAAAAAGAATTTCGGGTGAAATTAACTACTAAAATCGAAATTACTACTTTCAAATTAACCTTAAATACTTTAATTAAAATAAATAAATAAAAATAATAATAAAATTAAAAAAAATCACTTCAAAATAACGGTATGTTACAGTCTACCCTCCTTAAAAGACTTTTCTTCCTCGAAAAGTGCGTTCACTAAGTGAAAAAGCGAGGGTACTTAGACTGTATCTCATCTTCACGTTCCCACGTTGCTTCCTTTGACACTTGGTTCTTTCAAAGAAACTTAACCAAGTGAATTCCTTTTTATTTCTCATCACTTTGATTGAATGCTATGATCTTAACTAGTGTCTCTTCATTAGACACAATAGCATTCAAAATTACCAGCTCATAATCAATCAAGTGGAATGGATTCACCATGTATTTCTGAAGCATCAATACATGGAAAACATTACAAACAGCCGATAACGAAAGTGGTATTGCTAAACAATAAGCTACCACTTCTACTCGATTGAGTATCTCGATAGGCCAATAAATCTAGGGCTCAACTGGCCCTTATTCCCAACTTCCATAGTACCCTTCATTGGTGCCACTTGAAGAATATGAGATCCACCACTACAACTCGAACGAACTACGCCGTTTGTCGACATAACTCTTCTGTCGACTTTGGAAAACCCTTAACCTCTCTATGATCAAGCGATAGACTGGCTAATCATTGTACAACTTGGGTATCAAAAGTCTCTTTTCTCCAACCTCATACCAATGAGCGGGAGAACGACACTTTCTATCACAAAGTGCCTAAACAATGCCAAAACTTTGAGACAAAGCGAATGTCTCGATCTGATAAAATCTTCACCGGCACACCACAATCTATCAATCTTTCTTAGGTACAACTGTACCCTAGTCTTAACTAGATAGATGATCCTTCCAAGAATAAAGTGTGTGATTTTTCATCAAATGGTCTACAATCACCCAAATGGTATCATAACTCTTTGCTATCTTCGGCAAAACCCTGATAAAATTCATGGAAATCTCCTCCCATTTCCATTTAGGCACTTTCAAAGGTTATGATAACCCAGTGGATCTTTAGGGCCTTGACTTGCTAACAAATCAAGCACCTACTCACATACTTTACAATGTCATGTTTCATCCCAGGTCATCAATAATATTATCTCCGTTCTCGTACCACTTTGTATTGCCTGGATGAACATAAAAGATAGAACTGTGAGCCTCCTCAAACAGTTTTTTTCAAAAGTCGAATCCAAAGGCACCCAAAGCCTCATACGATGTATTACAAACCATCTGTAAAACAAAGATAGATCGACTAGGCATGTCTTACTCTGCCTCTCGAAAACAAGTCTGTAAGCCTTAGAAACTATAGAATCTTAGGCACACCCGTCAGTCTAGGCCAACTGCTATATGCCTCCATCTTAGAGGAATCAATATATAATCCTCTTCTTGATACAACATGGCCGAAAATGCCATTTCTTTTAGCCAAAACTCACACTTTGAGTACTTGGCATACCACTTATAATTTCTTATTAATGTCAAAATTTCCTTCAAATGCATATCATGCATCTCCTCAGTCTTAGAATAAATCAGACTATCATCATTAATCACAACATCAATAGAATTGATGAATCTCTTGAACACAGTATGCATAAGATCCATAACAATTGCAGGCGCGTTGGTTAAGTCAAAAGACATGACTACAACTCATAATATCCATAACGCGTCCTGAAAGCAGTTTTAGGAATATCTCAATCCCGAATCTTCAACGGATTTAACCGGATCTCAAATCTATCTTTGAAAAGATAGCGGTTTCTCCCCAACTGATCATATAGATCATCAATCCAATGCAATTGATACTTGTTTTTCATTGTAACTTGATTCAACCCTCGATAATCAATATACAGTCTCACTGAAACTGTCTTTCTTGTCACAAACAACAAGCTCCTAACGAGGACGCACTAGGGTGAATAAACCCTGAGTTTAAGAGTTCCTATAACTGACTCTTAAGCTCTTTTAACTCGGCTAGTCTCTGGTACGGAAGTATCGAAAACACTAGCTAAATAATCTCAAGCCATATCACTTAGAAGCATTCTAGCTTCTATCATAGATATCAAAGTGGGTGCCACTCGGCTACTAAACCCACGAAAACATAAACTAGTCCCACAAGGACTCATAAAATCAAAACTTTCTCAGTACAAACTATAATGGTGGTACGATTAGCTGATAGCCAATCCATACCCAATATCACATCAAAAACAGACATATGCATAACAATCAAAGTAAAATGTGAACATCTACTCATAATGCACATGTCATAAGTGTTAATCGCACTATCACAATAATAAACTTCCCCAATGGGGTAAAAACACACATGTCGAAACTCAACAGTCTCCACTCAAGAGCTGCCAACTCATCATAACAAGATAAAAATAAAAGAGTGTCTAGCTCAAAAATTAAACAAAATACAAGCCAAACGGCCTGAAAATAATAAAGTGTAAATCACTACCATACCGGCAGCCTTTTTCTGATAATCCTGACCTTGCTACTATGTTGTGATGGTTGTATCTTATACGCCCTATAAAAGTGGTGTGATTCCAAGTTTGATCACAAACATAGCATCTTGGTGGAAGTGTGCATCTCCCTAAATGGAAACTGGCACAACTATTGTAGTAAGGTTGATCCTATCTTTGTACTTTTAGCTGTCCATGTTGAGCTCCACCTCGAACCTGTTGTTGTTGTTGGCTTGCCGCGATTGTTCTGCTTTGCGATTCTTTGCTCATCGTTGTTGTTCTGTCGCTTCGCGGTATCCCTTGACTGGCATCGTCATCTTCTGTCTTCTTCTCCTGAGAGGAAATCAGTTTGTAGTAGTTAGTTTTCCATTCCTTTCATAATAAGCGAAATCCAAGATAAGGATAACTCCTAAGCCTCCTTATTCAAATCTTGAATGAACTCGACTTTAGAGATCATTTCCTTTCTTACAAGGCAAAACTAGTGTCTGTCAAACACCTTAGTCCAATAACATTCTAACATTCCAACATAGGATTCACTTTAGAGTCTATCTTGAAAAGACTCAGTAGGTCCAAACTACGACCTAAGAGTTTATCAAATTCTCCATCCAAATAGATGGTCAGACACAATGTGAATTTAAATTCACCAAACCATCTCATTGACTTATAGAAGTTAACCGATATCACAGTCCATCAACTTCCTTCTATATTTCAATTAAATAGCAACACTCAACTTAGTGTTAGTCGATCTTGACAATTTATTGAATATGGATCTTCATTACTCGACCTCGTATTTCCAATTCAAATTGATACACCATAGTGTAATAGAGACCAAACTAGGCCATTCACCAATTAACATTGTCATTAATTGTTTCGTTGAGACTTATCTCGTAAAGTCCTTACTTCCTCTTTTGAGTGGCAACACATTTTCCTTTTAGCACAATACTACCATAAGGATTTACCACTTACTCTAATTCAACTTTCTCAACTCAAACCAGGAACTTGTCCATTAAGTTAAGTCTAGGTTACTGGACCCGAGCCAGACCGATTACTTATCAACAATTACTCATCTCCAATAGGTGCTTTATCTTTTAATTCTGGGCTCCAGACAATCATGTCTCCTTTTACACACAAATGTCAACACACATTTACTAAAACCACTATTTAGCAATTGTGTGACAATTAAACTTCAATCAATCCTTGAGGATCGAATGATTACTCACTTAGAGTATTTCATCTCCTTTAATTCGACATCATGTCGATACTCTTAACGAGGTGTATAACCTCCAGAGTTGTACGGGGTCATTTACATTCTCAGCATCCTTACCAAAATCTCAATATGGGCCAATATAAACATCACCACATAGTGGTTTTACGAGGATGCGAACTATCACATTTACAAATAAACAACATTCTCATAACTTTAATACTATTAAAGAAATTAAAGCTTGAGAATAAAAGTTCTATACATACCTGGTGCCGCTGATCTCTGATGATGACTAGAGAGTGGACTTAAAACAAAACATGAAAAACTAACATGCATCGCATGTAGTCTAAAAAACCCTAAGGCTCTTACCAACTGTGACGAGCAGACAATTTTAAATAATTTAAAATCAGATTGACAGCGGAAGACTTCTTATTTAATAAAATTTGGCATGGATATGTTTAAAACTTAGACTATCCACAACCTGTATACATTTTTCACAATAAGAGAAATTAAAAGTAAGGAAATACAATTCCTTTTCCAAATTTAAAAGAAGATTATAACCATAAAACTTAAGACGAAAAGCTCTTAAGTGCTTATAAACAAGTTTACATCTCAAAGACCGAAATCAAAACAAAATAAGGTAAGCTTAGCCCCGGGACTTTTAAATGACATCTAGTCCATCTCCGCATCATCATCCTCTTGATCAAGCCGCACTAGCTCCTCTCTCATGACCCGAACACCTGAAAATGTTTGTAATATCATGAGCTAACAACAAAGCCCAGTGAGAATAAACAAAATAAAAAGTAAAGTTAGACCCCAAACCCGCATCCGGATTTGTGTCCAAGTAAAACTCACATTCTCTTACCTTTCAACCAGAAAATGGTTTTACATTAATGTTTTACTTTTACTTACCAATTCTCCCAAATAATTGAGGAAATATCTTTCAACCATTAGGAGGATATGTTTCATAACATATATATATATATAACATTTGTATCTCGTTATCTTTAATAACTTATACTATACATAAGATTTACATCAAATCTTATTCTCCAATTACGAGATCTTCCAAATTTATTGAGAAACTAGTTCTCTTACATGTTTATCACATGATAATTATACAAGGTTCAATACACCCTTGTATTCTCTCGTTATCCAATTCAATCTCATTCCTTTTTCCTATAGCACTTCGCTATACATCAATTTCATTTCTTTTCTCTTTAGAAAAGTACGTCTTACCTAATCCTTTCTGTAGTTCTCTAATCTCTAGAAAACTAACTTTCATAATTATAATCTCTAATTGATGATATTACTAGCACACGGGGTCTAGTTCTCATCCAATAATTCGTTAAGACAAATATAAGCAGGAATAACTAAACTTTGCATGAGCATAACATCTTAATTCTTCTTATTGTCTTGCTTCCCATTATGAAATATACAATTCTTGCTCTATGATGTAATTCCACTGATAATATGCATGAAGGTAATGAAGACATCTCGTAGGATTCACATTCACCTTTATGCATGAAGGTAATGGGGACTCCCGTCGGATCCACATTCACCTTTTTTTGTTTCTCACTTTCCTTCTCTTTCATTTCAATGATGCAAGATGTTATGCGTATGCTTGCAAAAGTAAATAAACGTAAAATATGAATGGAGCATAAAGTAAAAGGTATAAAGTAAAGGACATAAGTAAAAGGATCATAGATGTCCTTATGCATAAAGTAAATAGATAGGAATTCCGGAAGAACTTTAAGTAGAACGAACTTCCGATACTTTTAATAAAGTAGATCTTATCTTAAATAAGTAATCTACACTTCCAAGGATTCTAAACTTCCAAATAAAATCTAAGGTTCTATTTTCGAAACCCTTTAACCATTCTATCTAAAAGTTTAGATCCTTTAACTTCCAATGATCCATTACTAATCTCCGAAACGATTGTAACTTGGAACTTTCAAAAGTTCAAAGTTCCCTAGAGAAACTTCAAAGTTTTCACTCAAAGAACTAGTTCCTAATCCTAAGGTCACTAGCTCACTTTTCTTTACTCTTAGATTCGAATCTTAATCTTAACTTCCGATCCTACAAACCATTCAACTTATTCGGTTTCTAAATCTACTTTAATTCCTATTTATTCTCACCTTTGCCAAAGTATATTTGCTCCAAATCTCTGAAAGCATGATCAATCAACAATCCGAAACACCTACAATTTAAAAGTATATCTAACGATCATTAATAAATAAAACATTGATCAATTAACATCTAAAAGCTCAAAACGATGAACAACCCCGGAAAAAACCCAAGGGTGCTCTCGGCCCCTCTATAGAAAATAGGTTTCGGGTTCGGTTTTTCGGCTTTTAGGTACTTTAGAGGTGTTTCGAGTTGGTTTTAAGTAGTTTCAAAGTTCCCGATTTCAATGGGTATCGATGATTCGGGTTTTTGAACAATAAACGATTTCCCGAATTTAATTATAATAAACATTATATCAATAAAAGTAAACCCCAAAACAACCCCCACGATGTAAAATTCAAACGGGAAGGGCTTCGACCGGAAACTCGATTTTAGGGTTTAGGGAAAGTTGTCAAAATCACTAAAAACAACTACCGTACTTAAAATCATCGAGTTCCTCGGCAAGAAATTGAAGAATCAAAGAGAAAACTCCATTAAAACACTATTTGGAGCTTTAGGGTTTGAAGTTTAACTTACCGAGAAGTCCGTAGAACGCAGATGGAAAGCACGATAGCTAGGTGGAGAAGAATCCTAGGACCGAAGGCTTTCCGATGCAACCAAAATCAAGCTGATCCGTTGAGAAATGAACGAAACCCGAAAATTTCCCCCCACACCATGAGAGCCATGGTTTTGAAGAGGAAAGGAAATGAGTTTTTGGTCAACTTTTGATAAATGATGTGTTTTTAAGGAGAAGTGAATAGTAACTTGATATTTTTAAGGAATCAGAAATGACGGTTGCGTCCTTTAATGACTTTTGACTTCTAAATCGAAACCCGAAGCTCTTAAATTAATATAAAGGTGATTAATAATTATTAATTGGCATATTAATAATTATTAACGTCACCGAAACGAAATTAGGCTAATTAAAACGATTAAAAAGAATTTTGGGAGAAATTAACTACTAATATCGAAATTACTACTTTCAAATTAACCTTAAATACTTTAATTAAATAAAAAAATTAAAAAAAAATCACTTCAAAATAACGAGACGTTACACAGACAATCTGTGAGGAATCGGTGTACTCTCCACACTGGTGAGGCCCGTCCTCACGACGAGCACCATTGTCTTTTGGTAAGTATGGCCAATGTACATTTTGTTTTATTTTTCTAAATAATTACTAATTTTAATTTAAATCGTTTACAATAGTATATATTTCTTTGTTTTATGTTTTTTTAGGAAGAAAAGCTTGGACGTCAAGTCCCACCCGATGAGTTACACTTAGTCCTTCACACAAAGAAGGACGGGACTATTGTGTACGACAAGGCGCAAGCGGTTCAGGTAAATGTTTTGTCTACCCTTAAATTTTTGCAACTTTTAAAACAACCCCATATTGTCCATAGCATGCTTAGAGTAACATCTTAATGCCCAAAAATCATTAACAATAATCTTGTAAAAAAAAAGAACACAAAACATGAGATTAATTAACATAAAACTCTTTCTACTCACCTTAGGTAATTGAAATATCAAGGTTTTAGCCCTTTTCTTTTTAAGAAATTCCACCACCAGATACATCATATAAACCTCTTAAAATGCAACTAAAATTGCTATCCTAATACAAATAAAGGAAACACAACGAACATGCAACAATCGACACACGGGACGACACAAAGAAGCCACATAATGGGGCTGCCTTGCCCACGACAGTAGTAGCCCATGAGGGGAAATTGAAAGATAGGTTTTTCAATGATTCTTGATTTTAAGGTTGCCGGGTCTGAAGAATTCAATAAAAGGGTTTCCAATTGGGTAAAAGAGAAAGAATTCAAGAGGCTTTTCAAGACTGAATTTAATTAAGACTAAATTCTGAAATTTTAAAGGAGAAATTGAATTTACCTCTTCTTGGATCTTAGGGAAACCGTCTCCAACGACTTCAATTCTTCTCCAAATCATACCCCGCAAAAGATCCCTCCTAAAGCATGAGAAAGCGGAAGAGATTTGATCAAAAGCACGCCCAATAAACCCTATAGGGGTGGCGACAAGGAGGAAGAGGAAGAAAAAAAGATGGAGAAAACTCTTTCCTTTTCTTTATAGATGCTTCACATTTCACATTCAGAACTGTGGAGTCCACATTTTTGCCTTTTATTTTTATTAACCTTTTCCTTTAAAAAAATGATATTTAAAATAATTAAATTACTAAAATAAGAATTTAATTCATTAAATACAAATTCTTTAATTCTCTCAATTAAATATTATAATTTAATAATATTTAATTAAAGAGAATACTTAGAGAAACGAGTCGTGATAAAAATAGCATAGAAAACTAAGTATTTATTTAAACAACACAACTTTCAATAATTTATTAATGGTACAGTTGCAAATCCTACTAACTTTTTTAGTAATATTTAAAAAAAAATGTCAACTCTTAAACATATTTATTAATATTATAATCTTTGATCGACTTAATCAGTGATAAACATCAAATTACATAGTTTTACAATAATTTCATTACCGATTCACACATTAATTAATCACTATTTATCACTGATTTAACATAGTAAAAATTATTATATTTGTAACTAGTTTTAAATAATTATATATTTACAAATATTGCATCAAAATCTTCTGGCAAGTGAAATTATCCTTCATTTAAAATAGTATATTACTTCTATTTACATCATTATAAAAAATAAAAACACAATTATCTTTTAACATTTTTAATTATAATGTTGATTTTTTGAATAAAACATTATCATCTATATAATTTTTTAAAAATTAAAACTATTTTATAACAAGTTAATAACTAGTTTAATTTTAATAATAGATTTTTGTTTAGCTAATTTATTACTTTAATTTCAATAAAATATTAAAACAAACGAGGTTTTTTTAAAAAAAATGGTATTTTAAGAATTGATATTTTAAAAAACAACATTTTTTTGAAAATTTTCCAAATGACATTTTTACCAATCTCAGATCAAGATTCGTAATAAGCTCAAACTGAGATAAGTGGATTCTTAGTCTAAAAAAATATCATTTTTATAATATTTCTAAATATTGCTATTTTTTTAAAGGGGCTCTTGCACATTTAGCATAATCAGGTCTAATATTTTCAAAAATAATAGCCCAAAAACTTATTTGTAAAAATAGGAAAAAAAAACTCAAGTTTGCGGCTAACATATTACAAAATTGCAACTAGTTTCGCGTAAGTAATAACTAATTTCTTCATATGTAATCACTGATTCTACCTTAGGTAATCAATGATTTTACTAATTCTTTGTATTAACTAATATTAATATTTTGTGCATATAATCACTGATTACCTAATAAATTATCACTTATTACCTTATAAGTTATTACTGATTTCTTCGATTCACATGAATGAGGATTTATAAAAAACTACTATATTTAAAAATACTTTTTAAAAATGCTATATTTATAAATATTACAGAAAATTCTGCTACCCAATAAAATTTCCATTTTTTAAAATTACTCATAAGAAAGTGTAATCTATTGAAATATGTCTAAAAATAAATAAATATAATATTTAATTTAATATATTAAAAAAATGACTGAAATAAAATTACATCTCATCAATTTCCTATGCTCTTGAATCTTAGTAGTTGTATATACGATTCATGGCTTGGTGACAATTTTTTTTTTGAACGGATTGCTTGATGACATCTAAGTGGGCAACTTTTCATACTTAAATCAAGTTACAATGAAAAACAAGTATCAATTGCATTGGATTGATGATCTATATGATCAGTTGGGGAGAAATCGCTATCTTTTCAAAGGTAGATTTGAGATCCGGTTAAATCCGTTGAAGATTCAGGATTAAGATATTCCTAAAACTGCTTTCAGGACGGGATATGGATAGTATGAGTTTGTAGTCATGTATTTTGACTTAACCAACGCGCCTGCAACTTTTATGGATCTTATCCATACCGTGTTCAAGAGGCACATCAATTCTATTGATGTTGTGATTAATGATGACAGTCTGATTTATTTTAAGACTGAGGAGATGCATGATATGCATGTGAAGGAATTTTGACATTATTAAGAAATCAGAAGTGTATGCCAAGTTCTCAAAGTGTGAATTTTGGCTAAACGAAATGGTATTTTCGGCCATGTGGTATCAAGAAGGGGATTATATAGATTCCTATAAGTTGGAGGCATATAGCAGTTGGCCTAGACTGACTGGTGTGCCTAAGATTCTATTGGTTTCTAAGGCTTACAGGTTTATTTCGAGAGGCAGAATAAGATATGCATAGTCGATATATCTTTGTTTTACAGATAGTTCGTAATACTTCATAAGAGGATTTGAGTGCCTTCAGGATCGACTTTTGAAAAGAACTGTTGGAGGAGGCTCACAGTTCTATCTTTTATGTTCATCCAGGCAATACAAAGAGGTACGAGAACGTAGACAATTTTATTGATGACCTAGGATGAAACATGAGATTGTAAAGTATGTGAATATGTGCTTGATTTGTTAGCAAGTCAAGGCCCTAAAGATCCACCAGGTTATCTTAGCCTTTGAGAGTGCCTGAATGGAAATGGAAGGAGATTTCCATAGATTTTATCAGGGTTTGCCGAAGGTGGCAAGGAATTATGATATCATTTGGGTGATTGTAGACCATTTGATGAAAAACCGCACACTTTATTCTTGGAAGGATCATCTATCCAGTTAAGACTAGGGTACAGTTGTACCTAAGAAAGATTTATAGATTGTGGTGTGCTGGTGAAGATTTTATCAGATCGAGACATTCACTTTGTCTCAAAGTTTTGGCACTGTTAGGGCACTTTTTGGTAGAAAGTGTCGTTCTCCAGCTCATTTGGATGAGATTCAAGAAAAGAGACTTTTGGTACTCAAGTTGTAACAAATGACTAGCAAGTCTATCATTTGTTTATAGAAAGGTTAAGGGTTAACCAAGGTTGACAACAGGAAAGGGCTTAGTTCGTTCAAGTTGTAGTAGTGGATCTTGTATACTTCAAGTGGCACCAACGAAGGGTGTTATGACAGTTGGGAGTAAGGGTCAGTTGAGCCCTAGATTTATTGGCCTATCGAGATACTCAATCGAGTAGAAGTGGTAGCTTATTGTTTAGCTTTACCACTTTCGTTATCGACCGTTCGTAATGTTTTCTATGTATTTTTGCTTCGGAAATACATGATGAATCCGTTCCATGTGATTGATTATGAACTGTTAGTTTTGAATGCTATTATGTCTTTTGAGAAGACACCAGCTAAGATAAGAACATTCAAACAAAAGTGATGAGAAATAAAAAGGAATTCGCATGGTTAAGGTTCTTTGGAAGAACCAAGTGTCAAAGGAAGCAACGTGGGAATGTGAGGATGAGATACAGTCTAAGTACCCTCGCTTTTTCACTTAGTGAACGCACTTTTCGAGGACGAAAAGTCTTTTAAGGAGGGTAGACTGTAACGTCCCGTTACTTTTGAAGTGAAATTTTTATTTATTTTATTTATTTAATATGCTATTTATTTATTTCAATTTAAGTATTTAGTTTAATTATTATTATTATTATTATTATTATTTTGTTTTGTAATTTAGAATTTAGTAGTTAATTTCGCTCGAAATTCTTTTTAATCGTTTTAATACATTAAATTTGTTTCGGTGACATTAATAATTATTAATAGGCCAATTAATAATTATTAATCACCTCTAGATTAATTTAAGAGCTTCGGGTTTCGATTTTTAAGCCAAAAGTCATTAAAGGACGCAACCGTCATTTCCAATTTCTTAAAATATGTAAATTCACTATTCATTCATCTTTAAAAATCACAAAAATTGACCAAAAGTCACATTTTTCTTTTTCTTCTTCTCCTCTTGGCCATGCGTCTCAATCCTCCATGGAAGGGCTTTGATTTTTCTTGGCTTTTCTTCGTTTCTCGGCGGATCATCGTGTTTTCGGTTGTGTTGGATTGGTAAGGACGAGGGCTACTTATCCAACCTACCTTTTCGGAGTTTCCCGTTCTTTAAGGGAAGTCCAAAAAGTAATTTTTCAAAACTTTTTATATGGTTTTGTTCGTTTTTTATTATAAATGAGTTTTGAAGTTGAAATCATGAATTTCTATCATGGAATTTGACGATTTTGATCCCGGATTTTTGAAAAACACTATTCATCCGAAAACCCTATTCACCCAAAATCACTATTCATCCGAAAATTCAAACTTGTTCTCATCTTAGTTATGACTTGTAATATGTTGTGCAACTGATGAATTGTAGGTTCGTTTGCTCGGTTGTTGATTCGTGAGAAATTGGAGATTTGGAGCAAAACTAAATGGGCCAAGGTGAGAATAAATAGGATTTAAAGTAGTTTTAGAAACCGAATAAGTTGAACGGTTTGTAGAATCGAAAGTTGATATTAAGATTCGATTCTAAGAGTAAAAGGAAGTGAGCTAGTGCCCTTAGGATTATAAGCTAGTTCTTTGAGTGAAAAACTTTGGAGTTTTTCGAGGGAACGTTGAACTTTAGAAAGTTCTAAGTTAGAATCGTTCTAGAGATCAAAATGGATCATTGGAAGTTAAAAGATCCAAAATTTAAGATAGAATGGTTAAAGAAATTCGAAAATAGAACCTTGGATTTTATTTGGAAGTTTAGAATCCTCAAAAGTGTAGATTACTTATTTAAGATAAGATCTACTTTATTTAAAGTATCATTGGTTCGATTTACTTATTTGTTCTTCCGAAATTCCTATTTATTTACTTTATGCATAAGGACATCTATGATCCTTTTACTTTATGGACTTTACTTTAAGCACTTTACCTTTATGCCCTTTCGATTATGTTAACATATAAATGCTACATGCATTACGAAACCATACCCAGAAATGTTTGGAATGTAGTTCCACAATTATATTGGAGAATTGGTAAGTAAAAGTGGAACACTTGATATAAAACTCTTTGAATGGATTGATAGAAAAGAGTAAGTATGTTCTTGGATACGAATCTGGATACGGGTTTGGGGTCTAACTTTACTTTTTATTATATTTATTCTCACTGGGCTTTGTTGTTAGCTCATGATATTACAAACATTTTCAGGTGTTCGGGTCATGAGAGAGGAGCTGGTGCTGCTTGATCGAGAGGATGATGATGAGGAGATGGACTAGATGTCATTTAAAAGTCCCGGGGCTAAGCTTATCTTATTTTGTTTTATTTTTGGTCTTTGAGATGTAAATTTGTTATAAGCTCTTACGAGCTTTTCATTTCACTTTTATTATTATAAACCTCTTTGAACTCCTGAAAGGAACTTGAGTTCCTTGTGTTTTAGATTTTCAGATTTTAAATTGTAAACAGGTTATGGATAGTTCGAGTTTTAAACATATCCATGCCAAATTTTTATTAAATTTAAAGACTTCCACTGTCAATCTGATTTTAAATTATTTAAAAGTGTCGGGTCGTCACACTACACCTATCCACAAGTATCCTGATATAGTGACGCCCATAGCCTTTTTAATCCATGGACTACACGTATATCCATAAGTAACCTGATAAGTGACGCCCATAGCTTCTTTCATCCATGGACTACACCTATCAACAAGTATCCTGATATAGTGATGCCCATAACCTATTTCATCCATGGACTACACATATATCTATAAATCGGTTCATTAAATGAGCACCTCAACACAATCAACTAACAAACAACTAACAAACAATACAATCATACTACAACTACACTCAATAACATGCTTATCTTTTGTACTTAAAGGGTTGCCTCTTACCAAAAGACCCGAGTACATCAATCGTACTATCATCATGATTTCATATTCCATGGCACTACCACAATTCACATCAAACCTTATTATCATTAGAAGTTTCATACTCCACATTATTACCATAGTAAAATGCAATCCTTATTACTCACATAAGGTAATAAGTTTGTAAAAACACTAACCAATATCATCACTGATGCCATATTCCATGAAGTCTTATAACTCCCAAATAAGCAAAATTGATGTTTAACTTCATCATGTCACAAATGACAATAAATCACCTTAAAGAATAATTTCCAAGCCATTACCATAAACAGCGAGTTGACTTTCAAACCTTTCCTTTCTTTACTTTGATCAAAACTACATAAAGTAAATTCAATTCACAACTTTATCTCAAAATCTCTATAATCTTTAATACTCATAAGGATAACCTCTAAGCTACTTTGATCTAAAACTACTCAAAGTATCTTAAACTTCCACTTTCATCTAAACTCTCCAATTTCACCTAAATTCTCCAATTTCATGTAAACTCTTCGATTCATCTTACTAGACGTCCAAACACACTCAAACTTAACTTATTCACCCAAATTCAATAGAACTCCAAAGCCCCTCCCTCCGCTCACTTCCGAGTCTAAAGTCACCAACAAAAATATTTACTCCTAGGAGATGGTTTTGTCACTTATCCTCGATCAACAAAATCATAATGAAACTTAATTCATAAAATTACTAACTTCCATTTTAAACTCACCTTAGAATTGAAACCGAACTTCCAAAGTGTCAAGGTAGATCCCACGCGAGCAATTACCAACCTACAAATAAGTTACATCTAATAAACATTAATTAACCAGAAATTGAACCATCGACATCTAAACCCGCAAAATGACGAAAAACCCGGTTTTTAGACTTATGGTGCTCTCGGCCATAGGAGGGAAAATGAGGTTCGGGTTTGGTTTTTCGACTTTTAGGCATTTTAGAGGTGTTCTGGGTTGGTTTTATGTACTTTGGAGGTTCGAATTATCAGTGGGTAACCGTGATTTAGGGTTTTACACAATACTTGATTTCCGAAAAATTAAGTAAAATACAAAACAATGACAAACTAAACACCCTAGCCATAGCCAAGTGAGAGAAAAATAAACGGAATGAGTTTTCCATTCGACTCGGGTTTAGGTCCAAGAAAAAAACCCCATCCAAAGTGATTTTTCCTAACTAGAATTCACAAACAACACCTGGGAAAAACGAATCAAGGCTTGCATACAAGATTGGAAAAAAGGAAAACCCAAAAACCCATTCCTTCCTCACCTTGTATCTCCTATATCTTTAATGGATTGGCTCGATTGATGGGATGGGTAGAAAGTACGTCTCGAGAGCTTTCCAACGAGCTAACGTACGATGAAAACGGTCGAGAAACGAAGCCGGGGCGACAATTTCTTTCTCTTCTCTTTTTTTCTCTCTAGGCTACGGGTTGGGGGCTCATTTTTCACTTTTCCTTTTTTTTTCTTATCCTTATCCTTTCAAACTATGTAATAGATATATAAAGATATTTTGGTAAAAGACCATATTGCCCCTCCTCTTATTTCCTTAAGAAAACTTATTCCGGGTGCTCGTTATTTTCACGTTTCTAATTCTAATTCAACTTAACTACTTCTATTCTATCTTAAAAGTATTTAACAATCAATAATGGGACCGCTAACAATCTTTTAATAGACCAAAACTAATTTAAGCTAATAAAATGATTAAAAAGGTTTTCGAATGAAATTAACTACTAAATTCTAAATTACTAATTCTAAAACTAAACTAAATACTTTAATTAAAATAAATGAGTAAATAAATGAAATATTAAATAAAAAAAAATTCACTCCAAAAATGACGGGACGTTACAAGAATACACTATGAGAAAAATTACGTATATTACCAAACACATAAAAAAAAAATTACGTTTAAAGAACCTTGTTCTTCACTTTCCAAGAAATTCAACAACCTGCAACGTCACCTTAAACACTTAAATCCTAATCCAAGAACACCTAAAAATATAAAGGAAAATACTACGAACAACGCTCATCGAGACGGGTCGAAAGAAAACGCATGAACAGCCCCTAAGTGGGCTACCCTGCCACACTGTGGCAACTTTAATGGCTGCTACTATGGTAGCGGCACGGCGGCCCGTGACGTCTGCTGGTGTGTTGTTTGGCGGTATTTTTGATTTAAGGGTTTTTGACGATGGAGTGGAAATATAAGAAATATTGAAAGAAACAAACAGTTTGAGGAACTTTAAATTTAAAACCATTAAATTCAGAAATTTAAAGGGAGAAAACCATTACCTTGAATCCAATTCTTGATGATGACTCTTCAATTATCCATCAAACTTCCACCAAATGATCTTACAACCACCAACATGCCTAACACAACAATGGAGGAAGAGGAAATCGATCAAAATTTAGGAAAAGAAAAGGGAAGGGGCGGTGGAAAGGAAGGGAGAAGAAGAAGACTCTGCCTTTTCTCTGTCTCTAAAGTAACACATTCTGAGGAAACCACTTCTCTTTTTATTTTCTTTAGTATTTTCTTTAATTACTTTCTTAAATTAATTAATTCCTAAAATTAAAAATTAACTATTTAAATCAAATATATCTTTTCTTCCAAATTTAATATTATTAACCCAGATAATATTAAATAAATATCTTATCGGGTAACAGGTCGTTAAAAATATACATGTCATTTAATGTGTAAAATGAAAAATAAAAGAGTGTTACACAATACTTAATATGCACATAGAAGACAAAAAATGTATATTAAATATATTTACATGTACGGTTAGCAAAAAAAAGAACAGAAAGAATAGAGTAGTTTACAAAAACCATCTCATCATTTTTATATATTACATAATGCACATTTAGCAAAGAACATAGTGGACTAAAGAAAAACAGACAGTTATGTGCATCACGATTATTACAAAATATATATTTAGAAAAACAGACACAATGTACATTACATATATTGCGGATTATACTTTTCATATATTACAGAATACACTATGAGAAAAATTATGTAGATTACAGAACACATAAAAGAACAAAAAATTTGGAAATTTATGAGATAATGAGAATTTTTTTTTAAAAATCGAAAAAACATACATTTTGTCAGTTTTTCTTTTTTGGTTTAAACCTTCAAGATTTGCAAGATCTAAGATTTTGAAGGAGAAAATGGAGGAAAAAGAAAAGTGAACATCATTAGGGGGGATGGTGATTCGAGCCTTTATAGTTGTAAAATTTGCCTCAATCTTAGATATAAACAAGGTAAATACACTCTCATTCTGTGATGACCCGGCTTATTACATAAGCCTAGGACGTGAGTACGCAAACGAAAGCAAGGACCGTGCTTAGTTTTAGTGACTATAACATAAGACTTTGGAAAATCGGACAAGAAATGCACATAAACCTTTAAGTAAAACCTGCTGGCTCGTCGGCCGTTTCATATTATCAAATAAAGTTCAAAGTTATAAACCGTGAGATAAAACCGTGGTGCACCACGACAAAGTTATTACAAATCAAAACGCCATAAATATTTACATAAAGTGTTTGTCACAAAGACCTCAAAATACAACAAAGATGTAACGTCCCGTTACTTTTGGAGGTAATTTTTTTTTATTTTAAATAAAGTATTTAAGTTTAGTTTAAACTTAGTAATTTCGATTTTAAATGTTATTTTCGTTCGAAAACCTTTTTAAACCTTTTACTACTTTAAATTAGTTTTGGTGACATTAATAATTATTAACGGGCCAATTAATAATTATTAATCACCTTTAGATTATTTTATGATCATCGGGTTTCGTATTTTAATCAAATCTTTTAAAAAGGGACGTAGATGTCATTTTCCAATTTCTTAAAATTTTACTATTCATCATCTTCATCTTTTTAAATAGTCAACTCTTGGTCAAATTTTTCATTTTCTCTCCTTCCTTCTTCCTCCTCTTGGGCCAAAACCACCATAGTCCCTCTCTCTCTCTCTCTTTGGCTTTTCTCCGTTACTCGGTGGATCGCCGTAATCTTATGCCAGTTGAAAAGCTCTCATTCCGAGGATCGATTCTAACCTAACAATCGAGGTTTTCGTCAATTTTCTACAAGCCTCAAGGTATGGCAAAGTTTTCAAATTCAAGCTTTGAATAGTGTTTTAATGGAGGTTGAGATTGAAATCTTCAAATTCTTACCCCGAAGCTTGAAGATTTCAATCGAGGGAGTCGTTTCATGTGATTTTAGAAACTTCCCTAAACCCTAAAATTAAGTTTGAGTTGAAAACCCGTTCCGTGTTAATTTCTCTCACTTGACTAAGACTAGGGTGTTTAGTTTACTATGATTTTACGTTTTACTTAATTTTTCGGAAATCGATTATTATGTAAAACCCTAAAATATCGTGACCCACTGATATCTCAACTTTCAAAGTGTCTTTGATCAACCCAAATCACCTCTAAAAGTGCATAAAAGACGAAAAACCGAACCTGAACCCTCCCTTCCTTATAAGGCCGTGGGTCCCTTAGGGTTTAAATCCGGGGTTTTCATCGTTTTATGCGTTTAGATGTCGTTTTCTCTATTTTCGGATAATTAATGGTTGTTAGTTGTATTTGATATGTAGGTTTGTGATCGATTGTTTGACTTTGACTCCGGCACCTTGGAAGCTTGGATTTCACATCCAAGGTGAGTTTAAAATGGAAGTTAGTAATTTTATGAATTATGTTTCATTACGTTATTGTTTATCGAGCTTAAGAGGGGAACTAACTTCCGGAAGTTATACTTGGTTGGAGACTTTAAACTCAGATGTGAGTGGAGTGGTTTTGGTGTACTTATGGTTTTGGATGTAAAAGAGGAAACATGAGTGGTTTGGAAGTCTTAGAAGGTGATTTGGAAACTTTAGATGAAAGTGAATGAATAAGGAACTTTAAGTGATTTGGGAGTCAAAGTAGCTAGAAATTACACTTGAGTATTGACTCGTGTAATTCAAGCGGTTTATGTTCTTTAGTAGTTTATTAGAACTTTATCTAGCTTACTAGGGAGCTTGATGGACTCTATACGACACTTGTGATATGGCACATGATAGTATGTGATACGCTCCATACGGTATCATGGTGCGAGGTTATGTGATATGGCACATGATAGTATGTGATACGCTCCATACGGTATCATGGTGCGAGGTTATGTGATATGGCACATGATAGTATGTTGATACGCTCCATACGGTATCATGGTGCGATGATTTGTGGTATGGCACGTGGTATGTCGACTAAGGTGGGCACTCTACGAAATGAGAGTATAAATGCATTATACTTTATAGCACTATACACGCTGTGGTGAGGTTGGCATTCGAAGATTTGAGCGTGTATGGATGCGTTATTATTTTTATCATTATTATAGTACTACACATGCGGTGATACGGGTGGCACTCGAAGATTTGAGCGTGTGTGGTTGCGACGTTTTTCTTTAGCACTTAGTATATCACATTCTTGTACTTGTATCTTGGTATGAGTTTTTTTTATGATGATAGAATGTTTTTGAGGAAATCCATGACTCATAAAATTCATTGAGCCACGAAGATGAGAAAGTTTATTATGTATGTTGATTATATGTGGACTTTGGAATGTGGAATGGGTAGTAAAAGTGAAATCTAGGCCTTTGGACACGATTTCTGACATGGAATGTTGTTCATAGGATTACTTACTTTCATTTTACTCTCACTAGCATTTTTATGCTAATGTTGCTACAATTGCAATTTTTCAGGAAAGACTCGTGGTAGAGGACGAGGTAGAGGAGGTGGCGCCGCGTGACCTATCAGGACGATGAATGGACAAGAATGTTTGAGGTTTTGGGTGAAGCATTTTTGAATGCTCTTGAACTTTTCATTATTTTATTATGTTCATTTTGAGCTCGATGGAGCATTTGTATAATTTGTATCTGTTTTTCGAACTTTAAGCTTCCTTTAGCATTTTCATCACATTATGGAATATGAAATTCCGGGTTACTGCTTTTTCTGGAAAATTGAGTTGTAAACATGTTTTGGTTTATCCAAATTTTAAACACACCCATGCCGTTTTTCTGTAAAATCTAGTTTTTCCGCTGCGCATTTGTTTTAATGGATTTTACGAAAAATCGGATCATTACAGTTGGTATTAGAGCCTTCTTGGTTCTGTAGACCACATGCATCGCATGTTTTCATGGTTTGATTTTGTTCTTGTCCAATCATTATTCGAGGTCAACGGTGCCAGATATCCTTAGAACCTTCTCTTTTGTTAAGTGTAATTGTAGCATTGCCATTCCTTTTCCATGATCTCATGTGAGGCTTTTCTGATTGTGATTTCAGTATGCCTCCGAGGACAGTGATACCTAGGAGAGGTCGGAGCAAAGTACAGGCTGGGATACGAGGTAGAGGTCAGGCGAGGGCAGTTACACCGCCACCCCCTCCACCTGTTTATCGGGAGGATAAGCCTCCAGTGGATCAGACACCTAGTCAGGGTCGTAGTGTCACCATATCAGAGGAGTACTTTTTAGACCTGTTACGAGATGGTGGAGGACAGACTGATCGGGTTATACCACCTGTTAGAGTACCGACTCCGGTTGTAGATCAGTCTGGTATTACTGATGCTGCAAAAACTTTGAAAGAGTATATCAGGTATAATACTCTTGAGTTTGATGGGACATCTACTGATCCTGCAGTCTTGAGAGATGGATCACCAGAGTAGCGAGGGTACTTGAATTTATTAAATGTCCGGATCATTTGAAGGTCCACTGTGGGACCTATTCTTTAGTAGATGATGCTTTGTACTGGTGGAAGGGTTTATTTCGTACTCTCAGCCCTGAGTTGCAGGTTAGTTGGGAGGTGTTTAGGGAAAAGTTCTATGAGAAATACTCTCCAGAGGATACACGAGATCAGTAAGAGATACAGTTTCTCACACTCACACAGGGTGATAGATCTGTTGTGGAGTATGATAGAGAGTTTGACAGGTTGTCAAAATTTTCTACAAAACATGTTCCTGATCCTGAAAGCAAGAGGAAAAGGTTTATTGTAGGTTTGAGAGCAGAACTACGAGGGCAGGTACGAGCCTTACAGCCTGGTACGTATGCTGATGCTCTGACTGCTGATTTGGCCTTAGATATTGGTGATTCTGAGAAAAAGGCCAGTGAGATTGTTGCTCAGACCTCTTCTGGGAAGAGGAAGGCTGTGGACGACCTCCTTGGTCGAGGGACACAGTCATATAGACAGGCTCCAGGTAGGGGCAAAGGACAGATAGGACCTCAGTTCCATTCAGGTCAGTCTAGTGATCGAGCCCCTTCTTTGCCCTATTGTCCTGATTGTTCTGGGTACCACTTGGGTCAGTGTTATGTGCAAAAATGCTACCATTGTGGACAGGCCGGACATGTCGGACGATTTTGTCCTAGTTTACAGACACCACAGCAGCGTGTGAGTCAGGGTCAGAGTTCTGGACAGGGGCAGGGTCGAGGACAGGGCCAGGGTCGAGGACAGGTTCAGGGTAGTGGTCAGGCAGGTGGTAGAGGCCAGATTAGGCCTGCTCAGCAGCAGAGAGCACCACCGGTAGTTCAGGCACAGACCCAGACACGACAGCAGGCACGTGTCTTTGCCACTACTCGAGAGGATGCTGAGGCCTCTGGTACTGTTGTTAGAGGTACTTTATCGGTATTAGGGCACTCTGCTCTGATATTATTTGATTCAGGGGCTAGTCACTCATTTATTTCTGCTGAGTTTGTCGAGTCTGCCGCCTTTGATTCTGAGCCGTTAGGACACGAGTTACATATTACTACTCCGCTCGGAAAATCTGTGACAGTGGATAGAGTTGTTTATACTGATGATTTGTGTATTTTGGGTTGCTTTCTGCATGTTATGTTGATTGTGATGCCGATGTCTGACTTTGACATTATTTTGGGTATGGATTAGCTGTCAGTCAACCACGCCAACATCGGTTGTAGTGAGAAAGTGGTAGACTTTGTTGGTCCATGTGGGACTAATTTTCGATTTCATGGGACCCGAGGTAGGGTGACACCTGTAGTTATCTCGGGGATCCAGGCTAGAGCACTTTTGAGCGACGGTGCTTGGGGTTATTTAGCTAGTGTAGTGGACACGTCTGTTAGTGAGACTACCTTAGCTTCTGTACCTGTTGTGAGGGATTTCGTTGATGTCTTCCCTGATGAGTTACCTGGTTTGCCACCGGTGAGGGAGTTAGACTTCCGGATAGAGGTGATTACTGGGACCGTTCCATTGTCCAAGGCACCTTATCGTATGACACCAGCTGAACTTAAAGAGTTGAAAAGGCAATTGAAAGAACTTTTAGACTTGGGGTTTATACGCCCAAGTGTATCACCTTGGGGAGCTCCGGTATTGTTTGTAAGGAAGAAAGATGGCTCCATGAGATTATGTATTGATTATAGAGAGCTGAACCGGGTCACAGTGAAAAACAAGTATCCTTTGCCCAGGATAGAGGACTTGTTTGATCAGCTGAGGGGAGCTACTGTCTTTTCGAAGATAGATCTTCGATCGGGATATCATCAGTTGAGAATTAGAGATGAAGATATTCCCAAGACTGCCTTCAGGACACGTTATGGTCATTATGAGTTTGTTATCATGTCTTTTGGCCTGACTAATGCTCCTGCAGTCTTTATGGACCTAATGCATACAGTGTTCAAGAGGTTCATTGACTCCTTTGTGATAGTGTTTATTGATGATATTCTTGTATATTCGAGGACTGAGGAGTTACATGCCATACATTTAGAGAGGGTGTTATCGACTTTGAGAGCTTATAAGTTGTATGCGAAGTTCTCTAAATGTGAATTCTGGTTGAAGGAAGTGGCTTGTCTTGGGCATGTAGTATCTAGTAGAGGGATTTCTGTTGATCCTTCTAAGGTGGAAGTCGTTACTGGTTGGCCCCGACCTACTAATGTGGCTGAGATATGTAGCTTTCTTGGACTTGCAGGTTATTATAGACGATTTGTGCAAGATTTTTCCAAGATTGCATCCTCTTTGACTCATTTGACAAAAAAAGGGGTTGACTTTGTGTGGGCTGATGAGTGTGAAAATAGCTTTGAGGAGCTTAAAAGACGACTTGTATCGGCCCCAGTTCTAGTATCACCTAATGAGTCTGGGGGTTTGACAGTGTATACTGATGCATCCAAGAAGGGTTTGGGATGTGTATTGATGCAGCATGGGAAGGTAATAGCTTATGCTTCTCGGCAGTTAAAGGAGCATGAGAAAAAGTACCCGACTCATGATTTGGAGCTAGCAGCAGTGGTACATGCATTGAAAATATGGAGGCATTACTTGTATGGTGAAAAGATTATGATTTTCACTGACCATAAGAGTCTCAAATACTTTTTCACCCAGAGAGATTTAAATATGAGACAGAGGAGGTGGCTAGAACTTGTGAAAGATTATGACTATGACATACAGTATCATCCAGGAAAAGCAAACGTGGTTGCTGATGCACTTAGTCGAAAGTCATCACACTTGTCAACTTTGAGTACTGTTCCACTGAGACTTAGATGGGAGATGGAAAGAGCTGAGATAGCCTTTCTTACAGCTGAGGTTACTGTGAGTTTGGCAAGGTTAACTGTTGGCCCTACTCTGAGACAGAGGATGGTAGATGCACAGCGGGGTGAAAAGCACTTGGCTGAGGGTTTTCGTGAGGCAGAGTCCGAATTACCTAGCCATTTTACTTTCTCCACTGATAATGCATTGATGTATTGTAGAAGGTTGTGTGTGCCTCTAGGATCGATCTACAGAAAAGAGCTGTTGGAGGAGGCTCACAGTTCTATCTTTTCTGTGCATCCAGGTAGTACTAAGATGTACAGGGACCTGAGACAGCATTATTGGTGGCCTGGGATGAAACGTGAAGTTGCTAACTTTGTTAGTAAGTGCTTGATATGTCAGCAGGTGAAGGCTTTGAGGAAGAGTCCACCTGGTTACCTTAACCCTTTGAACGTACCTAAGTGGAAATGGGAAGAAATATCGATGGACTTTATTAGTGGCTTGCCGAGGGCCGCGAAGGGTTATGACACCATTTAGGTGATTGTGGATAGGTTGACTAAGAGTGCACATTTCATACCAGGAAAGATGACCTATCCTGTTGAGACGTGGGCACAGTTGTACATGAAGGAGATTGTAAGACTTCATGGAGTGCCAGTCAGGATTGTATCAGATCGAGACACCCGCTTTGTCTCGAAGTTTTGGCAGAGTCTGCATACTGCTATGGGCACTGGCTTAGATTTCAGTACTGCTTTTCATCCTCAGACAGATGGTCAGACCGAGAGGGTCAACCAGATTTTGGAGGATATGTTGAGAGCTTGTGCAATAGAGTTCGGTGGTAGTTGGGATACTCAGTTGTATCTTGTTGAGTTTGCTTATAACAACAGTTATCAGGCTACCATCGACATGGCACCTTTTGAGGCACTTTACGGTAGAAAGTGCAGATCACCGGCTCATTGGGATGAAGTTGGTGAGAGGAAACTTCTGGGACCGGAGTTAGTGCAGATGACTAGTGAGTCCATTGCTCTTATCAGAGAGAGGATGAGAGTGGCTCAGAGTAGACAGAAAAGTTACGCTGATGAGAGGCGTAGTGCACTTGAGTTTGAAGTTGGTGACCACGTATTCCTGAAGGTGGCATCTATGAAAGGTGTGATGAGATTTGGGAAGAAAGGCAAGTTGAGCCCTCGATTTATAGGCCCCTTCGAGATCTTGGATCGGATTGGGTCTGTTGCTTATCGATTGGCCTTGCCACCGGCCTTGTCAGCAGTGCATAATGTGTTCCATGTGTCCATGCTCAGGAATATGTGGCCGACCCTTCAAACATTATTGATTATGAGCCAGTTACATTGGATGCTAGTCTATCTTATGAGGAGGTACCAGTGGAGATTCTTGCTACAGAACAAAAGGTGCTGAGGAATAAAACTATAAACTTGGTTAAAGTTCTTTGGGATAATCAAGTTTCAGAGGAAGCTATGTGGGAACGTGAGGACGAGATGCGGGCAAAGTATCCTCACCTTTTCACGTAGGGAGCCTACTTTTCGGGGACGAAAAGCCCTTTTAGGAGGGTAGAATGTAACGTCCCGTTACTTTTGGAGGTAAATTTTTTTTTTATTTTAAATAAAGTATTTAAGTTTAGTTTAAACTTAGTAATTTCGATTTTAGAAGTTATTTTCGTTCGAAAACCTTTTTAAACCTTTTACTACTTTAAATTAGTTTTGGTGACATTAATAATTATTAACTGGCCAATTAATAATTATTAATCACCTTTAGATTATTTTAAGATCATCGGGTTTCGTATTTTAATCGAATCTTTTAAAAAGGGACGTAGATGTCATTTTCCAATTTCTTAAAATTTCACTATTCATCATCTTCATCTTTTTAAATAGTCAACTCTTGGTCAAAATTTTCATTTTCTCTCCTTCCTTCTTCCTCCTCTTGGGCCGAAACCACCATAGTCCCTCTCTCTCTCTTTGGCTTTTCTCCATTACTCAGTGGATCGCCGTAATCTTATGCCCATTGAAAAGCTCTCATCTCGAGGATCGATTCTAACCTAACAATCGAGGTTTTCGTCAATTTTCTACAAGCCTCAAGGTATGACAAAGTTTTCAAATTCAAGCTTTGAATAGTGTTTTAATGGAGGTTGAGATTGAAATCTTCAAATTCTTACCCCGAAGCTTGAAGATTTCAATCGAGGGAGTCGTTTCATGTGATTTTAGAAACTTCCCTAAACCCTAAAATCAAGTTTGAGTTGAAAACCCGTTCCGTGTTAATTTCTCTCACTTGACTAAGATTAGGGTGTTTAGTTTTTTATGATTTTACGTTTTACTTAATTTTTCGGAAATCGATTATTATGTAAAACCCTAAAATATCGTGACCCACTGATATCTCAACTTTCAAAGTGTCTTTGATCAACCCAAATCACCTCTAAAAGTGCATAAAAGACGGAAAACCGAACCCGAACCCTCCCTTCCTTATTAGGCCGTGGGTCCCTTAGGGTTTAAATCGGGGGTTTTCATCGTTTTATGCTTTTAGATGTCGTTTTCTCGATTTTCGGATAATTAATGGTTGTTAGTTGTATTTGATATGTAGGTTTGTGATCGATTGTTTGACTTTGACTCCGGCACCTTGGAAGCTTGGATTTCACATCTAAGGTGAGTTTAAAATGGAAGTTAGTAATTTTATGAATTATGTTTCATTACGTTATTGTTTATCGAGGTTAAGAGGGGAACTAACTTCAGGAAGTTATACTTGGTTGGAGACTTTAAACTCGGATGTGAGTGGAGTGGTTTTGGTGTACTTATGGTTTTGGATGTAAAAGAGGAAACATGAGTGGTTTGGAAGTCTTGTAAAGTGATTTGGAGACTTTAGATGAAAGTGAATGAATAAGGAACTTTAAGTGATTTGGGAGTCAAAGTAGCTAGAAATTACACTTGAGTATTGACTCACGTAATTCAAGCGGTTTATGTTCTTTAGTAGTTTATTAGAACTTTATCTAGCTTACTAGGGAGCTTGATGGACTCTATACGACACTTGTGATATGGCACATGATAGTATGTGATACTCTCCATACGGTATCATGGTGCGAGGTTATGTGATATGACACATGATAGTATGTGATACGCTCCATACGGTATCATGGTGCGAGGTTATGTGATATGGCACATGATAGTATGTGATACGCTCCATACGGTATCATGGTGCGAGGTTATGTGATACGCTCCATACGGTATCATGGTGCGAGGTTATGTGATATGGCACATGATAGTATGTTGATACGCTCCATACGGTATCATGGTGCGATGATTTGTGGTATGGCACGTGGTATGTCGACTTCGGTCCATACGGTATTATGATACGCTGTGGTAAGGTGGGCACTCTACGAAATGAGCGTATAAATGCATTATACTTTATAGCACTATACACGCTGTGGTGAGGTTGGCATTCGAAGATTTGAGCGCGTATGGATGCATTATTATTGTTATCATTATTATAGTACTACACATGCGGTGATACAGGTGGCACTCGAAGATTTGAGCGTGTGTGGTTGCGACATTTTTCTTTAGCACTTAGTATATCACATTCTTTTACTTGTATCTTGGTATCAGTTTTTTTTATGATGATAGAATGTTTTCGAGGAAATCCATGACTCATAAAATTCGTTGAGCCACGAAGATGAGAAAGTTTATTATGTATGTTGATTATATGTGGACTTTGGAATGTGGAATGGGTAGTAAAAGTGAAATCTAGGCCTTTGGACACGATTTCTGACATAGAATGTTGTTCAAAGGATTACTTGCTTTCATTTTACTCTCACTAGCACTTTTATGCTAATGTTGCTACAATTACAATTTTTCAGGAAAGACTCGTGGTAGAGGACGAGGTAGAGGAGGTGGGGCCGCGTGACCTATCAAGACGATGAATGGACAAGAATGTTTGTGGTTTTGGGTGAAGCATTTTTGAATGCTCTTGAACTTTTCATTATTTTATTATGTTCATTTTGAGCTCGATGGAGCATTTGTATAATTTGTATCTGTTTTTCAAACTTTAAGCTTCCTTTAGCATTTTCATCACATTATGGAATATGAAATTCCGGGTTACTGCTTTTTCTGGAAAATTGGGTTGTAAACAGGTTTTGGTTTATCCGAATTTTAAACGGACCCATGCCGTTTTTCTGTAAAATCTAGTTTTTTCGCTGCGCATTTGTTTTAATGGATTTTACGAAAAATCGGGTCGTTACAAAAGATTTCCCAACCCAAAGACGTGACTTGCTTGTCTGGTGGCCAATCCAAAGTCTTCATCCCACGCATCAACGAGCGCCACCTGCCGCTCCACGTCCGCGACCCCTAGCGATACCTGAAAGGTGTTTTGTAGCACCTTTGAGTATGGCACTCAGTGAAAACAAAAGAATATGAATGGTGATGCGCAATGTTCATAGCATAATGCACAAGTTGAATGATATGCATAGGAATGGAAATAAACGAGAAATGCAACGAGGATAGATAAACAGGATCAAACCGTAAACCTTTCAAACCCGTACTATCGTAAAGCCAATAACATATTCCACGTATCACATTTACCATTTCCTCTTAGTCCATAAACCTTACCATTACAAAACCTGGCATCTCACTACGCCATATACATATCACTTTACAATACAACATCCGAGCTGTAGATCTTATCAACTTCCAGGGTTATCATAATAACCACTTAGCATCCAGGCCATCCACCACACAACGCCTCAGAGCTACAAAATATCACCGCCATGGTTACCACGTGTAACGTCCAACATCCACTCACCATTACACGGGTTACGACCCTATGGCCATACATTGATCATTAGAAATGCATGAATGAAATGTTATGAGAATGATTAAAGTAAATATGCTTGCATATAATGCTTTATCAAATGTCGTAATCTTGTCTCAACGAGCAAAAGTAGTTCAAATCCTCCAAGCAGTATATGACTCAATCACACTACACATCTTGCTCAATATTCACATAAACATATATTTCACATTTCAAGTACTACTTCTATTATCTCATTCGCAAGCTATCCATTGAGCATTAACCAATAACACATCAAATATTCATGATAATAGCCCCAATTCAGTATATGACTCGATCGTGGACTAAGAGCACAACTTAAACAATAAGTAGGCATGCTTATGAAAACAACTAATCATAAAGACATTTCGGGTTGAGCTAACTAGCTCTTCGAACTCTTAAAACCAATGCCGGAGTCAATTCCACCTCCCGTTACTTCCTCTTACTTCTATCATCTTACTAACCACACTTCACAATTCACAACTAATCACAACCATAAACATCCATTTCCAAGATAGCTCGGAAAAGAATCGTGATTCACAACGCCAATCACTCCTCCGATTCTTTGTGTTCTCACCTTTGTAATTGGCGCCATTTGTATCCGCTCGTTCTTGTCCTACAACAAGTCAATCCATACATATATAGTCTAATATTAAAATCACAAGTCAGCCCATTACAATCACACATAACCCCGAACCCGCTAGGAGGAAAGTCCTGAAACTATAAAATTTTAGGGTGTTAATTTCGGCCAATTGGGCTTAACCAAAAGTCCCTCTAAATGAACTTCTAATGTGTTTTCCTTGTGTAGTAAATACATATAACATCACATAATTTCCATATTTGATAGTTCTTCCATACAAGTCATGAAAACCACAAAGTTTCAAAAAGCTAGAAGCTAGAAATACTCCGTTAATGGAGGTTTTAAGCTCCCTCTTCACCATGACTTCCAATTACAACAATTCTTAACATGATAGCTCTTAGGGACTTGATGAGTATCAAACTAAATTCAATTTCTAGAAATTACACATGAAAGGAAACCACACACAAATAGTTCTTAAACACCAAATAAGAGAACTCAAGAAAACTTCATGGAAACCTAGAAAAAGTATGAACCATAGGATGAGAAATTACCTTGAACTTTGGTTAATTCCTCTTGAATCTTGTATGAACCTTCCTATTATGCTAATTCTATCATGAATTAATGAAAACCTCTTTGAATTTTCCCAAGAACACAAGGATTTGGATGAAGAAAAGTTGAGAAAATGGTGGGGAAAGGGGGGGGGGGTCATGGCTTGGAGGGGAAGAAATGAGAGGAAATTTCTTTTTTTCTTTTCTTTTCTCTTAATTCTCATTTATATACTTCCTAATTTCCAAAATTAAAATAATAACTTAATTTTAATTGCCCAAAGATCCTTCCACCTCCACATTTTATCTCCTAAGCCCCTCCACCTCCAACTATTAATTTAAGCCCTTTCTCCTATTTTCTTTTGCTAATAAATCCTTGCCCTTAAAATCCTTTGCTAACTAACCCTCTTCACTAGTTTAACTATGGTTAATAATTCCCCTTTTATTAAATTCTCACCTATAGTATATCTAACTATGGTTAATTATTAATTAACCAAAATACAGATAGAAAATAATTTTCCACACTTAAAAATACTAATTAAAATATACCAATATAAGGGAAATTTCTAATTACCCTACGACAAACTCTCGGGCCCTTACACATTGTTCCCAATCAGGGAAAGCGATAAAAATGGAATGCGCATTCCAATAGCAAATAAACTTCTCAAATCAACTTAAAAATCATAAGACTTTAACAATTTTAAAACAAATGCTCTTCCGAGCTCAAAACACGAGTATGAAAGATGGAAGAATATATACAAAGCATTTCAAGAATGCTATAAAAAATATGTCCATTGTTCATGTCCATTCATCGCCTCGAGAAGTCAAACAGCACCACTTCCTCTACCATGTCTCCTACGTCGAGATTTACCTGAAAAATTGTAAGTGTAGCAACATGAGCATAAAAAAGCTAGTGAGAGTAAAATGGAAGCAAGTAAACTTATGGACCAAATTCCATACCGAAAATTTTGTCCAAAGACCTAAAATGCTCTTTACTACCCATTTTACACTTCCAATTCCCATATAAACATACAATCGTAATATAACTCCAAATCAATCAACATCCAACTACGTAAAGTAATGAATTCGAGATTTGAAATAAAAGTACTAATGATTACTAAGTCTTTCTAAACGAAACTATAGTATCTCGAACTTTTGTTCTTACCACACCATGTTACCTCGTAACGTGTTACCGTATGTTACCATATCAACATACTACGACGTACGGCATTACCATATCAAGTGTCCTCTTGTAATGTGTCACCATATGGATCAACATCAACATACTACCACGTACGGCGTTACAATATCAAGTGTCCTCGTAACGTGTTACCGTATGGATCAACATCAACATACTATCACGTACGATGTTACCATATCCAGTTCACAAAGTTACCTAGTAAGCTAGATATCAAATATAAAAAAATATAATAAAATAAAAAAAAATTTTCCTCAAAAGTAACGGGACGTTACAATCAACGACGCATTCCATCGATAACGTTGTATGGTTAAATTCATTTCAAAGTATTGACATAATCCGTCGTTAGAGTTGGTCAACAATTAGTAATGATGTATTTTTTTTTCATCCCGTAGTTATCGACTAAATCCGTTGGTACAAGTACCTAACGATTAATAAAAAACCGATGGTCCAAAGCGTCGGAAATTCCATCGTTACATGTTTAGTAGCGACGAAAATAGCGTGATTACGTCATTTTTTTTTCATGCTTTCTTGTATTGTTTAACGCCTTTGCCCAATTTATTTTATTATTTTTTTCTCTTCTTAACGGGCGGATGCATTTTTGAAGACGGGAACAAAAACTTTTTAAATGAAGTTTTTTTTATTCAAAAACTGAAAATTTTAAGGTAAGAAATTGATTTTCTCATATATTTTATCTATTTTGCATTTATAATTTTGTTTAAAAATGTATAACGTCCCGTTACTTTTGAAGTGAAATTTATTTATTTATTATTTATTTAATATGTTATTTATTTATTTCAATTAAAGTATTTAGTTTAATTATTATTTTGTAATTTAGAATTTAGTAGTTAATTTCGCTCGAAATCTTTTTAATAGTTTTATTTGCTTAATTTAGCTATGGTCGTATTCATAATTATTAACGGGCTAGTTAATAATTATCAATCACCATTGGGATAGTTTAAGAACTTCGGGTTTCGATTTATAAGTCAATAGTCATTAAAGGACGTAACCGTAATTTCCGATTTCTTAAAAATATCCAAAACACTATTCATTCATCTTTAAAATGCCATTTTGACCAAAGTTGACTCCAAAACTCTTCATTTTTCCTCCTCCTTTGTCGTGGGCTTCATGGGGTTTGAGGGGATTTTTGGCTTTTGCTCGTTTCTCGACGCACCGACTCGATTTCGGTTGCATCAGAAAGTCTTCGGTCCTAGGATTCTTCTCCACTTAGCAATCGTGCTTTCCATTCATGTTCTAAGGACTTCTCGGTAAGTTAAAGTTCAAACCCTAAGCTCCAAATAGTGTTTTAATGGAGTTTTCATGTTGAATCATCGATTTCTTGCCGAGGAACACGATGATTTTAATTACGGGAGTTGTTTTTAATGATTTTGGAAATTTTCCCTAAATCCTAAAACCGAGTTTCAGTTGAAACCCTTCCCGTTTGAATTTTACATCGTGTGGGCTGTTTTGGGGTTTATTTTTATTGATATATTGTTTATTGTAATTAAATTCGGGAAATCGATTACTGTCCAAAAACCTGAATCATCGTTACCCATTGAAATCGGGAATTTTGAAATGACTTGAAACCAACTCAAAACACCTCTGAAGTGCCTAAAATCCGGAAAATGAAATCCGAGACCCATTTTTATGAAGAGGGCCGAGAGCACCCGTAGGGATTTTCAGGTTTTTTCATCGTTTTATGCTTTTAGATGACGTTTGATCGATGTTTGGTTAATTAATGATTGTTAGATATACTTTTAATTGTAGGTGTTTTGGATCGTTGATTAATCGTGCTATCAGAGATTTGGAGCAAAGCTAATTTTGGCTAAGGTGAGAATAAATAGGATTTAAAGTAGTTTTAGAAACTGAATAGTTGAACGGTTTGTAGGATCAGAAGTTGATATTAAGATTCGAATCTAAGAGTAAAGAAAAGTGAGCTAGTGATCTTAGGATTAGGAGCTAGTTCTTTGAGTGAGAACTTTTAGAGTTTCTCGAGGGAAACATTGAACTTTTGAAAGTTCTAAGTTAAAATCGTTTCGGAAATTAGAATGGATCATTGGAAGTTTAAAGATCCAAACTTTTAGATAGAATGGTTAAAGGAACTTGAAAATAGAACCTTGGATTTTATTTGAGAGTTTAGAATCCTTGAAAGCGAAGATTATTGTTTAAGATAAGAGCTTACTTTTATTAAAGTATTGGAAGTTCGATTTACTTATTGTTCTTCTGAAATTCCTATTTATTTACTTTATGCATAAGGACATCTATGATCCATTTACCTTATGCACTTTACTTTATGTCCTTTACTTTATGCCTTTTCGATTATGTTGAATGTTGAATGTTTATATTTACTATACTTGCATTTGAAAGCATAATTCATATCATATCATATTTCATAATTGAAATTGTGAGGAATAATGAGACGTGTAAAGGTTACAGTACTTTGCATTGTCTAGTATTATTCGTTTTATGTTTATGTATATGTATCATGAGGAATGTAAAGGTTGCAGTACTTTACATGATCAGAGGAGATGGATAATGAGATAATGATGGAACTATGCGAGTTCACATTATCTAGTATTATCCATAATTACTATGATACATATGCGAGGATACAAAGTATGACTTAGCCTACGGGAGTACGTTCATGACCTGTATCAGTGGGTGAGTTAATGAGGTGAATGAACTTAGCCTACGGAGCTTCATTACCTGTCATTGATCACTAGAGGTGGGAAGATATTATTGAACAGACTTTATATATTTTATTATGAAAAGTGAGTTAATGAGGTGAATGAACTTAGCCTACGGGAGATTCATTACCTGTCATTAATAACTAGAGATGGAAGTATATTATTAAAAGGACTTGTATATTTTATTTATGAAAGCGAGATAATGAGGTGAATGAACTTAGCCTATGGGAGTTTCATTACCTGTCATTATTCGCATGTGATGGTTATATTGATGTAAAGGTTATATGTCCTTTACACTTATTTAGCGAATTAATGAATAAAGATTAGACTACGTGTACTACTATTATCGTCATTAATCGTAAATTGTGATTGTTGAATATGTTAAGTCCGAGTGAGCTTCACATTATTATATTAAAAATAACGGAAAGTAAACTTTCGATAGCCGAATGCTATAGGAAAAGAAATGGGATTGAATTGATAATGAGAGAATACAAGGTTGTATTGAACCTTGTATATTTATTAAGTGATATATGTAAGAGAACTAGTTTCTCAACATATTGGAAGATCTTGAAATTGGAGATTAAACTTTTGAATATAAACCTTATCTATAGTATAAAGTATATAAAGAAAATGAGATATAAATGCTATATGCATTATGAAACCATACCCAAAAATGCTTGGATTGTAGTTCCACAATTATATTGGATAATTGGTAAGTAAAAGTGGAACACTGGATATAAAACTCTTTGAATGGATTGATAGCAAAGAGTATGTAAGTTCTTGGACACGAATCCAGATACGGGTTTGGGGTCTAACTTTACTTTTTATTTTGTTTATTCTCACTGGGCTTTGTTGTTAGCTCATGATATTACAAACATTTTCAGGTAATGTTCAGGTCATGAGAGAGGAGCTGATTCAGTCTGATCGAGAGGATGATGATGCAGAGATGGACTAGATGCCATTTAAAAGTTTCGTGGCTTATCTTATCTTATTTTGTTTTATTTTTGGTCTTTGAGATGTAAATTTGTTATAAGCACTTAAGAGCTTTTCATTTCACTTTTATGATTATAAACCTCTTTGAACTCCTGAATAGGAACTTGAGTTTCCTTGTGTTTTAGATTTCGGAATTTAAATTGTAAATAGGTTATGGATAGCCCGAGTTTTAAACATATCCATGCCAAATTTTTATTAAATTTAAAGTCTTCCACTGACAATCTGATTTTAAATTATTTAAAAGAGTCGGGTCGTCACAAAATGGCTTCATATAATTCTCCTCCCGCACCCCTAAAAGTGGGGAAAAAATAAACTCAGAAGTTAATAATTAAATGTCTTAGTGGGATTGGACTACTTTTAAAATTATGTAGGTGTATTTACCATTTTCTTACTATGAATGTGTTCGTGTATTTGATTAAAATCTTATATCTTATTTGTCTTTAAATTTAGGATTAATTACACTGTAAACCATATCAGCATAGGTATTTACAAAAATATATGTATGTACCGAAAAATTACAAATCTCAACAATCAAGGCCTTGTACGGTGGTGCTTTCTATTTTTTGTCCCGTTTTTACCCTTTCATTAATTATATCCTTTTTTATTATGTCTGGATTTTGTTTTCCCATAATTTCAGGAATGATTTTCGGTAAATCCAGTTATTTTTACAATATTTCCATCGTAAAAAATATCTGATGAAAGAAGATTTAATTTTTTTAATTTTGTATTTTTATCAGATACCAAATCTACACTACAACAAAATATGGTATTCTTGACCCTTGATATTTTTAGATTCTTGACCCTTTAAATAAAAATAGTCAAGGAAATAGGATTTTACATTAAAGTGTCAAGGTAAAATTGGAACGTTACAAGTTTTTTTCTGTCATGTTTTCATGACTATTTTAAATAGTCAAAATAATTTTTATTAGAAATATAAAAAATCAACGCGTAGCCTATCAGCCTTCAAAACAATCAGGCATCGTCATCTCTGTTCGATTTCAGCCTATCTACGTCAAATCGCTTAATTTCCCAACTCTGCATGTAATCCGCACAATCGACTTGGGAACGATGCTCGTCATTTGTGATTTCCAGTCCAACCGATTGCAGTTGTGATTTTCAGTCGAAGAGAATTTAAGTATTTTTTTTAAATTTGAAGGGGATTTCAATCGAAGATGATGTCATTACAAGAAAATATCATCCCAAGGTGAGAACGACTTCAGATTTCAATCTAATTTTTGTGATTTATGGTATTGGCGAGAACAATTTTTGCCATAGATTTTCCCTTGCAAATGAAATTTAAGTTCCTCATTTGTACTTTTTCCCATCCCAAAATAATTACTTTCAACAACAGTTGAAGGAAGTTTAACATCTCATCTCACTTTCCTTCATTGGTTTACATTGAAGTAATGAAATTAAAATCTATTTCCCGCATGCAATATTCATAAATCTAATTATAACAAGACACAGTTTTAGAGCGAAGATTAAAATTTGGTTGGTTAATATAGTCATATCCATGCTGTGCAACTGCAAGCTTTGGCTTGTGGCTGCATGACCATAGGATTTTGTTAACATTGAGATGGGTTTTTTATTAGGTATAATAGTAATTACTTAATATGTTTGTTAGAAGAAAGTAGTTTATATAGGATTGGTTGGGGAAAGAGAGTGCAAGCAAGCAGAAAATTATAATTTTCCTCCAACTTTTAGGATGATTGTTGTTGTAACGTTTATTTCTTATGTAATATTTGGTTCAAGGTATTTTATTCTTATCTCTCCATGAACTATATGGAAATTACTGAGTGTTTGTAAAGTTATAAACAGGATGTGTTTATTTCCATACTGTGGGGATTATTATTTTCTGTGAACTAAATTAAGGATGATTTGTTAGGGAGGTAGTGATAGTGAACATGAAAGCAATGGGGGTTTAAAAGCAACAAGGAATCCTCAAAAGAGATTGCGTGGAAAATCAAGAAATAACCATCCTAAAGGATTTGAAGAACATTTAGGAGATGTTACACAATCTTAGCCACTTCTGACAAGTTATGGCTGCCTTTCTGTAACGTCCCGTTACTTTTAGAGGTAAAATTTTTTTTTAATTAAAGCTTTTGTAAAGACCCAGATTCCGTTAAATTCTTTAAATTCAAATGCACAGCGGAAGACTCATTTTTTTAAAGAAAAACGGCATGGGTTCGTTTAAAAATCGGATAACCAAAACCTGTTTACATCAACCCATTCCAGAAAAAGCGATAAATTGGGAATGCGCATTCCAAAAAGAATTAAATCATAAAACATAGACATATTTTACACAAATACCCTTTCGGGCTAAAAAAAACACAAGTATGGAAAATGAAAAATAATTTACAAGCATTGCTACGAATGCTAAACCAAAATGTGTTTTAATATTGTCCGTACACCATCTCGGCAAGTCACGCGGCACCACCTCCTCTACCACGCTTCTTAGGACGGGGTTTACCTGAAAATTTGTAAGTGTAGCAACATTAGCATAAAAATGCTAGTAAGAGTAAAACGAAAGCAAGTAATCCTATGAACCAAATTTCATACCTGAAATTGTGTCCAAGGGCCTATAATGCTCATTACTACCCATATCCACACTTCCGATTTCCATACAATCATACGATAGTAATATACTACCCGCAATAGTCTTTCAATGCCAAGTAATAGAAATCAAGACTTAAAGTAAAAGTAACAATCATTACTAAGTCTTACTACACAATTCTAAAGAATATGTAAATGTAACATTAACTATCTTTATTACCAAACAAGTTTCATCGTATCGTGCTATTGTATGGATCGAAATCAACATACCACGTACGGTCGTACCATATCCCAAGTCATCGTACCATAATACCGTATGGACCAAAGTCAACATACTATCTTGTACGGTCTTACCAATCCATAAATCATCGTAACTTTCACAACATTAGTTACCAGGAGTTTCACCACATCGAATATCAGGAATTTCACCACATCGAATATCAGGACTTTCACCACATCGAATATCAGGACTTTCACCACATCGAATATCAGGACTTTCACCACATCCGATATCATCGTACTATGATACGTATGGATCCGAATCAACATACTATCATGTGCCATATCACAAATCATCGTAACGTGCTCGTATGGATCCGAATCAACATACTATCATGTGTCGTATCACAAATCATAGTGCCATGGTACCGTATGGATCCGAATCAACATGCTACCATGTACCATATCACAAATCATCGCACCATGATACGTATGGATCCGAATCAACATACTATCATGTGCCATATCACAAATCATAGTACCATGGTACCGTATGGATCCGAATCAACATACTACCATGTACCATATCACAAATCATCGCACTTTGATACGTATGGATCCGAATCAACATACTATCATGTGCCGTATCACGAAAGGTTAAGCTCCCTAATAAGTTAGATAATCTCAAAAGAAATCTACTAAGTTATTAAGAAACATAACTACTATGATTACACGAGTTATCACTCAAGTGTATCTTCTAAGCTACTTTAACTTCCAAACCACTCAAAGTAACTTAAATTTCCACTTTCATCTAATATCTCCAATTCACTTTGCAATACTTCCAAACCACTTCGATGTTCCTTTTCACAGAACTCATTATAATTCCAAATTCTCTTCACTCACTTCTGAATTAAAGTCTCCAACCAAACATTAATTCTAAGAAGCTAGTTCCCTCTTAACCTCGATAAACAATAATGTAATGAAACTTAATTCATAAAATTACTAACTTCCCTTTTAAACTCACCTTAGTTTGTAGAAAAGCTCCGATCAATCCGAGGTTACAAACCCACGAACAAAACACAATCCTACAAACGAGTTACACCTAAATAACATTAATTAATCAAAAATCATTCAAACTACATCTAAACGTACAAAACGACAAAAAACCCGAATTTCCTCCCTATGGTACTCTCGGCCATACAAGGGAAAATAGGGTTCGGGTTTGGTTTCAGATACTTTGGAGGTTCACAACTACAATGGGTATCCGTAAATTAAGGTTTTGTTCATTAATCGATTTCCAAAAAATTAAGTAAATAGCAAAAACACAATAACCCTAACATCCTAAACATGGTCAAGTGAGGGAAAATCACATGAGACGGGTTTCCGGCTCAAACTCGGTTTTAGGGTTTAGGGTAAGTTTCTAAAATCGATCAAAACGACTTTCGCGATGAAAATCTTCAAGCTTCGATGAATGAATTTGAAGATTTCAATCCAAAACCACCATTAAAATACTATTCACATCAAATTTTAAAAACTTTGTCATACCTTAAGGCCTCAAGAAAACGAGCGAAAATCTTGATTGTTAGGATGGGTAGAAAGTAAATCTCGAGAGCTTTCCAACGAGCTAAGGCACGATGAAAACGGTCGAGAAACGAAGCCGGGGTGACAAATTCTTTCTCTCCTCTTTTTTCCTCTCTAAGCTATGGGTTTGGGATGAAAAAATGAGAATGATTTTTGCCTAATTTTGGCTTAATAAAGGAGAAGGATGAATAGTGTTTAGATATTTAAGAAATCGGAAATGACGCCTACGTCCTTCTTTTGTTTTTACTTTAAAAACAAAACCCGAAGCTCTTTAATTAATCTAAAAGTGATTAATAATTATTAATTGGCCCATTAATAATTATTAATGTCATCGAAACGAATTTAAAGTATTAAAAGGATTAAAAGGGTTTTCGAACGAAAATAGCTACTAAAATCGAAATCACTATTTTTTTAAATTAACCTTAAATACTTTAATTAAAGAAAATAAATAAAATAAAAAAAAAATTAAAAAAAAAAATTTACCCTTAAAAGTAATGGGACGTTACAGCTTTTAAGATTAGTTTAAATTCAGTAATTTCGGCTTTAGTAGTTATTTTCGTCCGAAATTCTTTTTAATCGTTTTAATACTTTAAATTCGTTTCGGTGACATTAATAATTATTAACAGGCCAATTAATAATTATTAAACACCTTTAGATTAATTTAAGAGCTTCGGGTTTCGTTTTTAAAGTAAAAGTAAAAGAAGGACTTAGGTGCAATTTCCCAAATTCTTAAATATCTAATTTTTACTATTCACCTTCTCTTAAATATCAACACTTAGGAAAAATTCATCAAAATTTCTCTTCCTTTCTCTTCTTGGAGCCGAGGACACCATATCCCAAAACCCAAATTTTGGTTTTTCTTTATTTCTCGGTAAATTGTCTCGATTCTACTTCCATTGGAAAACCCTCGGCTTAAGCATCATTTCCAACCTATCAATCGTGATTTTCGCTCGTTTTCTCGAGGCCTTAAGGTATGTCATAGTTTCTAAAACTTGATGTGAATAGTGTTTTAATGGAGGTTTTGAGTTGAAATCTTCAAATTCATTCATTGAAGCTTAAAGATTTCAATCGGGGGAAAGTAGTTTTGGGCAATTTTAGAAACTTTCCCTAAACCCTAAAACCGACTTTGAGCCGGAAACCCGTCCCGTATGATTTTCCCTCACTTGGCCATGATTAGGATGTTTAGGTTATTATGTTTTTGCAATTTACTTAATTTTTCAGAAATCAATTAATGTACAAAACCCTAAATTACGGATACCCATTGTTGTTGCGAACCTCCAAATATCCGAAACCAACCCGAAACAACTCTAAAGTGCATAAAAGCCGGAAAACCAAACCCAAACCCCATTTTACCTTGTATAGCCGAGAGCACCATAGGGAGGAAATCCGGGATTTTCGTCGTTTTGTGCGTTTAGATGTTGTTTGTACGAGTTTCAGTTAATTAATATTATTTAGGTGTAATTCATTTGTAGGATTGTGAATTGTTCGGGTGTTTGCAACCTCAGATTAATCGGAGCTTTTCTACGAGCTAAGGTGAGTTTAAAATGGAAGTTAGTTGTCTTATGAATTACGTTTCGTTATGTTATTGTTTATCGATGTTAAGAGGGAACTAGCTTCTTAGAATTAATGTTTGGTTGGAGACTTTAATTCGGAAGTGAGTGAAGAGGGTTTGGAATTATAGTTAGTTCGGTGAAAAGGAAACATCGAAGTAGTTTGGAAGTGTTGTAAAGTGAATTGGAGATGTTAGTTGAAAGTGGAAGTTTAAGTTACTTTGAGTGGTTTGGAAATTAAAGTAGCTTAGATGTTACACTTGAGTGATGACTCGTGTAATCTAAGTAATTAGGTTCTTTAATAACTTAGTATAATTCTTTGGAGATTATCTAACTTGTTGAAGAACTCGAGCACAATTGATTCGGCACGTGATAGTATGTTGATTCGGATCCATACGTATCATAGTGCGATGATTTGTGGAGACCGTGAGCACAATTGATTCGGCACATGATAGTATGTTGATTCGGATCCATACGTATCATAGTGCAATGATTTGTGGAGACCGTGAGCACAATTGATTCGCCACATGATAGTATGTTGATTCGGATCCATACGTATCATAGTGCGATGATTTATGGGGAACTTAATCACAGTTGATTCGGCACATGATAGTATATTGATTTGGATCCATACGTATCATTGTGTGATGATTTGTGGTATGGCACATGGTAGTATGTTGATTCAGATCCATACGTACTATGGTACTATGGTTTGTGATATGGTACGACCGTACGTGGTATGTTGATTTAGATCCATACAATAGCACGTTACGATGAAACTTGTTTGGTAACAAAGATAGTTAATATTACATTTACATATTCTTTAGAATTGTGTAGTAAGACTTAGTAATGATTGTTACATTTACCTTAAGTATTTACTTCAATTACATGGCATTGAAAGACTATTATGGGTAATATTTTGCTATCGTATGATTGTATGAAAATTGGAAGTGTGGATATGGGTAGTACTGAGCATTTTAGGCCTTTGGACACAATTTTTGGTATGAAATTTAGTTCATAGGATTACTTATTTTCGTTTTACTCTCACTAGCATTTTTATGCTAATGTTGCTACACTTACAAATTTTCAGGTAAACCCCGTCCTAATAGGCGTGGTAAAGGAAGTGGTGTCATGTGACTTGCTGAGACGGTGAATGGACAATGTTGACCACTTTTTTTGGTTTAGCATTCTTAGAAATGCTTGTAAATTATTTCCAACTTCCATAACTTCTGTCTTTTTTAGCCGAAAGGGTATTTGTCTAAAATTGCATATGTTTTATGATTCAAATCTTGTTTGTGAGTTTAAATTATATGATGAAATGCGCATTCCCGATTTATCGCTTTCTCTGAATATGGGTTGGTGTAAACAGGTATTTGGTTATCCGATTTTTAAACGAACCCATGCCATTTTTCATTAAAAAAAATTAAGTCTTCCGCTGTGCATTTGAATTTAAAGAATTTAACGGAAAGCGGGTCGTTACACTTTCCTTGTTGAAAAAGAGGCGTTCTGGTAAGAACTATATCATATTTCTTAAGGTGGATTAGGTTTTTTCTTTTTTCCTTCCTTATCTGTGGAGGGTTATTTCATTCTTTTGCATTTGGGATGGATGATGTTTGGAGTATATTTTTGGAGCTAGCACTGCCTATTCATTAAATTGTTCTTTAAAAAACTTTTACACAAATGGTTCAAGTTTTGATATACTTATTAAGTTAAAGTGATTTTTTAGGAAATAAGCCTCATGATGTTGGATAACGCACTCCTCATGTTTTTGTATCATATTGTTTTGAATGTGTGGTGATTAGTTATAAATCATTTTGATATTTAGAGAAGTGAATAAGTCAAGTTGAGCACAATGTTTCAATGTAGTGAAATTGTAACGTCCAGTTATTTTGTGATAAAAAAAATTATTATTTATTTTATTTTAATTTAAGCATTTAAAGTCTATTTTAGAATCGGTAATTTAGAAATTAGTAGTTTATTTCAGTTTAAATCTTTTTAAATTACCTTTTTAGTTTAATTTATTTTAATAGTATTGATAATTATTAACGGGCCAATTAATAATTATTAATCACCATTGGGATAGTTTAAGAACTTCGGGTTTCGATTTATAAGTCAAAAGTCATAAAAAGGACGCAACTGTCATTTCCAAAATTCCTAAATATCTAAACACTATTCCATTTTCTTCTTTAAAACACCATTGACCAACATTTGACCAATTCATTTCTCCATTCTTTCTCTTCTAGCCGTGGGTTCCAAAGGGAGGAAAGAAAAATTTGGGTTTCGTTCAATATTCAACCGATCGACTTGATTCCAGGTGTGTTGGAAAGATCTCGGGTCTAGGATTCTTTTCCACCCAACGATCGTGCCTTTCTCCCGTGTTATTCCGAGTTCTCGGTAAGTTTATCTTGAAGCCCTAAGCTCCAAATAGTGTTTTAATGGAGTTTTCTCTTGATTCCTTCGATCTCTTGTCGTGAAACTCGGTATTTGTAAATACGGGAGTTGTTTTAAGAGTTTTTAAAAACTTTCCCTTAACCCTAAAACCGAGTTTTATCAAAACCCTTCCCGTTTGAAATTTACCTTTTGGGGTTTAATTATGGGTTAATTATTATTGAAATAATGATTATTGTAATTCAATTCGGGATTTGGCATACTGTTTAAAAACCCTAATTATCAATACCCATTGAAATCGGGAATATCAAAATTGCTTGAAACCAACTCAAAACACATCTAAATTGCCTAAAAGCCGGAAAAACCAAACCCGAAACCCACTTTTCTTGGGGGGGGGGGCGAGAGCCTCATGTGGGGTTTGTTGAATTTTTCGTCGTTTTGTACATTTAGATGTTGTTTGACCGTTATTTGGTTAATTATTGATTGTTAGATATAATTCTATTTGTAGGTGTTTTTGGACTTTTGATTTGATCACCTTACCGGAGGTTTGGAGCGAAACCACTTCTACTAACTTGAGAATAGTTAGGATTTAAAGTAATTTTAGAAAGCGAATAAGTATAATGATTTGTAGAATTGGAAGCTAAGACCAAGATTCAAATCTAAGAATAGAGGAAAGTGAATTAGTGCCCTTAGGATTAGGAGCTAGTTACTTGAGTGGGAACTTTAGAGTTTCTCGAGGCAAAATTTGAATATTAGAAGTTCTAAGTTAGATCGTTTGGAGAATAGGATGGATCATTGTAAATTAGAAAATCCATACATTAGATAGAATGGTTAAGGAATATTGAATAGAGAACTTTGGACTTTATTGGAAAGTTTACAATCTTTGGAACTTAAGAACATACTTCTATTAAAGTACCGTTCGATTGGTTTACTTATTGTTTTTCCGAAGTTCATATTCATTTACTTTATGCCCTTTACTTTATGCTCCATTCATATTTACGTTTATTTACTTATGCAAGCATACGCATAACATCTTGTATCATTGAAATGAAAGAGAAAGGAAGTGAGAAAACAAAAGGTGAATGAGGGTCCGACGAGATATCCTCATTACCTTCATGCACAAAAGGTGAATGTGGGTTCGACGGGATATCCTCATTACCTTCATGCATAAGGGAGAATGCGAATCTTACGAGATGTCTTCATTACCTTCATGCATATGATCGATGGAAATATATATCATGGATAGAGAATCGAGATGTTATATTTATACAAGTTTATTTACTTTCTTATTTATGTTGTAACAAGTTAATGGATGAGGATTTGACTATGAGTGTTAGTAATATCATCCTTTGGAGAGTATAGAATAAAATTACCTAGAGTTTGGAGAACTTTAGGAGTGATTGTGTTAGATTAATTGGACACAAATCTGAATACGAGTTTGAGGTCTAACTTTACTTTTTATTCTTGTTATTCTCACTGGGCTTTGTTGTTAGCTCATGATATTACAACCAATTTCAGGTAATGCTTGTGCTAGAGGTCGTGGGAGAGGAGTTGGTGCTGTATGATTGCAGGATGATGACCTCGGTATGGACTAGGTTGATTTAAGTCCATGGACTTCGTTTTTGTGAACTTTATGTAATTTTGAATTTGTATATTTGTAAATAGCTCTTAAGAGCTTTTGTCTTTACTGTTATGATTTTAAACATCTTTTGAACTCCTGGTTAGGATCTTAAAGTTCCTTGTGTATTGTAATTGTGAATTTAAAATGTAACAGGTTTTTGGCTAGCCACTTTTCAAACATAACCACGCCAATTTTTCTTAAAATATAAAGACTTCCGCTGTGTTTTATATTTAAATGAATTTAAAAGAGTCGGGTTGTCACAGAAATGGACGATGGTGGTTGCGAATTAAGTTTAGGAAGCACTGGAGCTGATAATGCAGATTATGATAAGGGGAAAAATACTCGTGATATTGAAATGAAGAGTAAGAAATACGATCAAAAGAAGCTAGAAGTTGACGAAAACAAGTACAACCATTTAGATGACATTAAGGAACTTGTAGTGGGATTGAAGAGGGACAGAAGTTGGGCAGTGTGAGGGGAAAATTTGAAGGTGAGGATATGAATGTAAAATCTGTGAGATCCTTTTTTAAAGGCCCAAGGAAGAGAAGTAAGAAAGCTCTATTCAGATAAGCTAATCTTGATAATATATTTGAGTCTAATTGGTTGTGCAGTCATTTATCTCCTTTCTTTTGTATCCATCTCTTCTCAATTATATTAATTATTTTAGTACATATTATTATTATAATAGGTATTGTCTCTAAAACCTTCTCCTTGCTTTTTCTTTCCTTGCCCGTCAATAACATTTCAATGTTAGCCATATTCATTTATGCTTAGGGTGGGGGGTTGGGGTGTTCTACTCTGTGCATCTCTGTTTTATGTGTGTGTTTAGATTTTAAGTTCATAAATTGAGCATATTTTGATTGAGTCTATAAGAGTGTTCTGCATTCACTCCCCACTTATTAAGATAATTACAGTGCTCTCTAATTGCTCTTGATATAATTTTAGTAATGGTAAACAAGGTTTGGTACTCTTTCAAAATAAACACCACACTTTAAAAGGGTCAAGTATGAGATTCTTGACTCTTTTTAATGGTCATGTATCAACTATTTTATTGTAGTGTTACATAGAATATCTAATTTTGATTAGTTTATTATCTTCTTCTTCCCTTTCTTTATTCTCTTAACAATGCGTTTTTTCTTATTCCATCTTTTGAATTTTTTCATCGTTATTTCGTTTTTCATTCATGAAATATTGTGTTGTAAAGCAATTGTGGAAGAAATTCATGGCTGTTACAATGTTTTGGGTCCAAATTGATGTATCTGGTTGAAGAAAATCATAGTAATGGCTCTGATTTTGACAATGGTGGGTTTCATAAATTGTGAATTGCCAAGTTTTAAGCTTGATTTTTCAAGAAATTATCCAGTGGCTGAATACTCTCGTGAAGTATTGTGAGTTCTTCATCTTTGTCTTTATTTTTTATACCAAGGAAAGAAGTAAGAGGCCTATAATGATGATGACTCTGGATTTGTTTTGTTTTGTTTTATTTTTTTATTTTTTAATCTTCTCACTTAGTTTAATAAATATAAATTTGTTTAAACTAACTATAATAGTTTTCTATAGATTTTTTTGGTTTTTAACAAATTTAAACATTAAGGTTTTTGTTTCAAACTTTTTTGTTTTTGTTCTTCGTTTTATTATTTTTAAAATCATGTTCTAAGTTTACTACTTTTTTGTTGTTTAATAATGTTAAGCTATAGATACTATATATGTATAACAAATATAAACGTGTTAAACTAACATACTTTTTGTTCATTTTCTGTTTAATAATGTTAAACATATATTTTTATTGGTTTTTAACAAGTATAAACATGTGTAAACTAATAGTGGTTTTTGTTTATTTTCTGGAATTTTAACTAATCATTGTTTTATAAATTTGTTAAACTAACCATATTATGTTTAATAATGTTAAACGAAATTTTTTATTGGTTTTTAACAAATATATAAACATGTGAAAATTACTAACCATTTTTTTCATTTTCAAAACTTCGTAGTTTGAAGAAGCATCAATGGAGGATTATGGCATTTGGAGGAAGATTGAAGATGAAAGGAGTTTAAAGGAAAATTTATTTTATGTATTATTTAAATAGAAATTTGTTCTTTTCATTTAATTTTTAATTTGTCTTAAATCGTGCACAATTTGAGGGATTTAATCCTTAAATATTGTATGATTTAAGGAAAATTAAATAGAGGGTATTTTTCATCTTTTCACATTTTCCGGTGGTGATATTTGGCCATGACCGTAATAAAAATAGTGCCACCAACATTTTTGTAATAAGCATCTCCTTTTGATTATTACTAAAAATAGCCCTTAAATTTATTAGCCTTATCATTTGTCATGACTTTTGTAGAAAAAAAAAAGCACACTCAGAGACAGAATGGAACAACTTTATTTCTAAAAGGATGTATTGTCGCTAGTGATTAAAGGATGGAGCCAAAAAGCTTTTGAAAGCTATACCTTACTAAAAATTGTTTATGGTTCAAAACTTTTGTTCAGTGGGCTGCCCTTTTTTTTTTTTGCATACGTACCAATATTCTGTGGTCGCTTTTTGACAACTTAAGCTAAGTAGTTGGCCGACATTGCCTAAGAATTCCTTCATCTCAATGTTATAGCATCCATCTCCAGTGCCGGTGCTAAATAATGGGACTAATTTAAAAAATGATAAAGTGTTGATGTAACTTTTCATATATTTTAATTAGTATTTTATGATTAGCAAAGGTTACAGTAATATTCCTTTATGTATCTTATCACTCGTGTCGATTTTGTCTTTTATGTTTTTAAAAATTATATTTTAGCTTTATTTTATTATATGTATCAATTTAAGTCTTATACATTTTAAAAATTTATTTCAGTATTTCATACTTTATGTGTGTGTTCAATTGATATACAAATTTTTTAAAGTTTTATTTTAGTTCATGTACTTAAGTTCAATATTATTTATATTCTATATGGCTAGTAGTGAATAGTGCTGACTTTGTTAAAAATTTTAGATAATGATATGCTAGAGGAAATTTTATTTGTTGTTAAAATTAAATTTAAAAAAGTATCCAAAATAAATGTTTTAGTCACAAAGAATTTTATCATAAAAATAAAATAAGCTGCTGCACTTGGGACAATTTGATTAAGGTACACAGATTTAAATGAAAGGGTTAAATGTATAAATACAAATTTAATACAAGAGTTAATTTCATGAGTTGACAATTGAATCTCATATTTTTTAGTTATACACAATGGTTAATTTAAATTTATCAACTATCCAAAAATAATACAGGCCAATTTAAATTACATTGTGAAAAGACGAAACATACCACCGATTTAATTTTCCTTAAATTGTGCAAGATTTAACAAAAATTATAAAATCCCTTAAATTGTATAAGAAAAAAAATTAAAACTAAAAAAAAAAAACATTAAGCTTCTGACTACTTTTTTCTTCCAGGAAATATCAAATTTCATTCTTCTTCAATTCTCCTCCAACCGCCATTAATAATACTTCTTCAAACTCTTGAATTATTTTTAAACAATATCACTATTAGTTTCACTACAAAAAAAACGCATATTTGCGACCAGGAAAATTACGACTAGGACGGTCGTAATTGACCCAAAATACAACCCCAAATACGACCAACATTATGGTAGCCAAAAAGGGGGTCGTAATGATATATTTACGACTCAGGGTCATATAATTATGGCCAAATTGCGATGAAAACTTTTTTGGTTGTAAAAAAGTCAACCATAAATATTATGACCCCATGGTAGCAATATTTGCTACTCTTTGGTTGTTTTAAATGGCCCACAATTATGACCAGAGAGTAGCAATATTTGCTACCCTATCACTACAAAAAAAAACTATCAAAATGCGACCAGAAATTTGCGACCAAACAAAAGTGGTGGTTTTTTGTGACCACCTGGTCACTTTCTTTGAAGGTTGACTTTAAGTGACCATCTGGTCACTTTTTTTGCAACCAGATTGCTACTAAAAGCAGAAGTAGTCATAAAAAATGGCGCGAAAGAAGCGACCAATTGGTCACCTAAAAAAATGACCATATGGTCGCATTTTTTTGACTAAAATATGTCTTGGTAGCAAAAAATGGGGCGTAATTTTGGAGGGAAAAAAGCTACCAAGTGGTCACAATTAAAAGTGACTACCTGGTCGCACTTTTTGTGACATTTATTGACCAGTGGTAGCTTAAAATTGGAGGGAAAAAAGCTACCAAGTGGTCACAATTAAAAGTGACTAACTGGTCGCAATTTTTGTGACCTTTATTGAGCAGTGGTGGCTTAAAATTTTGGCGGGAATTAAGCTACCATGTGGTCACATTAAGAAGTGACCGGATGGTCGCAAATTCTGTGATTTTATGCGACCAATAATTTATAAAAAATTTGGTGGGATAAAAGGTACCAACTGGTCACCAAAAAAATGACCATCTGGTCGTAAATTCTGACTTGATGTGACTCTGGGCAGTGAGGAAAATGGTGGGAATTTTTGGCGGGAAAATGCGACTAGATGGTAGCAAAAATACTACCATCTGGTCGCAAATGAGCAGAGGAGTCCATTATAAAATCCCTCCACCTATTGTTTGTTAGCATTAAGAAAAAAGAAAATGAGAGAGTGGATGTATGTTCGTTTGATAGACGGGTATTTGAACCATGAGTTCGTGGCCGGGGTTGAACAATTTGTTGAGTTTTGCATGACAACTATATATTATGAAAAGTATGGTGGAAAGCTACGTTGCACGTGCAGGAAATGCGACAATAGGAGAATCATACCGGTTATAGAGTTGAAGGTGCATCTTTATAGTCAGGGATTTGTGCAGAATTATTATCACTGGGTGTTTCAGGGGGAAACACAGGAAATGTTAGACGTTGCATTACAGGAATCGAGATGATACGAAGGTAGCAGCTCGAATGTAGAGGTTGTTGACGAAGAACGGAATGATGAACAACAGTATAGTTAGATGCAGCAAATGATACTTGATGGTGCGGGTTATGGGGGCAATGAAAATTTCCGTGAAAGTTTAAACATAGATGAAGATGAACGGGTTGTAGAAGAGGAAATGAATCCGGATGCACGAAAGATGCCCGAGATGCTAAAGACAGCCAGCAGACCATTGTACGATGTAAGTCAACTTGCTGCTGCTATAGAACTTTTAAATATAAAGGCGTAGTACAACATACCCGGTAGAGGATTTGATGCGATTGCATCGTGGTTTCGTCGATGCGCTCCAGAAGAAAATAATATGCCCTACAGTTTGTACGACACGAAAAAGCTAGTGGAGGGACTTGGATTACCCGTGGAGAAAATATATTTGTGTCAAAACGGATGCATGATTTACTGGGATGTGGATGAGGACCTGCATCATTGCAAATTCTGTTTTCTTCCAAGATGCAAACAAGGGAAACGCAACCTGATTCCGAACGCCCGCATGTTCTATTTACCGCTGACCCGACGTCTGCAATGGTTGTATGCATCGGATGTGACAGCCTCGCACATGAGATGGCATCACGAGCATTCATAGGATGAAGGTGTTATGAGACATCCCTCAGATGCTGCGGCATGGAAGCATTTAAATAATTGTCATCCGGATTTTGCACAAGATCCGAGAAACGTCAGATTGGGCTTATACACAGATGGCTTCAACCCGTTCGGGGCATCCGGGGCATAATATTCAGTTTGGCTAGTCATAGTAACCCCGTATAACTTGCCTCCTTCGATGTGCATGCGAGACCCGGTGATTTTTCTAACAGTGATCGTACGTGGGCCGAAAAGTCCAAAAGAGAAACTGGATGTGTATTTGCAACCACTTGTTGCAGAGTTGAAAAGGTTGTGGACTGACGGTGTTATGACGTACGACATTTCGAAGAAACAAAAATTCTTGATGCGCGCCGCGTTAATCTGGACGATCAATGACTTCCCTGCGTATTCAATGTTGTCAGGTATGTTGATCTTTAATTGCTTTCATATACATTTTTGAGTTTGTGTTTAGCTTTTGTTATTGCTTTCCTTAGTCTGTGTAGTTACTTGTGTGAACCTTAATTTCCTCCTCTTAAAGGATGGAGTACGGCAGGGACATATCCACATTGCATGCTAGACACAGATGCATTTTATCTCAGAAACGGTCAGAAAACTTGTTGGTTTGACTGTCACCGTCGTTTTTGCCGTTGAATCACATTTTTCGTTCAAACGGCAGTGACTGGAAGAAGGGTCGACGAGTAAGAAAACAAACCCCCCCGACCATGTATAGTGGAAGACAGATTCTTCACGGAATAGATGCTATAGGGATGCGGAAGATTACAGTGGAAGGTGCGAGAGTGCAAACAATGCGGTGGGAAGAACACGGGTTGGAAGAAACGGAGTATTTTTTAGGATCTACCGTATTGGGAAGATCTACTGATTAGACACAATCTTGATGTAATGCATATCGAGAAGAATTTCTTCGACAACATTTTCAATACGATTTTGAACGTTCCGAGAAAAACGAAGGACAATCTGAAGGCACGTTTCGATATACGGGAGATATGTCACCGTCCTGAGTTGGAGCCTGACGACAATGATAATTACGCAAAAGCAAAGTACTTGTTGACGACGGATGAAAAGAAAACATTATTTGAGTGGATCAAATCCATCAAATTCCCGGACGGATACGTTTCGAATTTGAGTCGGTGTATAGACAGTAAAAAACATTTCACGTTCGGGATGAAAAGCCACGACTGTCATATATTCATGCAACGATTGATGCCCGTTGCGTTCAGACCATTCCTAGAGAATAGACATTGGGAGCCGCTTGCCCAGTTGAGTGTTTTTTTCAGGGACTTGACATGTACAGAGCTGACGAAAGCTACTGTCGCTTCAATGAGTTCAGAGATCGCCGTTATTATTTGTAAGTTGGAGCGAATGTTCCCACCTGACTTTTTTGACTCCGTGGAGCATCTTCCAGTGCATCTTCCATACGAGACATTCTTAGGGGGTCCCGTACATTACCGCTGGATGTACCCATTTGAAAGGTAAGCACAGTTATTTTGTAATGTACGACGCTAAAACGCATTGTTCTATTCAACTGCACTTGGTTCGAGATAACCAGACGACGAGGAGTCCGTAAGATTGATCATTTACAAATCGTTGAGGTAAACAAGTCTAAGCATTTGCACACCGCTGATAGGTTCGTCCTAGCTTCACAGGCGATTCAAGTTTATTACCTGAACTATCCGATTAATAGACGAGATCTGACAGATTGGTTAGTTGTTTGTAAAGTTAAACAACGCCAGGTAGAAGAAAACTTGTCCGAGAAAGACGACCATGCAGAGGAAGCTGTTGCTTTTCAAGAAGATGAGATAAGATCTCGTGCAATCGACGATGGTCAGAATGCAAGTACTGTTCATCCTTTGAATGATGGAACGATAGCATTGCATGATGATGATGATACAAATGCTTCCACTTCTCACGCACGTGACATTGATGCTGAATTTATTCGAGACGATGAATCTGATGAAAAAATAGAAAGAAGAAGAAGAAGAAGAAGACTTTATGTGACGAACTTCTTGGAGACGATGATGAATGAGATATTTCGTTAACTTGATTATTCAATGTGTGTGTATGTGTTTATTAATTAAAACTATTTCTTTTAAGTAATGATTAAAATATATATATATATATATATATATATATATATATATATATATTAATATTTGCGACCACATGGTCAAATATTTGGACAGAATCATCATTATCTTCATATTCAATATGCTCACTTTTAAACATCACTTTCTTTTCCTTGATTGGATATTGGATTTCAGAAGCACTATGATCAAATATAACAACATGGAAACAAGAGTTCCCTTCATATCTAAATATCGGAAAGTAACCCAATTTACCAAGTAAAACTCCACAAAGTAACCAATAAAAAAATAATATATATATATATATATATATATTACTATATATATATTATATATTTGACCATGTGGTCGCAATTTCACACAAAAAGTGACCAATGGTAGAATTGTGAGGGAGGCAACCAAAGTGAAAAGTATAATTATATTTTTTTAAAACATATAAGTGAACTTGCACCATGGTCGCAAATATGAGCGGTAAATTTAAATTTTCATGAAATTTATGGCGGTGAATTTAAAGATTACGACCATCTAGTCGCAATATTTGGCGGTGAATTTCATTAATGCGACCAGATGGTCGCAATTATTGATGGGACTCGTGATATGACAGCTGTTCTGGAACATGGCAAAGTGGCGACCAGATGGTCGCTTTTCCAAGAAATGCTACCATATGGTCGCAAATATCTCAAGAAATGCGACCATTTGGTCGTATTTTCCCCAACACGCGCGACCTTTCGTTTCTGGTCATTATTACATATTTGCGACCATTTGGTCTCAAAATCTGATTTAAAATCAGATTCCTTTTCCTTTCCCCCCGGTTTCTTTTCTTCCTTTCTCTTTTTCTTTCTCCCTTTTCTTTCTTTTCTCTCTTTCCCCCGTTCCGTTCCCCGTTCTTTTTTCCCCGTTCTTACTCTAAACCAAAACACCCTAAACCTCCAATCCCGCTTTCTATTACGAGGTTAGTTTCGTATCCGTTTTAAGTTATTTTTAGTTTAAGTTTTAGTTTAAATTTAATTAGTTTAGTTTAATGTTGTTAATTTCATTAATTTTAGTTTAATTAATGTAACTTAGTTTAATTAAGTACTTAGTTTACTTAAGGTTAATTAATCTATTTTCGTTTACTTTAATTAATTGATACATTTTAGTTCAATCAATCTAATTTTAATTTATTTTAATTTAGTTTAATTTAATTAATTTGTTTAGTTATGTTTAGTTTTTATTAATTAATGTTAGTAATTAAATTTAATTAATGTTAGTTAAATTTAATAAATTTTAGTTTAGGGTAATCTAATAGTTGAAATCTTCATTACTTATTTTACTTTAATTAATTTCTTAGTTTAGTTTATTTTAGTTTTAATTAATTAATGTTAGTTTAATTTAATTAATTTTAGTTCAATTAATCTAATTTATTTTAATTCTTCATTACTTAATTTAGTTTAATTCAATTAATTTTAGTTCAATTAATCTAATTTTAATTTACTTTAATTCAAATTAATTAATTAGTTTATTTTAGTTTTAATTAATTAATGTTATTTTAATTTAATTAATTTTAGTTCAATTAATCTAATTTATTTTAATTCTTCATTACTTAATTTAGTTTAATTTAATTAATTTTGGTTCAATTAATCTAATTTTAATTTACTTTAATTCAAATTAATTAATTAGTTTATTTTAGTTTTAATTAATTAATGTTAGTTTAATTTAATTAATTTTAGTTCAATTAATCTAATTTTAATTTACTTTAATTCAAATTAATTAATTAGTTTATTTTAAATTATTTACTTAATTTATGTTAGTTTAATTTAATTAATTTTAGTTCAATTAATCTAATTTATTTTAATTCTTCATTACTTAATTTAGTTTAATTTAATTAATTTTAGTTCAATTAATCTAATTTTAATTTACTTTTATTCAAATTAATTAATTAGTTTATTTTAAATTATTTACTTAATTTATGTTAGTTTAATTTACATTATTTCATTAATTAATTAATTTAATTTATTTCAATATTTTACTTACGTAATTAGTATTAAATTAGTTTAGTTTGGTTGTAGGATTATGACGGGCAGACGACGTCCTCCCCAGTCAGACGAGCCTGACGACGCGGGTGATGAGGCGTCTCCGCGACGCCTCTCGCGCCGCCCTGATGCGGACGACTACGAGAGGAGTTGGACATCCTCTCTTGATTCACGAGACGGGACTTGCCGCCACATTGGATGATGCGATCCCTGAGACCGAGTCTGCGACACCATGACTAGGAGGACTCCCAGGCCACGACTCCTGGCTTAGCATCGGGGTGCATCAGGGTATGCGTCCTGGTCCGCATCGTGGTCGGATCCAGGCCCCCCTCCACTTCATGCACGCAGTTGTCTCGGTCGCGAGACTCTACCCTTCGGATTGAAGGGGATACGTAAGTAATTTTTTTTATTATTTTAATTACTTAATTTTTAAACCTTTAAAATTTTTTCAAAGTTTTTTTTTCTCGTTAACTAATACTTTCTAATAGCACAATAATTTTTATGATTTTGCAGAGTACAGCCGCATACAACCGTTTCAAAACGGTTTCGCGAGGTCCTCCAGAGCATGCCTCTACCCAGCGTCCTTCGCTGGCAGAAGATTCTGACGACGGAGAAACGTCGGATGTACGACAATTGGAAGGTAAAAAACATCATTTATTTTCATAATTAATTAATTTTGAAATTTATAGAAATAAATTTATTACTTTAACAATTTTTTATTTCAATTTTTTCAGGGCAAGTTTCCTGTTATCGATCCCAGGATATCACGGATGGTAGATTGTTCCCCCCTATGGGACAGCCACGTCCTGGGATCGATTCAAGGACCTCATGTACGGGGCGCGCAGAGCAAGCAAACAAACCGCCCCGTGTGGATGAGCCGGAGGACCACGCACGGCTTCTCACGAGCTTGAACACTCCTGAGGGCAAGGAGTGTCAAGCAAGAATAAGCGCCAGCCCAAGAATCCAAAAACAAGGCCAACGCAGCGAAGAATTCCACTTACGTACTTTTTTCTCGTTTTCTTTTTTCAATTAGTTATTAATTTATTATGTTTTATTCTTCAATCTTTAATTTTTTAAGAAACGAAACACGGGTGCCCCGTCCCGCCCGATGAGCTACACCACGTTCTTCACACGAAGAAGGACAGGACGTTTGTCGCGATAAGGCGAAAGCAGTTCAGGTATTTAATAATTTTTTCAATTATTATTTTTTCTTTAAAATTTTTCCTACCTTATATATTAACTATTTTATTTTCTGAATTTTAAATGTTTAGGAACGTTTCACGGAGTCCTTGAGTCAGCGGTTGCCCACACCAGACTCGCAACCGACTCAGGAGGACCGTAGAGAGGCGTTCTTGGAGGCTGCTGAAGGGGTTCGGCCTAATGGGTTAGTTCCTGGGCTCGGCTCTTACGGGCGACGCCTTTACGCAGATGTGCCCCGGCCTCAGCGGAGCAGAGCGAGTACTAGCTCTGGCCTTTCCCCGGTTGAGCAGCAGCTGCGCGCGGACATGGACGCTATGCGCGAGGACTTCGTTTCTCGAGTCGCTGCGATTGAGGCCGACATGCAGGCTCGAGTAGAGGCCCAGGTCACATCAGCTTTGGCCGCGTACTTCAGATCCCTAGGCGGCGGCCCTTCATCATCGACGCCTCTCCGCCACCCCCCCCCCTCATGAGTAGTTGTAGGATGCTTTGGTCGTATAAAACGTTTTTTGAATATTTGATATATATATTTTTTATTTTAATTCCAATTTTTTGTTATTAAATTTTAATATTAATTAAATAAATAATTAATAATTAATTTAATAACTAATTAACTAATTATTGAAATTTAAATTTTAAAAAAAATTCTTAAATGCGACCATATGGTCACTTTTAACGCGACCATCCGGGTCGTATTTTGATCGAGTTTAAAAGTGACCATTTGGTCACATAACATACGACCATTTGGTCACTTTTGTATGTGACCAATTGGTCACTTATCTTTCACATAAATTACGACCGGATGGTCACTTTTTGGTCACCATAAAATATGACCATTTGGTCAAAACTCCATTTGGTCAATATAAATTATGACCATTTGGTCACTTTTTATGTGACCAATTGGTCACTTATCTTCAAAAAGGTTGACTTTTTGGTCAAAAATTTTATGGTCGTATATTTGTGACTATCAAAAGGTTGACTTTTGCGACCAAAAATTTATGGTCGAATATTTTTGACTATCCACCACTTATTTTGTCACTTTTTTGGCCACCATTATTTAGACTCGCCTTTTGGTCGCAATTTCATGGTCGCAAATTGACAGTTTTTTTGTAGTGTATGGTCGTAATTATGGGCCTATAATTACTACCAGAGGGTAGCAAATATTGCTACCCATTGGTCGTAATTGTAATTTTTAATATTTTTTGGTTTATTTATTAAAAAAATGTTTCAATATTTGCGACCCCGGGGTAGCAAATATTGAAATTTTTTATTTTTAAAATAAAATAAATTTTTATTTTATTTTAATTAATGGAATATTATTTATTATTCATTATAAAAAAAGAACAAAATAAAATAATAAAATCTATAAAAAAAACAAAAATAATTTGTATAAAACCAAAAATGAATTACTAAAATATATAAAAATAGAACCAAAATAATTCATATACAACAAAAAAAAAAGAAGTAAATGAAAAAACAACTGGAGTGGTCGGGGTGGGGGCGCTGAAGATGAAGGTCCGGGGTCATTCGGACAACAAATAGCGAAGAATGCAACCAAAGAAGCTGCAACCTGCTCCTGTACTTGCGCGTTAACCGAAGTGCAGATCTCCTGGACCGAATCATGCATTGCCTGGACCTCTAATTGGAGCTACTGGACTTCTTCACGCAGCAGCCTCTCAACCATACTGCTCCTCCGCTGCGACCTTCTCTCAGGTCGAGGTACGTCTGCGTATAGACGTCTCCCGTAAGATCCAAGTCAGGAACAGATCCATCTGGCCGAATGCCATCTGCCGCTTCCAAGAATACTTCTTGTCAATCCTCCTGTGTCGGCTGGGACAATGTGTCCCTAAAACGGTCCTGTTCAAATTAGAAGTAAAACATAAACACTTTAGTTAAAATATATGTTTTAGTAAATAAAAAATTACAATGTAAGGGTAGACAAAACACATTACCTGAACCGCTTGCACCTTGTCATCCACAATAGTCCCGTCCTTCTTTGTGTGAAAGACTAAGTGTAACTCATCGAGTGGGACTGGACGTCCAAGCTTTTCTTCCTAAAAAAAACATAAAAAAAAAAAAAAATATTATTGTAAACGATTTAAACAAAAATTATTAATTATTTAGAATAAGAAAATAGAATGTACATAGGCAGACTTTCCAAAAGACGATGGTGCTCGTAGTGAGGAAGAGCCCCTCCAGTGTAGAGAGTAGAGTTCACCAAACGGCTATGTCGGTTTCTTGCAGATAGTCTAACTATAGCCTCAGTGAGCATGCTGGCCAGAAGTCGGGCGTGTTCCTCCTTACTCATCTAGATAGGGTGATTCGCTGCGTTCTTCTTTCGCGCCTGATAAATAATGTCTTTATATCGGAGTTGCATGTGTTTATCCTAGAGGGGAAACAACCTCTAATCCGTTACATCTACACCGATAGTAAATTTACCCTGCAAATATATAAAATATCTAGATAAAAAATTTACATTAGTTAAGTTTGTGAAAAAAAAAACAAGCAAAGATGTAAGATACGTAAAGAAAATTTTTTTTACCTTCCAATTGTCGAACAACCTACTCTTCTCAGCGTATGGAATCTTTGTCCAGCGAAACTCAGTGGGAAGAGGACCACTCTGAAGCACCAATCGAAACCGTTTCGAAATGGTTTTATGCGGCTGCAATATGATATTCATATAAAAATGGAATATTGAGAAATATAATTAGATTTCATATAAAAGAAATAAAAGAAATATAATTTTAAGAATACGGGTTACTTACTCATCTCCCTCGATCTGAAGTAATGCTGGATCACGAGGACGGGTGGGAGGCAGAACTGTTGGACCAGACCTAGAAGCTGAGCCCGATGCTGACCCGAAAGTACCTCGAGATGTCCCAAGTGTGTCATGTACTGCATGCGGAGTCTCGAGCTGTGTCTCAGGTACTAGTGTAGATGGAGCTGGGTCCTCGTACGGTGCAAGCAGATCGTCCAACTCCTCAGTCGCAGGTGTGCCAGTACCGAACGCATCATCATCATCATTGCCAACATCGTGTGATTGAGGAGGATGTCATGCGCCCATCATTTTTTTGTCTACGGTTGTAAAAAGAATACTACATTATTTAAACTAATGTAATTAAAATTAATCTTACTAAAACTAATGTAATATAATTTGAGTAAACTAATCTAAGTAAATTAAATGATACTAATTAAATTTTATGTAAACTATTCTAATTACATAAATTCTAACAAAATTATATTTAATACTTAATTAAACTAAATAAACTAAACTATACTAAATCAAAACAAATGTAGATAAATTAAAGTATATACAGTAACATCTAAGTATATTAATATAATTTAAACCCTAAATTAACACTAATCTAATTTAAACTAAATAACTAAACTATTCTAAAATACATAATTCTAACAAAACTATAATTAAATTACTTAATTAAACTAAATAAACTAAACTAAACTTAACTAATGTAGATAAATTAATGTATATACATTAACATCTAAGTATAATACTATAATTTAAACCCTAAATTAAAACTAATCTAATTTAAACTAACTAATTAAACTACTAAATACATTAATTCTAACAAAACTATAACTAAATTACTTAATTAAACTAAATTAACTAAACTAAATTAATGTACATAAATTAAACTAAATTAAGTAAATTAACCTAAAATAAGAACATAACCTAACCTGAGCCCTAATTCATTGAATTAAAAATTTAAACGAAGTTTTAAAAAGAAAATTTAGATAACTAAACGTTATTTTATGGACGAAAGAAAATCTAGAGATTTGAGAAAATGATCGTTGAGGGAACAAAATATAATGAAACAGTATTCAAGGGAAAGGGATATACGGGAACGGGGGAGGGCAAAAACGGAATGGAATGGGAAAGAAAAGAAAGGAAAAGGAAAGAAAGGAAAGGAAAAGAAGAATGGGGAGGGGGAGAATCCGTTCTGCCTTATTTAATTTTAATTTTTGCAACCATCTGGTCGCAAATTGTTATTATGACGGAATATGAGGAGTCACGCGTGCAGATAATTACGACCATCCTGGTCGTAAATTTGAATTCGTAATTATGACAAAAAGCGACCATTTGGTCGAAAATAGTTAAAATCACCGCCATAAATTTGGTAAATTTTCAAAATTACCGCTGTATATTACGACCATATGGTCGCATTTGACTATATTTGTTACCACACGGTCGTAATGCATGGATATAGCTGTTGATTTTTTTTTATTTTCTCGGGGAAAATTACGACTATCTGGTCACAATTTTCATTGGGAAACTAAAAAAATATAACAACCTGTCTGGAAAATTACGACCAGATAGTCGCATTTGACCTCGCCAAATACGACTATCTGGTTGTAATTTTCATTGGGAAAGTAAAAAAAGATAACACCTGTCATGGAAATTACGACTAGATGGTCGTATGTTGACCTTGCCACTAACGACCATCTGGTCGCAAATTTTAATTTTTGTTTTTTTGTTGTTGTTTTTGTTTATGTTTTTTTTAATAATGGACCAATTAAAAGAAAAAATAACTTCTTTCAGTCATCATCCTCTGTGTCTACTCGTCGTACTTCAAGTTCATCCTCAGACTCTAATTCAATTTCTTCTTCAACTGTTTCATCTTGTGAAGTTTCATGATCACGATCATTTGGAACATCTGTATTGTCTTCAAGTGTAATCCTTCCATCATTCAGTGGTTTAACAGTACTAGCGTTCTAACCATCATCAATCGCACGAAATCTTATCTCATCTTTATGGAAAGCACTGTACTCTGTAATGTTCTTATCAGAGATACCTTCTTATACATGGGACGATTTTACTTGACAAACAACTAACCAATCTGTCAGATTGCATCTATTACATGGATAGTTTAGATAATAGACTTGAATCTTCTATGAAGCCATGACAAACCTATCTTCTGTGCGCATATGTTTAGACTTATTAACCTCCATGATCTGTAAATGAGACAGCTTATGAATTCTGCCTTGTCTCGTTGTCTCAAACCACGTGCAATTAAACAAAACAATGCGTTTTAGGGTCAGACTTGCGTATTGAATCTCAATGATCTCATCTATTACTCTGATATAATTATCTTCATTGGTTCCGAACACTTGACCTTTTATGCAGACCCCACTATTTTTCGTTGCTCTGTTAACTGAATGCGTCTTCGTTTGAAATCTGTACCCATTACCAACGTACCCAGTATATGATCTTGCAACTCGTGCAGGTCCTTTTGCCAAAGAAATAATACGAGGATCAGTTACTGGCAATGTAGTTGAGTCAACCAATAATCACATATATTGTGTAAAAGGAAAATTCAAAATGCATTATATATTACAAAAATAAATTTGACACATTAGCTAAAAACTCACGTATGTAGAGAATCAAGAATGAAACTCTTTGTTAATCAGTGATCCCTCATCAGCGAATGTAAGACAAGGTCGTACCATTCGAACGTATAGGTTTAGAAACAATCTATATATGATATAACAATAAGTGAACAAATGTTTGAAACATTTCAAATTGTGTTAAACTATGAACATATCATTAAAAAAATGTACTCTATGTATGGCTCCACTTCGGTACAGTTGCATGACACGTACGTTTGGATAACGTGATACTCACATCGGTCAACAGCCTCCGCACACTTTTACCAACAGTCATGCCAGCCTATGTAAATATGGACAAGTCATTTACATCAACACCTTTTAGTAAATTTTCAACAACATTTTGCTTCACCGATCTATACGTCTCTGCAATGTGCTGATCAAAATAGTAGGAGTAAAATGTGGTAGTCTCTTATGTAAGGTACACACTACTGATAGATCCTTCTACTCGTGATCTATTTCCGATCATCTTCTTCAACAGACGTAAGTACCTGTCCATACAATGTAAAACATACGTTAAATATTCAAATATGCCTGAATGCATTTGTAACTAACATTATGAGTGTTTTACCTTTCAAATGGGTACATCCAATGGTAATGCACCAGACCTCCTAAGAATGTCTCGTATGGAAGATGCACGGGAAGATGCTCCATTGAGTTAAAAATGGCAAGTGGGAACATTCGCTCCAACTTACAAATGATAACAGCAATCTCCGAGCTCATTGATGCAACAGTTGCGTTGGTCAATTCAGTACAAGTCAAGTCCCGAAAAAAAACACTCAACTGCTTAAGCGGCTCCCAATGTCTATGCTCTAGAAATGGCCTGAATGCGACCGACATCAATTGTTGCATGAATACATGACAATCGTGATTTTTGATCCCGAACATTATATGTTTCTGGCTGTCTATACACCAACTGAGATTGGAAACGTATCCGTCTGGGAATTTGATTGATCTTATCCACTCAAATAATGTCTTTTTTTCCTTCGTGGTCAACATGTACTTTGCTTTAGGGTAATGTTCATTAGCATCAGGCTCCAACTCAGGGAGATGACATATCTCTTGGATATCATAATGTGCCTTCAGATTTTCCTTTGTTTTTCCTGGAATGTTCAGATTAGTGTTGAACACGTTGTCAAAGAAATTCTTCTCAATATGCATTACGTCCAAGTTATATCTGATTAGTAGATCTTCCCAATACGATAGATCCCAAAAAATACTCTGTTTCTTCCATCCGGTGTTTTTCCCAGCTAACTTGTTTGCATTCTCTGCACCTTCACATGTAATCTTCTGCATGCCTAGGGCATCTGTACCGAGATGAATTTCTCACCCGCTAAACATTGTCGAAGGTATCTCTTTTCGTGCACGTCAACCTTTCTTCCAATCAATATTGTTAGAACGAAATGAATGATTCAAAGGTAGAAATCTTCTCGACAATCAAACCAACAAGTTTTTCGACCGTCTCTTAGAGAAAATGCCTCTGTGTCAAGCATGCAATGTGGACATGTGTATTTTCCGGCCGTACTCCATCCTTTAAGATGATGAGAGAAGGTATGGATTATTTATCTACATATTATGACTAAGCAAGCAATTTTGAAAACTAATAAACAAAGAAAAGTAAAAATAATATATTGAACATACCTGATAACATTGAATACGTTGAGAAGTCACTGATCATCCAAATTAATGCAGCGCGCATCAAGAAATTTTGTTTCCTTGATATATCGTACGTCATAACACCATTAGTCCAAAACTTTTTCAACTCTGCGATAAGTGGTTGCAAATAAACATCCAGTTTTTGTTTTGGACTCTTCGGACCAGGAATGATCACAGTTAAAAAAATCATCGGGTCTTTCATGCACATCAAGGGTGGCAAGTTATACGGGGTCATCATCACCGGGCATACTAAATATTGTGCTCCTGACGCCCCAAACGGGTTAAAATCGTCCGTGCATAATCCCAATCTAACATATCTAGGATCTTAGGAAAAATCTGGATGACACTTATTCAAATGCTTCCACGCCGTAGCATCTGAGGGATGTCTCATAGCTCCTTCATCTTCAGAATGCTCGTGTAACGTCCCGTCATTTTGAAGTGAATTTTTTTTTAATTAATTTTTATTTATTTTATTTTATTTAATGTTATTTATTTCAATTTAAGTGTTTAGTTTAATTATTATTTTGTAATTTAGAAATTTAGAAGTTAATTTCGCCCGAAATTCTTTTTAATCGTTTTAATACTTTAAATTTCGCTTCGGTGACATTAATAATTATTAATAGGCCAATTAATAATTATTAATCACCTTTAGATTTATTTAAGAGCTTCGGGTTTCGATTTAGAAGTCAAAATTCATAAAAGGACGCAACCGTCATTTTCGATTTCTTAAAATATCCCAAAACAATATTCATTCATCTCTAAAATATCACCAGTTGACCAAAGTTGACCAAAACTTCATATTTTTCTTCCTTTGGTCGTGGGTATCAAGAGGAGAAGGGATTTTTTTAGGTTTTGCTCGTTTCTCGACGGATCGGCTTGATTTTGGTTGTATCGGAAAGCCCTCGAGTCCAGGATTCCTTTCCACCTAACAATCGTGCTTTCCACTCGAGTTCTAAGGACTTCTCGGTAAGTTAAAGTTCAAACCCTAAGCTCCAAATAGTGTTTTAATGGAGTTTCCTCTTTGATTCTTCGATTTCTTGTCGGGAAACTCGGTGTTTGTAAATACGGGAGTTGTTTTAAGAGTTTTTGAAAACTTTCCCTTAACCCTAAAACCGAGTTTTAGTCAAAACCCTTCCTTTTGAAATTTACCTTTTGGGGTTTATTTATGGGTTAATCATTATTGAAATAATGTTTATTGTAATTCAATTCGGGATTTGGCATATTGTTCAAAAACCCTAATTATCGATACCCATTGAAATCGGGAATATCGAATTTGCTTTAAACCAACTGAAACACATCTAAATTGCCTAAAAACCGGAAAACCAAACCCGAGACCCACTTTTCATGGGGGGGATCGAGAGCCTAATGTTGGGGTTTGTTGAGTTTTTTGTCGTTTTGTACACTTAGATGTTGTTTGATCGTTATGGGTAATTTATTGATTGTTAGATATAATTCTAATTGTAGGTGGTTTGAACTTTGTTTGATCGCTCTAATGGAGGTTGGGTGCAAAATCGTATTTGGCTAAGGTGAGAATAGTTAGGGTTTAAAGTAATTTTAGAAAGCGAATAAGTATGATGGTTTGTAGAATAAAACTAAGACTAAGATTCGAATCTAAGATTAGAGGGAGGTGAGTTAGTGCCTTAGGATTAGGAGTTAATCCTTTAAGTGAGAACTTATGAGTTCTCGTGGAAAGCATTGAATCTTAGAAATTACTAAGTTAGATTCGTTTTCGAAGCTTAGGTTGGATCATTAAAAGTAAAAGATCCAAACTTTTATATAGATCGATTAATAGAACCTCGGATTATATTGGAAGTTTAGAATCCTGGAAGGTATAGGCTAATCGTTTAAGATAGGATTTACTTGTATTAATGTAGCGGAGTTCGATTTACATATCGTTTGTCCGAGATTCCTATCTATTTTACTTTATGTTTTTTACTTTATGCCCCTCTACTTTATGCTTGCATTGACTACTTTAATTCCGCACTTTACTTATTTACTTTTACAAGGATATGCAGGCATATGAATATCATATTGCACCATAACATTTTCGCATCATTCATTGAAAAAGAAATGAAGGGGAGAATGTTGGAGCCTACGGGTAGTGTCCGCATCACCTTCAGAGAAAAAGAAACGAAAGTAAGAAAGAAAGGAAGGGAGAATTTTGGAGCCTATGGGTAGTGTTTGCATCACCTTCAGGAAAAAAAAAGAAAAGAAAGTGAAAAAGAAAATAAGGGAGAATGATGAACCCTACGGAAAGTTCAGATCACCTTCAGAAAAAGAAAAGAAAGTGAAAAAGAAAAGAAGGGAGAATGATGAACCCTATAGGAAGTTCACATCACATTCAGAGAAAAGAAAAGAAAGTGAAAGAAAAGGAGTTGAATGGTATCCTATGGGATGTACGCATTACTTCTTCATTCATAGGGGGTTGAATAGTATCCTACGGGATGTTCGCATTACTTCCTCATGCATAAGGTTGAATGGGTATCCTACGGGATGTACCTATTATCTTCATTCATGTACATAGGGCAAATACGAAATCCTATGGGATGTCCTCATGCATTCATGCTTATGATCGATGAAATAGAGAATCGAGATGTTTTATTTTATGTAAAGTATATTTACTTTTCTTATTTATGTCGCAACAAGTAATTGGATGAGAATTAGACTACGTGTGTTAGTAGTATCATCCTTTGGATATTATAGAATGGAATTACTTAATGTTTGGAGAAATTTAGGATTGATTGTGTCAGATTAATTGGACACAAATCGGAATACGGGTTTGAGGTCTAACCTTACTTTTTATGCTTATTATTCTACTGGGCTTAAGTTGTTAGCTCATGATATTAAAACATTTCAGTTGTTCGGGTCATGAGAGAGGAGCTGGTGTGGCTTGATCGAGATGATGATGATGATGTTGAGATGGATTAGTTGTCATTTAAAAGTTCCGGAACTTGCCTTATCTTATTTTGTCTTGTTTTCGGTCTTTGAGATGTAAAATTTGTTATAAGCTCTTAAGAGCTTTTCATTTCACTTTTATTATTATAACCTCTTTGCACTCCTGATAGGAACTTGAGTTCCTTATGTTTTTAGATTTCGGATTTTAGATTGTAAACAGGTTATGGATAGTCCGAGTTTTAAACATACCCATGCCAAATTTTTATTAAATTTAAAGTCTTTCTCTGTCAATCTGATTTTAAATTATTTAAAAGTGTCGGGTCATCACAGCTCGTGATGCCATCTCATATGAGAAGTTGTCACATCTGATGCATACAATTGTTGCAGACGCGGGGTCAGTGGTAAATAGAACATGCGGGTGTGTGGAATCAGGATGCATCTCCCTTGTTTAAATCTTGGCTGGAAGCAAAATTTGTAGTGATGCAGACTCTCATCCACATCCCATGCATCCTTTTCGATATGAATCTATTCTCTCCTCGGGTAAACCGAGACCCTCCACAAGTTTCTTTGTGTCGTACAAACTCTCAAGCAGCATGTTTTCTGGAGGAGCACATCGACGAAACCAGTATGCAATTGAATCAAATCCTCTCACTGGTATGTGGTACTGCGCTTTTATATTTAAAACTTTTGTAGTTGCAGCAAGTTGGCTAACCTCACATCCTCCACACAACGGTCGACTAGCTGTGGTCAGCATCTCGTGCATTTTACGTGCTTCTGGATTCATTTCCTCTTCAACGAAAGTTTGTTCTTCATCTTCTCTTTCGCGATTCATTTCATTACCATACCCAGCATCATCAATTATCATCTGCTGCATTTGACCGAACTGGTTTTCTTCAATATGGACTGCAATGTCAACATGTGAGCTGCTTCCTTCATACTGTCTAGATTAGTGTACTGCAGCGTTGAATATTTCCTTCGTTTCACCTTGGTACACCCAGTGATAATAATTTTGCACAAAACCCCGACTATAACGATGCTTCTTAAAATCAGGAACCAGTATGATTTTTCTATTAACACATTTTCTGCAAGGACATCGCAGTTTTTGACTATATTTTTCGTAATACTCAGTTCCCATACAAAACTCAACAAATTGATGAGCCCTTCAACGGATTCATCATTCAAAAAACCGTCAATTAAACAAATGTACATCCATTCTCTCATTTTATTTTTTGTGTGTTGATAAACTATGTATGGAAGTGCATTTTATAGGTGGTTAATCTGTCATTTTGTGACCAAGCCATCACAAAAATTGGCAGCAATATAAGTAATATTCCCTCCATTTTTTGCGACCAAATGGTCGCAATTGGTCTCAATATATTTCCCTTCAAAAAATAAAGTGACCGGGAATATGGAGAGTCTCTTGAATGCGACCACCAAGACGAAATATATTTGTGACTCACTCGTCGTAATTTTGGCGCCATTCTTTCGCGCCAAAATTTGCGACTACCATGATTTGGGGTCATTTAATAACGACCAAATGGTCGTAACTATTTATGACCACTAGGTTGTAATCTTGGCTCCATAATTTCACGCATTTTTTTACGTCTACTTATAGAATACGGTCGCATTTTGGTCATAGTTTTTGCGACCAAATGGTAGCTCTGGGTCAATGCTTGGTTTTACGACTCGATTAGTCGTAAAAAAGCAACCACATGTTCTAGTCGTAAATTGACAGTTTTCTTGTAGTGTTTAACAATCTTAATTTTGATAAATTGTGTATAAATGATTAAAAAAAACTAATAAAAAGTCAATATCAAAACAAATATTATACATAGTTTAACACGTTTATTTGTTATAAATGATGTATATTTGATAAACCAAAAAAAGAAACAAATAGCAATACCTATTCATTTCATTCTTAATGCTAAGCTCTAAGTTTGTATAATATGTTTATCATTAGTAAACATAGTAAACCCAGTATTCATGTTCAATTAATAAGATTTAAATGTCAGATTCAACTGTTTAATAATAGTAAATGAGAGTTTTCGTTTACTTAAGGAAACTCAAAAAACGTTGAAGTCATCAAGAAAGAAAGGAAACGAATTTGAGGAGAAAACATTAAAAAAAGTTTAACAAAAGTAAAAGAAATACAAGGTTGAATTAAAAAAAACACAATGAAATAGATGACCAACCCGGATTGTGCTTTTTGACAACATTTTTATCATTTCTCACATCCTCATACCTTTTGAGATCGGTATGACTAATTACTTCTATTAAAAGACATTTTTTTTCACCTCAAAATTTACGTAGTTTTGATGTAAATACCCAACTTCTTATTCTAAATTAAAAATACAATATGAGCAGCAGAATACTTTTAAAATAAATAACACCTAATAAACAAATTTTGGTAGAACCCATATCTTTCACAAAACGGGGTTGCGCAACCCTTTTTAATTATAAATCCAAAGGTTTTAGAAAAATAACATGCATCAAGTCTCAATGATCAAATAATTGAAAAACATGCTAAAATTCAAATGTGTAGTGACACAAGGGCTTAGACAGACATAGTTCAATGCAAATTAAGAAAAGTAAATCAATCCATGGACTTTAAAACAATCACTGGCTAAAGCTCTATCAAGCAGCACTGGCTCCGCGACCGCGACCTTGTCTCGCACTTGAAAGTATAATATCATGAGCAAAACACCCAGTGAAGATAAACGAAAAAGAAGGTAACTTTAGGACTAAATTCTAAATCTGAATTAATGTCCAAAGTTCTAACTAGCTCTTTAATACCCAAACCCACAATAAAATTACTCAATCTCATTCTAGCTCATGGCTATTTAACACATCTCAAAGCAGAACTTCTCAATTCAACATACTAGATAAGAATTGATAACTACACTCCAAGACTTACCCTTTTCTTAAAGGTTAGGCTACATAACAAAGAATCTCATAGTCATTATCTCTTCATTCATATAGCATCATACACATCATTAATGTCATTATTAAGTACATGGATAAAATCAGATAATGAAAAGAACATACAACATATACATTAGCTCATTATCTCTCCTATTAATGCATCCACTATATGTAACCTAAGATCATGCAAAGACACCTGCAATCCTTTCATAGCTAGTTTATATTGAAACAAAACACTTGGATAATACTAGATAATGCAAAGAACGCACAACATATACATTAACTCATTATCCTTCCCATTAATACATCCACCACAAGTAAACTAAGATCATGCAAAGTACACAAAGTCTCTACAAATATTTACCATTAACAACTACAGGAATAAATAAATAGAGTCTCAAATCGCATATCCTATAAATCACCGAATTAGATCATAATACATACATTCCTACATTAAAATATCAAAAGCAAACCATAATTCTAGGAAATAAACATAGGCATTCTAAATTAACCAATTCCATAACCATTGTTTAAACCCATAAATAATCGTAAGTCAAGAATCAATACTAAACTCCATAAACAAAATTAAAATAGCTAAGAACGCTCTTTTTCACTTTATTTCAATGTTTACTTATCACCTGAAGCATGCAAATTGTTCATTAGACTTAGCACCTAAATTTACCCAAATATCTATCTATCCTCACATTTTGATATAACTTATAAACAACTTCCAAACACGATCCTTGACCGAGAATTCACTCACCACCTATATTAAATTATATCTAAAGCATTCAATTCAACCAAACAAGCATCAAATGATTTATTAAAAGGAAAACAACCAAAAGCATCCCGGGTTTGGCCCCAACATTATCACAGTTGAAGGTCTAAAATCCCGGGGGGGGGGATGCTCTCTGTTTCGGGCTAATTTTGAGAGGTTCTAGATTAGTTTGGGTTAAGTTCTTCAGTGTTTAAGTCAATGTGATACGAATCAAGGAGCCTTAATGTTCATCTTTTTCGAGCTTGCATTCATTGTTCTTCAAGTTCATGACAAGCTCAAGCTACAAACTACATCAATAAAAGGTTCAAGATTAGTTCAATAAATGGAAGTCAAGTTCAAGCATAGTTCATTAAATGCAAGTCCACTTCAAGCCTACTTCATTAAATGCAAGTCAAGTTCAAATCAAGTTCATTTAATGCAACCGAAGCTCCATTTAATGCAATTCAAGACATCAATGCTGCTCAAGACTTGTTCATGACATCTTAAGGCTTCATTTAAGACTCTCAATTCATACATGTGATCAAGATGTTTGAGTTACAAAGGCTCAAATGTCATATTTGTAACTCCCCACATATCGGTTACACTTTAATAGTTCAATAGGCTAGTTAATTGCCATTATTTCGAACTTTACTATGGCTGGTTGTCTGATAACTCCATGAAAGTAGAGTTATAATGCCTTTTATCTTGTTAACATTTCAAGAGAGTAGATGAGTAATGAATAGATTTTAGGCAACTTTAGCTTAGTTTTAGGACTTTTATAATTTATCTTTTATTTCATAGGTTTATACTGTTCTTTTCCTTTTTTATGATAAATTGAGCTTAAATGTGTTATTATATGCCTTGATAGGTTTAATATGTATTTTGGAGCTGATTGTAGATGTTTTGGAGCAAGAAATTGAAGATAAACCTAATGAAACAAAGTTGTTTTTGGTACAGGTCTGAAGCAGCTCAACACACCAGTTCATGAAGAAATCTTGCCCTGAGTCTGAAGCAGTAAAGAGTGCATATGCCAGCTCATTTAATGAACCCATTTTTGTCTTTTCTGCCTGAGTTCCAGCCTCTGTTTTCAGCGTTTTTCAGCCCTAAAAACATAGCATCTCTTGGTATAAAAGCTTCCATTGATGTCTTAGAAGAGGGGGATGCTTAGAGATTGTTAAGGTGGTTTAGGGGATATTTTAAGGTTCTTAAAGGATGGCCTTAGAGGCCTTGCCACATCCCTTGGAGAAGAAGACTCGTGAGAAATATGGGTTTTTCATCTTCAATTTTCTAGAAAAGAAGGAGATCTAAGCTGATTGTGAAGGGGGGGGAAAGCTCCTCAAACTTTGGGGAAGTTTCAACTCATCCTTAGCTTCTCTTTTCTTACTTTTAGTAGCATAGTTTTAGCCATCTAGTTTAAATTTTATCTTATTGTATGGATTATATGTTGGGGATGTTATTTACTGATTTATTGCTTTATTTTATGCATATGAGTAGCTAAATTAAGTTTGGGTTCATATAAGCTGATGAGGGAAAAGTGACAAAAAGACTTGATTTTGTTGAATCTTGACGAATGAATGTTTGTGTAGTTACTTTCTTAATCTATATCTCTCCATAAGACTCCATGAAAATTAGTAGGAGAAGATTTCCTTTGCATTGATAGATGAATTAAGGAATGCTAAAAAAGAAAGCTAACTAATTTATGAGAACTATGTCACTAGAAATAGGGTAAGTTCTTATAGGTTTGGGTTAAGATGTAGTATTTGGAACTTTTAATTACTAAATCTTAGAAATAAGCTTAGGTAGTTGATAGTTAAAGTTTGTGAGTTTTGAAAGAAACCATATTGTATTCCATTCACACACATAACCTCATATCCATTTATTCTATCAAATCTTAAGAATCAAGAAGCAAAGTTTGCAACATTGAGGACCAAAGTTCCCCTAGACCATACATGAACCCTCTCATCTAAAAGTAGACCAAACCTTACTTAACTAAGCACTCTAAACTTGTCTTAAAAACAACTATCCTTGTGGGACACGACACTCACTTACCACTGTATTACTTGTTGACCATCTGCACTTGCATACCATCCACCACACACCACCTAGCTTAACCACTGTTTCATCCAACACTGTCTTTTGGCCTTTTTCATTCATTTTTATCAGTTATTTTTGTGCATTTGGAAGGCTACAAAGCCATGGAACTTGCTTGTAAAAGATTTAGAAGATTGAAGTTAAAATACGAAGTCTCATTGAGAGCATTTTCTTTTAATTATTGTGAGTCGTGGTTACCTTTTCAATTTATCATTCCTTATGTTTAGGGTGGCTGTAGAATCGAGCCATTAGGATTGATCATTCAAATTTTATGGATTGATTTGAATCTAGAACAAGAAATCCAATTCTTGTCTTTAGATCTTTGATCATAAGGATAATCATTTTTCTAGCCTTTTTCCTTGGGTTGTGTCAAATGGCATATGTGGGTTCTTTAGTCTTGTTCTTTTGGGGTCCTTAGTTAAGTTTAAGGGTTCTAAGAGCATTTTGAAAGAGTTTTCGTATCATTTGGTATCAGAGTTAGTGTTTTTCTTATTTTTCAGCAACTTCAATTTTGTGAGTAAGTGTTTTCAATTTTTGAATGAATTTTTGAATTTAGCCTTTTGTATGCTTTTTATTATCATCTAAATAAGCTACGTCTAGGCTGCCACTTGAAAATTCAATCTCGAACTCCACAAATCTTGAAATTTGTAACTGCCACTTTTTCTTGACTTCTTTGCTTAAAAATTCCGTTTTTGCTTTTTTAATCTATTTTTCTTGTTTTGATTTTGTTTCTTTTCATTATTTTAGATTGTTTAAATACTGATTGCTTTATTTTTGGTACTTTAAACACAATTTTCTTCCTATTGACCATAGCATATCCAAGAGCCTAAATTGACATTTTGGCCTACCTTGAATGTTTAAACACGAGAGTTGCTTGAGTGATATTTTGTGAGGGAGTGTTGTGAGCTCCAAAAACATGTCACAATGGGAAAATAATCCAGGTGAGATTAGTGAAGCTAGGTGGAGAGAGGCACAAATGGGAACTTTTGCTAGACTTACCCAATCTTTAGAAGAGCTTAATGAGCGCATAGGTAGATTAATGAAGGCTAGTAATCACCAAAATAGGGATAAAATTGAAGAGGAGTTAGTTTGTGAAGTTGAAGGAGAACTAGTCACGGATTGGAAAGGGAGTGACATTGAGGAAGAATTTCTTGAGGAAGCCGAAGAGGGTGATAATATGGAAGAAAATATTGAGGATCCCGTGGCAACTGATGGTAGTTGGGAGGAAGGAAATCAACTAGCACTTTTGTGTAGGAGAGTTCTAAATTCTAAAATAAAGGATGATTTTGAAGATGACCAAAGACACAACTTGTTCCATACTAGGTGTTTAGTGAATGAGACTCCATGTAGTGTTGTGATTAATGGTGGAAGTTGTTCCAATGTTGTGAACTCGATTCTGGTCGAGAGACTCAATTTACCTACTAAACCACATCCCACACCTTACAAGTTACAATGGTTAAATAATAGTGGTGAGGTGAAGGTGCATAAGCAAGCTATCATTTCTTTTAGCCTTGGAAAGTATAAGGATGAGGTAGTTTGTGATGTAGTGCCAATGCATGTCAGGGATATACTTTGGGAAGGCCTTGGCAATTTGATAAAAGAGTGACCTATGATGGCTACCTTAATAGGTACACTTTTATCAAGGATGGAATGAAGACTACTTTGGTACCTTTGCCTTCAAAAGAGATTTTCATTGATCAATGTAAGCTTGAACAAAGGAGGCTTGAGTTTGATATAAAAGAAAAGGAGTTGAAGGAAAAAGAATTGAGTGAAAACATTGAGAGAAAAGAGAAGAATGAAAAAGAAATGTGTGAACACTTAGAGGAAATAGAGCGAAAAGGTAAATTAGTGAGCTTTCATGTAAGAATGAGTGAGGTGAAGAAAGTTTTTCTTAGTCAAAAGCCTAATTTTGTGCTTATGTGCAAAGAAGACTCTTTAGCAACTAACCTTAACCAATATTTGCCTAGTATGTTTGAATATCTTTTTCAGATTTGGAAGGGCAAGCAAGAAGGTATGTTGAATGTAATAAGGTAATCAAAACATTTCTCTATGAAACACATTATCATCATGGTAAAGAGAATGTTGTAAGCAAAATACTTTCTTGGCGGAATGCTTTATACTCTAATCTGATTTTTAAGCATGTGAAAGTCCTTGATAATGAACAACTTGAAATTAAAAGTTTTAAGCATGTGAGAAAGTTGAATTCATTTGGGAATGTATATCCATCCTATGTTGTTAATTTTACCTTGATAAATTACAATGTATTACAACCTGTTTTGCATGAATGGGAAACTCAAGATAAGATAAATGAGATTTTAGGATCAATGCTTAAAGAAACTAACTCTAAAGAGGAAACTTGGTAGAATTCTTTATATTTTGTCGAGAATACATGTATTAGGAGAATACATCATAAAAATGTTTGTTTTACAAATAAACTTATTTATGGTCTTTATGCTATTACTTCCTTTGAGTTGCTGCCTTTAAGATCTAATATTTTTGTGTGTAATTCAGCCCATTTTAAATTTGTTTTCATCTAATTCATGCACATGGATGAGGAGAAAATGATTGAGGATAAAGTTTTTCCATTTAGCTCAAAAATGAACAAAAAGAGAAAACCGCTTAAGTTTCATCTGAGGGCATGGATTTGGATGCATTTTCGAAAGAAAAGTCTTCAAAAAAAGACTAAATTTCATCCAAGGGGTGATGGACCTTATCAAGTCCTTGGAATAATCTACTCAAAAGTCAACACCATTGTGTTACAAGGTGAGTATTTTTCGAATTCAATATTTAAAGTTGCTGATTTTTCATCTTTTATTGTAGGGCATGAAGATTTGGATTCGAGGACGAATCCTTTTCAAGAAGGAGGGAATGATATGAATCAAGGAGCCTTAAAATTGATCTTTTCCGAGCTTGCATTCATTGTTCTCCAAGTTCATGGCAAGCTCAAGCTACAAACTACATCAATAAAAGGTTCAAGATTAGTTTAATAAATGGAAGTCAAGTTCAAGCATAGTTCATTAAATGCAAGTTAAGTTCAAATCAAGTTCATTTAATGCAACCAAAGCTCATTTAATGCAATTCAAGACATCAATGCTGCTCAAGACTTATTCATGACATCTTAAGGCTTCATTTAAGACTCCCATCAATACATGTGATCAAGATGTTTGAGTTACAAAGGCTCAAAAATCAGATTTGTAACTCCCCACATATCGGTTACACTTTAATAATTCAACGAGCTAATTAATTGTCATTATTTCGAACTTTACTATGGCTGACTGTCTTTTGGCCTTTTTCATTCATTTTTGTAAGTTATTTTTGTGCATTTAGAAGGCTATAAAACCATGGAACTTTCTTGTAAAATATTTAGAAGATTGAAGTTAAAATACAATGTCTCATTGAGAGCATTTTCTTTGAATTGTTGTGAGCCATGCTTACCTTTTCAATTTGTCATTCCTTGTGTTTAGAGTGGCTATAGAATCGAGCCATTAGAATTGATCATTCTAATTTGGTGGATTGATTTGAATCTAGAACAAGAAATCCAATTCTTGTCTTTAGATCTTTGATCATAAGGACAATCATTTTTCTATCCTTTTTCCTTGGGTTGTGTCAAATGGCATATGTGGGTTCTTTGGTCTTGATCTTTTGGGGTCCTTAGTTAAGTTTAAAGGTTCTAAGAGAATTTCAAAAGAGTTTTTGTATCACAATGGGTAAGTGTTTTTAGGGCATTTGAAAAAGTTTTGGTCACCCAACTCAAAGAAAACACAAAAGTTTCAAGGGGAAGTGTACTATGAAGCCCACGGTTTTCAAGGGACTTTTATAGAGTTAATGGTTTAAATTTTTGAAGACCAAAGGCCAAAGAAATAACATAAAACAAGTTTAAATACTTATTTGATTTGTAATTTCCAAGCTCTAAGTGATGGAACTTGAACCTTACATACCAAATTTTAAATTTAAGAAAAAGGGAGAGAAACCCATAGAAAAATAAAGTGAATCTCACCCTCAAAGTTTCTTAGAAGTGGGAGGAAGCTCTTCAAAATTTAGGGGAAAGAATATACATATTGAGAACGTTTTAATGCAAGTGGAATCACACAGATCAATGAAGAAATGAAGAAAACCTAGTGGTTCTCTTCCTTGATGGTTTCCGTTGACCTTTCAGTGATAATGGGAGGGTTTTTCTTTTCTTTGGTTTAAATGAGGGAGAAAGAGAGAACCCTATTAGGTGAGGGTATTCTTTTAATTTGCAAAATGGCCAAAACTCTTCATTTTCCATTAAAATTAACCTCATGCAATAGAAAACTATGGATTTCCTAATTAAACACATAACAAACACAATTCTAAATCATAACACGTTTGATTAAGCTAGAAAGGTAACTATATATTATTAATTGGGTCAATTAATAATATTTAGTTCCCTTGGGTTTTAAAAATAAATATTTTTAAATAAATTAATAACTAACCAGAAATTTATAATTAACTTAATTAACTAAATAAAATAAATTCTACTTATAAAATCTAAAGACGTTACATTTGAGCTTCATCTTAGGTTCCACCTCATAAAATTAAAAATCATATATTTTTTTCTTAGAGACAACGATACTAGAAACTTCGTTTTTAACAAGAGATCAATAGACATAGATCTCATTATAGATGAAATAAAAATGACGAGAACAAAATGAAAGAGAAATTCAAGATATATATGTCGTAAGGGAAAAAATTAGTTCGAGGTAATTAACCCATTATGGACCCATGAAGGGCCCGACCCAATGGTTGATTGGGCTCAACCAAGATGATGACTCCTTGATTGAGATGACCATTTGACCAACTCTCAATTAAGGTAAGGCTGCACCGTCAAGATCCACAATCCCAACATGAACTCTGACAGTTCAGGTCAACTCTGATCTATACACCCTCCCTGGAATGGTCATAGACAATAAAAAAATTCGATCAAATTGGGCTCGAAATAAGAAGGATATCACGGAATGAGCATGAGGCTCAAATAGTCAGAAGATACTAAAGAACCTGGAAACGATTCCCTACCATTTGAGTTCTCCTACAGATTTCCCTCCTTGATGTACGCAAAAGCTCAATCAATGCTGGCCCATTAAGTTGCAATAAAAGGCGAGTGTCACAACCTAAAACGAGTAATGAACATTCTATCTTGAGAACTCTAACAACATTATCTTTACTCTAATTCATATAACGACACTGTCAATTTTCTTGATTAGATCATCATAGGCCATTTAGCAGGAACCATATTAGTGTCATATTGACTATGTTTTTATAGTTTTTATGTGACATAAAAAAGATGAACACACGTGATTGACAGTAGAAGAAAATCATCATCTAGAGTCTTATTGTTTAGAGATGGTGGGGATGACAAGGTTGGCTTAGAAAAACATCATTATTTGCAAATATCAAATTTCACAGATGGAAATTTGATATTTGTGCCCAATGGACCCAAAAAAATGAGTTTAGGAAACTTACACAAGAAAACTTTAGGAGAGGAAATTTTCTCCAAACTTCTTGTAATGGAAACCCTCTTCAAATTCAAAATTTTCCAAGAAAAAGAAACAAATTTGATGAAGAAATAGAAGAGAAAGGAAAACTCCATCTTCCCACTAGACGTGGCTGGCGCAAAGGAGGTGAAGGGAGGGAGATGTATAATTTTTTACACAATGGATAGAGGAAGGAACCCTAGGTATCTTTTTAGTTGTTTTTTTAATTAAAAAATAATAATTGCTAAGTAGTCAAAAACTTTACCCAAGTTCAAAATAAAACCTCATGCAATCCATATGCCATAGGTTTTTAATTAACTCCAAACTAAAATGCACCTCTAAATCCTCTCACTTATAATTAAGCTAAAAATAAATCTAAATAATATTATTTGGGTCAATTAATAGTATTTAGTTTTGTAACATCCCGTTACTTTTGGGGGTAAATTTTTTTAATTTTTATTTTATTTTATTTATTTTCTTTAATTAAAGTATTTAAGGTTAATTTAAAAAAAATAGCGATTTCGATTTTAGTAGCTATTTTCGTCCGAAAACCCTTTTAATACTTTAAATTCGTTTCGGTGACATTAATAATTATTAATGGGCCAATTAATAATTATTAATCACCTTTAGATTAATTAAAGAGCTTCGGGTTTCGTTTTTAAAGTAAAAACAAAAGAGGGACATAGGCGTCATTTTCGATTTCTTAAATATCTAAACACTATTCATCCTTCTCCTTTATTAAGCCAAAATTAGACAAAAATCATAAATTTCTTCTCATTTTTTCATCCCAAACCCGTAGCTTAGATAGAAAAAAAAGAGGAGAGAAAGAATTTGTCACCCCGGCTTCGTTTCTCGACCGTTTTTATCGTGCCTTAGCTCGTTGGAAAGCTCTCGAGATGTACTTTCTACCCATCCTAACAATCAAGGTTTTTGCTCATTTTCTCGAGGCCTTAAGGTATGACAAAGTTTCTAAAATTTGATGTGAATAGTATTTTAATGGTGGTTTTGGATTGAAATCTTCAAATTCGTTCACCGAAGCTTGAAGCTTTCCATCGGGAAAGTCGTTTTGATCGATTTTAGAAACTTCCCCTAAACCCTAAAACCGAGTTTGAGCCGGAAACCCGTCCCATGTGATTTTCCCTCACTTGGCCATGTTTAGGATGTTAGGGTTATTGTGTTTTTGCTATTTACTTAATTTTTCGGAAATCGATTAATGAACAAAACCTTAATTTACGTATACCCATTGTATTTGTGAACCTCCAAAGTATCCAAAACCAAACCGAAACACCTCTAAAATGCATAAAAGCCGGAAAACCAAACCCGAACCCCTTTTTTCCCTTGTATGGCCGAGAGCACAATAGGGAGGAAATATGGGATTTTCGTCATTTTATGCGTTTAGATGTTGTTTGTTCGATTTCTGGTTAATTAATGATATTAGGTGTAATTCATTTGTAGGATTGTGAATTGTTTGGGTGTTGACAACCTCGGATTAATCGGAGCTTTTCTTCAAGCTAAGGTGAGTTTAAAAGGGACGTTAGTAATTTTATGAATTACGTTTCGTTATGATATTGTTTATCGATGTTAAGAAGGAATTAGCTTCTTAGAATTATTTTTTGGTTGGAGACTTTAATTCGGAAGTGAGTGGAGAGGATTTGGAATTATGGTTAGTTCGGTGAAAAGGAAACATCATAGTGGTTTGGAAGTTTTGTAAAGTGACTTGGAGATGTTAGTTAAAAGTGGAAGTTAAGTTACTTTGAGTGATATGGAAATTAAAGTAGCTTAGATGTTACACTTGAGTGATGACTCGTGTAATCTAAGTAGTTAGGTTCTTTAATAACTTAGTAGAATTCCTTGGAGATTATCTAACTTATTGGAGACCTTGAGCACATTGATTCGGCACATGATAGTATGTTGATTCGGATCCATACGTATCGTGGTGCGATGATTTGTGGTATGGTGCATGGTAGTATGTTGATTCGGATCCATACGATACCATGGTACTATGATTTGTGACATGGCACATGATAGTATGTTGATTCGGATCCATATGTATCGTGGTGCGATGATTTATGGTATGGTACATGGTAGTATGTTGATTCGGATCCATACGGTACCATGGTACTATGATTTGTGATATGGCACATGATAGTATATTGATTCGGATCCATACGTATCATGGTGCGATGATTGAGATATGGTACGACCGTACGTGGTATGTTGATTTGGATCCATACGAGCACGTACGATGATGGTAATATGGTACATGATAGTATGTTGACTTCGGTCCATACTGTATCATGGTACGGTGACTTGAGATATGGTACAATCGTACGTGGTATGTTGATTTTGATCCATACAATAGCACGTTACGATGAAACTTGTTTGGTAACAAAGATAGATAATGTTACATTTACATATTCTTTAGAATTGTGTAGTAAGACTTAGTAATGAATGTTACTTTACTTTAAGTCTTTGTGTCTATCTTATGGTAATGAATGACGGTTACGGGTAGTATTTACTATCGTTGATTGTATGGAAATTGGAAGTGTGAATATGGGAAGTAAAGAGCATTTTAGGCCTTTGGACACAATTTCTGGTATGAAATTTGGTTCATAGGATTACTTGCTTTCGTTTTACTCTCACTAGCATTTTTATGCTAATGTTGCTACATTTACAAATTTTAAGGTAAACCTCGTCCAAAGAAGCGTGGTAGAGGAGGTGGTGCTGTGTGACTTGTCGAGTTGGTGTAAGGACAATGATGAACATACCATTGGTTTAGCATTCTTAGAAATGCTTGTAAATTATTTTCAACTTTCATACTTGTGTCTTTTGAGCCTGAAAGGATATTTGTTTAAAATCTGCATATGTTTTATGATTTAAATCTCTTTTGGAAGTTTAAATTATATGCTGGAATGCACATTCCCGATTTATCGCTTTCTCTGAATATGGGTTGATGTAAACAGGTTTTGGTTATCCGATTTTTAAATGAACCCATGTCGTTTTTCTTTAAAAATTAAGTCTTTCGCTGTGCATTTGAATTTAAAGAATTTAACGGAAAATCAGGGTCGTTACAAGTTCACTTGGGTTTTCATTAAACAATTACTACAAAGATTAATTACTAAGTAATAAATTTAATAATTACAATTAAATAAATAAATCAAAATTTTCTACCTGTCCGGGACGTTACATGACATCATAATGCCACATGCTGCCTCGAGATATGGCCATTTGTTTCCTCCCGACCACATGTTACTTGTGGGTTATACCATGTGTCGTCTCCTAATTGGATGTGTTTATTTGGTCTCAGCTACGTAAGTCTGCTAGTGTAAAGACTTGAATTTTCTCAAATTTTTAAATCATAAGCAAAACAGCGGAAGACTAGATTTTTAAAAAAATTGGTGTGGATCCATTTAAAATACAAACTCCCTAAACCTCTTTACATGAGCTCAAATCAGAGAATTTAAAACAACAGGATTTCAGACTCCAATTTATACCAAATCAGAGAAAATAAACTCAAACATATGTACAACAGATCTTAGGCTCTCGTGAGCCACAAAATACGAGTTTAAAGTCATCAATATCAAATTTATATATAGCATTCCTAAAATGCTCCAAAATATGCCTTTATTAGTCCAAGTATCCAAGTCATCCACTCACGATCACGCAGCACCACCTCCACGACCTCGCCCTCTCGCACGAGTATTACCTGAAAAAGTTTAAGTGTAACAACATTAGCATAAAAATACGAGTGAGAATAAGATGGATACAAGCACTCGTATGGACCGAATTTCATATCGCAAAATGTGTCCAAAATCCTATCGTGCTCTTTGCTACCCATTCTATACTCCCAAGTACTATGCATAAGAAAACCATCCCATTCTACTATATCGTAACTTTAAAAAGTAAACATTCAAGTTCGTAAATAAAGTACTAAAACAACTAATTGGTACTAAAGCATAACAAAGTAAATAAAAATGTAAATTTCCATTCTCATTGTGACCACTTTGTCACATTTTCACATTTCAAACCGTGACCACATTGTCACCAATCACATTACCACGCCGTGACCACATTGTCACTTACCACACATACCACGCCCACCACACATACCATATGATGATTCGTTACCACACATACAACGCCTACCACACATACCACACCTACCACACATACCAGATGATGATTCGTTACCACACATACCACATGATGATTCGTTACCACACACATACCACGCCTACCACACATACCACGCCTACCACACATACAACATGATGATTCGTTACCATGCCTACCACACATACCACATGATTGTTTCTCCCAAGTTTCCTTTAACTATCTTATAACCACTTAAATCAACGGAGTAATCTAATACTCTTCTCCAATTCCGGAAACATAATTCTCCTTGAGAATACAACTAAATCCACTATTAAACAACTCACTTTAAACACATCAAAAGTTGACTAATTTCTTTCCTTATGCACTGTCCTTATCTCCCAACTATATCCAATCTTGGATGAGCTCTAAAATCAAGTAACCCTCTTAACCCCGATCAAACATAAACGTCATGCAACCCGGAAACATAAAAGTAATCACAACCATTTTAAACTCACCTTATAATTGAAGTCAACTCCTAATCGTCGGTTGACCAATTTCATGATCGATGCACGAAACCTATAATTCAAATACACCTAAAGTATATTAATTAACCAAATTGAACAACGATTGTCACGTTACTAAAATAAAGAACAAAACAACCCGGGAATTCACCCATGAAAACATAATGGTACCATCAATGGGTAATCTTAAATTAGGATTTTGGACAATATTTCAATCCCGATAAATTAAGTAAAACATAAAAACATAACATTTGAAATACCCTAATCATCATCAAATAAGTGAAAATCAAATGGAAAGGGTTTCCGGGTCAAAATCGATTTTAGGGTTAGGGTAAGTTTCTAAAATCACCTAAAACAATTCCCTCGATTGAAATCTTCGAGTTTCTCAGCACGAAATAGAAGATTAAAACCAAAAACTCCATTAAAACAGTATTTGAAGCTTAGGTTTGAAACTTTTTCATACCTTAAGGCCTTAAGAAAACGGATGGAAAGCTCGATTGTTAGGTTGGAAATGATGCTCGAGCTCGTGGCTATCCAACGCAACCGAAAATATAGTGATCCGCAAAGAATTGAAGAAAAACCAAAAATGGGAGAATCCAAGATGATGCCCATGGCAAGGAAGGAGAAGGAGAAGGAAAATTGTGAAGACTTTGGTCAAATTTGCTTTATTTAAAGATAAATGAATAGTGTTTTTTGATATTTAAGAAATTGGAAATGATGCATACGTCCTTTATTTGCCTTAAGCTTTTAAAACGAAACCCGAAGCATTTAAACTAGCCTAATGGTGATTAATAATTATTAATTGGCGTATTAATAATTATTAATACAATCGAAACTCAATTAGGCTAATTAAACGATTAAAAAGGTTTCCAAATGAAGTTAACTATTTAAATCTAAATAACTAATTCTAAAATTAACTTTAATACTTTAATTCAATAAATAAATAAAAAATTCACCTCAAAATAATGGGACATTACAACTAGAGATGACGTAGACATACCTTACCAGGTGCGTAGACATGCCTTGCGAGCTACATAGACATTTCTTGCCATATGTGTAGATATTCTCACAAATTGCATAGACATGTCTGGCCAAGTGCGTGTACATGTCTCATCCAGTGCGTAGACGTTTTTACTAAGTTGTGCAATTGAATGTGTAACATCCTGACTTTTTTCAAATTAACTAAAAGAAAAGTGGAAGACTCAATAAAAAAAATTATCTTTATTCATCTTAAAATCAATGTAAAACAAGATCAATGTAATTTTTTCGCGAACTTATTTAATAAAACAAAACAACCTCAAGTTATAATTGCTTTAAGTTTATCACATTCATCAAACACTTGGTATTCTTCTCAATACCCGCAAGTATCGGAGCAAACCTTCTTGTAATGTTTCTAATAATTAATTATTAAACAACATTACATACAATTCTTTTTTAGGTATAGCTATTACATAAAATGAACTTGTCCCGTAAAAAGATTATTTAAGAAATGCATTACAAAAATAATGTTTACAGAAGATTATTCATTAAGTATGACCTTACCTAATGCAAACCTACATTTTATTCAATATTGATTAACACACTAATCAATAAGAACCTCCACACCGTCATACACATGCACTTTAAAAACAATTTAAAGGTATCGATATAAAAACAATATTCTACCACAATGCACAGTCTTAATCTATAAGCAAAACCTCATCTAAAATAAAACAAAGTAAACACCAATCAACTCTAAACTCATTTAGAAATTACTAAATAACATCCAAAAAAAAAGCTAAACTCTCGAATCAAATAACCTATCAATCTTATTTAAAACTAGTATCATCTTACAACAATTCCAAGACTTTATACATAGTTTTCAAAAAAACTCCAGCAACCTAAATTCACATAAAATTTCCATAAAATGCACTATAAACATACAAAAAATATACTTTCTCATAATCAATAATAATTTAATAAACTGGGTATCTCCAATTCATTGTTTATCCAACAATCTATCACTCACTTTATAGATTAGTGCAATTTCCAAAACTTCTCTTTCCACAACCACGATCTGAAATGAAAAATCCAATATATCAAAATTTAATCCTAACTAAACTAAAATATACAAAAACAATGATTGTGTAACAATATAAAAATTACACGGTTCTGATAGCCAAAGAGGCTCTTGATTTTGGAACAAAATCAAAAGTGGTTTTTCATTTGCTTGCTTTTGATTGGTTTTTCAATAGGTTTTAGTATGAATTGAATCAAGAATTCGAGAATTGAGGCTTTTGGATAAAGAATTCAAATCTTTCAATTAACAAGGTTCCCATCTCAAATCAAAAAAAAAAAAAAAAAAACTGAATTTTAAAAATAGAAAAAGATATATAGCATTCTTGAAACTTAAAAAAAAATAAAAAAAAAAACTCTTCCAAGAACCTTCAAACGATATCCTACTATGAAAAACTCATCGATCTACTGCTATACGAAAAAATACTATGCAAATCGATCAAGAATTGAAGAAAAACAGAGTAGATACAAATAACTTTTTCTACAAAAATGAGGTTTCTATGAATTTACGTTGAATGGATAGATAACGGAAAAACAATTAGAATGGACATCTTACTTGCTCAAAATGGTGTTCGAATGAAGAAGCTAAAGCAAAATACTCCACGAGATTTTCTTTGAGCGAAAATGGGAGAATATTGATTAGATTATTAGATTTTTGGCCAAAGGAAGAAGAAGAAAGATGGTTTTAGTGCTAAAAGAACGGAGTTAACGTAATTACGTGTAAAAGCCCAAAATTCCAAAAACATGGAAATACAATAATAAATAGCGGAAGCAATATAAAACATCAAAATTCTCTTCTTATTCACAAAAATGCAAAACGAAACAAGTTTATGGTTCGATCGAACATGTTTCAAAACAGATTCATAAATTCACAAGTAATGTTTTAACCAAAAACAACGTTACTAGAAATCACAAAATTTCACCATAAAAGTATTACCATAAATTCCAAAAAAAATCTAAATCCCACTATAAAGAACTAAAGAATAGAATAAGAGTCGTCGGCGATGTAAATCTACTCCAACGAAGCCACCAATCACAAACCACATCAATGTCCAACTTTCTTCTTTCCTTTACCTTGAAAAAAAAAAAATATTGTAGCATCATGAGGCTACGCCAAATTAGTAGAATAGTGTTAAAAAGAAAATAATGCCATAAGAGGTTTCCTAACTCATTAAGTCCATAATCGGCCTCACCGACTTCCAACAATTCACTCGTTATTTCTTTCAAACTCATTCTTAATTCAATGTCTTAAATCTCCTTTTTATCTGCAAATAAAGAGAGATTTCACTCGAAAAATATTTAAACACTTTTTTCTCAATTTAAACCTTTCAAGATAAATACAACTTAACCAAATACCTCTAATCTTCTCTTTTTCCGTAAACAAAGAGAGACTACACTCGAGAAAGATTTTAAACACTCTTTTTCACAATTTAAAACCTTTCGAGATAAATACAACAAGAGACTACGCTCCAAAAGGAATTTAAACACTCTTTTTCACAATTCAAAACCTTTCGAGATATTCTTTTCCATTTGTACATATGGAATGAACCTACCCCGTTAGGTGTTATTCAAGTTATGCATAACTAAAATAATCCCCCTAACTGCATATTCTTTATTAAGCAAGGCCTTGCTTAATGTGAACCTACCATCATATTACTAAAGGTATTCAAAGTAATATGATAAATAAAAACATCATTACTCAAGATTTTTACAAGCCATGGGTTAATTCTCCACCGAGAATTTCTGTTTCTCCACATAAACGCTCTTTTTTAGGCCTAATCTCCATAATTAAAAATTCTGGAAATTTATCTCAATAACAACCTTAGAACAATAAAACAAATCATCAAAAATCACTTTTAGATCATTTCTAACGTTTGCCAAACTCTAGAAGTAAAACTAGCCTAAACTAGTGTAGTTTCACTCCTTTTTCGGGAACTTAAAGATAAATATTTTCCTACTAATAAATCAGCAGCGTAACAAACCTAAATTCACTCCCAAAGTCACTGCTAAACATCCATTATACATCATATACAATTCGGGGTTCGATTTCTAATTTATCTAACCACCTAGGCTAGTGTTTTCGACTTAATGGGAAATAATCAAATAATCGTATTCATCACAATTAGTAAAATTTAATCAACTTTAAACATCCGAAAAAAAGCTTAAACATCCAATTAAAACCATATAATTCCACAATATCAGTTTCCCAATCACACGATAACGATATCCAAAAATATGCATGTTTAGTCCCAATTTCTACATACTTTAATCCAATTTCTCATAACTTTATATTCAGCCCCAAAATATTTATTTCCGCTATTCAATCATCTATTCAAATGCCAAAAATCAGAGATTTATAACTTTTAAAGAAAAAGGAAACAAAACATGAAACTATTTAATTTTTAATAAAGTTCTGCTCACCTTCAAGTAAAATTTCATGATCTTGAATTTTCCTTATTCCAAGAACTTCCACAGCCATTCAAAATCTAAGGGAAATAACCCCCACTTTTTCGAAAATTTATCCAATTCATGAACCAAGATGAATACAACCTGCAACGATGAATTAATGAAGAAAAAATTGATCAAAAGTCGAAGAAACTATAACCAACCCCGAATAGTTTCTGGGTAATAACTCTTTAAAAATTAATGATATTACTACAAAGCCAATGCCAATGGAAAGATAATGGGAAAATGATCAGAATGGACTACTTACTTGCACAAATCGGAGTACAGATGAAGAAGTTATGGCGAAAATACTTCAGGAGATGATGTTTAGGCGAAAAGGGGAGAATTGGGGATAATGGGGGTTGATTTTAGCTAAGTGAAGTAAGAAGAAGAGAAGAAGAAGAAGAAGAAGGATTTTATGGCTGAATTCCGAGTTCTATTATTTATGAAAATGTCATTGAATTAAAATGGTTATAACTCGAACACCGGGACTTAGAACGATGATCCGTCAGTTGCGCTGGAATCGTAAAAACGAGACGATCAACATCATCTAAAAATATTAAATTATATTTGTGGTTTTAGTTTTGAGGTTTTGGAAAATTAGCAAAATACCCTTACGAGATAACAAAATATTTTTCACCAAATCATCAATCCAACTTCATTAGTATCATTTTGAGAGAATTATAATAATTTCCAATTTTTTATACTCTTACCTGGTAACGGGTTGTTACAGACTAACCACCTTAAAAGACTTTTCGTCCTAAAAAAGTTTCAGCGCACAGTAAACGAATGAGATTCTTATTCCTCATAACTCTTTTCTACTCTCAAGATGCATCTTGTGATGTATTTTTCGTAACACTAAATAAAGAATTAAATGAGTTCAATCCTAACCATATTCTTAAAAAAAAGTTCATAAACATCTATTCAAATCTCTCTCTAACACATTAAACGGTCCAATGAACCTTGTACTCAATTTTCCTTTCTTCCCAAATTTCATAACTCCCTTCATTGGTTCTATCTTCATAAACACGTGATCTTAGATAGAGAACTGAAAATTAGTCCTCCTCACATCTGCATAACTCTTCTATTTACCCTAAACCCTAATTGATTATTCATATGCACCAACTCAGGTCCCAAGAGTTTTCTTTCTCCTACCTCATCCCAACTATCCCCAAAATCAAGCACATATGCTCTAAGTATATCTCTTAAAATCTGGTTTACCCTCTCGGTTTGACTATCTGTCGGAGGATGTAAAGTGGTACTGAATAGTAACTTAGTACCCATGGCACTATGTAAACTCCTCCCGAACTTTGACACAAATATATTATCTGATCTGCCACAATAGTCACTGTCACTTTGTACAACCTTGCTATCTCCATAAGACACATTTGAGCCCAAGTCTCAATAGGATAACTAGACTTTCCTGGAAGGAAACGCTATTATTTGGTCAACCCTCCATAATCTCCCAATTCATATTATTACCCCCCCTCAAAGTCCTATGTAATCTACAAATAAAGTTAATCAATATCGCTTACCATTTTCCACATTGAAACGGGCAAGGAAGTCAAATATTCAAAAAAACTTCTTCCTGTAAGAACCTAATTCTTGAGTAATTTAACAATAAAATTTGTTTTTCACTCTTTACTTGTAAAATTATGAATAAACGAATTTGAATGTAAGATCGTCGATAGTAGTACAGTTGCAACAGTGTGTTCGTAAAAGTTATAACTTTGACAATATGACAAATAGAACTTTAATAGCATAAAAGATCAATGGAAGGAGAGACATTGTGAATGATTAATGTGGGAAACTAATCCGTAAAAACCCACGAGGCCACGCCTAGAGAAAAAATCCACTAGAAGATTTAGAGTCAATTACACAAACAAATTTAAAGCAAAACTCAAATACATGAACAAGAAAAAACTCCCTTTTCTCTTGATTCTAATTTTGCTCGTTTGCAATTGACGAACTTCGAGTTGAAATCTACAAGCTCCCCTTGCAGATTTCTTATCAAGGAACTCCTTTCCTGTAGCTATGTATCACCGAACTCTTTCTCCCAAAGATTCGACCGATACTCAAGTCTAAATTCGTGTGTTTCAAGGAACTCCCTTCCTTTTACAATGTATCACCGAGTTCTTTCTCCCAAAGATTCGATCGATACTCAAACAAAGATTAGTGTGTTTTGTAGAATCAAACACTTGCACATAAAGAAAGTTTCTCCTCACAGATTTACAATCATTATCAAGGGAATAGAAAAGTGCAAAACAATATATTCAATTTCGGTGGTTCAAAACCAACAGTATGCAAGAGCTTAAATAGAGCTTGTTGAACCAATAAATCAGCCAGCAAAATCAATTTGATAGAAAGGATGATTTCCTCACTCGTAGGCTGAAATTAATCAAGTTTCCCTAAACAAAATCAATCAGGAATAAGTTTTGCTAAGTAGTAAGGAAGCATTCCAAAATCAAAACAAAATAGCCAATGGGTAGACCTATTGAATAAAAACCAAAATCAAAGGAAAATAGATTGGAAAAATTCCAACGAAGAAGACAGAGAGCAAATATCTCTTTTTGATTCAGACAACTATGAAGAAGAGATAAAGACAATTGATAATTTTCCTTTTTTTTATTTAGCATAAAACCACCTCCTTAAAATGATGGTCTAGAATGTGGGCCATAAAGAAAATTAAAAACAGATCAACTTAATTAACAATTTATTACCAATAAATATGATAATAGAAAAAAAAGATTTTTATCAAATAAAAAAGCCAACAAATAAAAATCTAACACTTCCCAAAGCCTTGATTTGTTTTTCACAAACTCAAACACATTGTTTTTCATAGCAGGTCACGAATAATCATCTTAAAATCCTAATACATTTTTTTACAACCTGGGTGCTCCAAAAAATATAGAGGTATATGCCTCTTCTAACAACTCCCTCCACAAACTATCTTTCTTAAGGCATTATTTGTGGAGAAGTTGTAGTACTAAGATAACTCTCACTCAGCATCTGAAAAATAACCTGCTAGATTATTATCTGCCCCTTTGCATCAATGATCTACTATCTTTAAGTATGTCCCACCATTGATCTAGATAAACTAGCAGTCATCTCAAAAGTTATTGATGACATCTCAGCTCATTCCATTTCCAATTGTAGTCTATGCTGACAGGCCCAAATACCAAAAGAATGAACATCTGCCACTATATTAGCTTTATCCGGATGGTACAGGATGTCATGATCATAAAGACTCGAATTTTCACAAATCTTCAAACCACGTACGATGCCTATTCAGACTTATTTAAAGAAAAATATTTGGCTTGGATCCGTGGTTAAAATACTAACTCCCTATAACTAGTGTTTTAAGAACTCATCTCAAGAATTTTAATCACATACTATTCCAATTCCAGTATACTCAAATCGTTGGAGAATGTAAACTCAAAATAAACATATATCAAACCTTAGGCTCACATGTGCCACATAAATACAAGTTTTAAGACTTTATTTCAAGTTTATATGTATATATAGCATCCCCAAAATGCTCCAAACTTAGATTTACTAGTCCAAATGTCCATAAGCATTCACTATAGGTCACACGAACCCTCCTCCACGACTTCTCGTCTACTTCTACAGTATTTATCGAAAATAAAATGGTGTAGACCTTTAGTCAAACAATGCTAGTGAGGATAAGATGGATGCAAGCACTTTTATGAACCAAATTCTATACCAGAATGTGTCCAAATAAATCTAAGTATTCTTGCACTAACCATTCAATATTATAATTATTATTATTATAAATAGATCAAATTATTATTATTATCTTATTATTTTCGAAATAAATATTTTTACTAAAACATTTAAATTAGATCTCTTAACGAAGTAAATAACATAGGTAAATAACATAGTATTTAACTAAGTAATTTTCTTATTATTATTTGTGATTATTTTACCAAAAAGAACTTTATTTAGTTACTAGGTGCATCAACGATATTATTAATAAGTCAAATTATTAATATTTAACTATTCAAGTCACCAATCACAAACCATTAGGATGACATCATTTTATGTAAATTATGCAGGTAAACAACACAAACCATTCCGGATTATGTATAAAGTGGGGCCACACCTTCCACTCTCCCCACTGTTATTTTATTTATTTTAAAAGCCTACCTATCAGAGACCATTGCGGAGGTTAAAAAGTGATGAACCTCACAATTCAAAAAAGTTTTCGTGACATCGGGGTATTTATACTTTGCAAGTCAAAACAACACTTTGTTAGAGGTCTATCAATATTGAATCTTATCACTAAAAATATCATGACTAATTTGTATTTTGCTAGTGATTCTTCCTTAGTTCTTTTAGCTGAATTCTAATATATAATATAAAAAAAATGAAATTGGACTTGTCTTCCAGTTTCCAAACTAATTCTCCCAAGAATGGGGGGTATCTTAAAACCACCCAAAGCATCTCAATTTGAACAATAGCAAGACTTAACTAAATTAACTTTAGCACTTTCCTTAACTCCCAAATAACTAGCTTTCCCTTGTAAAAGTTCATTTTTTAATAACCCTCTTAAATTTTCCTTTAGATATATGATCCAATTAATTTGAAAGATTAAAAGTTATCACAATTATTTTTAAACTCACCTTGTAATATGTAGTCAACTCCTAACTCGACAGTTTGGAAGTTCAGTTTCAATGCACAAAAGATAAGTTTAAAATACACTTAGTAATTATATTAATTAATGAATGAACTACGATCTTGTCGATACCAAGGTAATAAGTGACAAAACAATCTCCTAGGAGTAAATAAACTAATTGGCTGAAGACTTAAGGGGAAGGAAGAAAAGGGATTTGCCTTGGAGTTTGTAGTGCATTTGGTAAAGACAAGTTTGGGTATATTTGGAAGTCTTGTAAGATTGGTAAACTCAATGGGTAAACCTAATTTAGAGTGTAGGTCAAAGAAGTTTCATACCTCGAGCATTTTAGTCAAAGTAGCATTAAACTAATCAAATTCAAAGCTCTCAACAACAACCAACAAGAGGAATTTTGAGATTAAAAGGCTTTTGGCTCAAACTTGAATTTAGGGTTAGGGGAAAGTTCCTAAAAATGAATAAAAAGTTTCCCAATGATCAAAGCTAAGGAAATTTAAAAAGTTACAACTCAAGGCCTCCATGTAATACTTTATTCACTTCTAGGTTTTTAAGGTATTTTTGTCATACTTAGGGCCATGATGTTAGCTTATTTGGGAATTATAAGACTAGGTTGGAATATGGCATCCTTGATGATATTGGTTAGTGTTTTTATGAACTGATTACCTTGTGTGAGAAATAAGATTGAATTTAATCAGGTAATATTGGGGGTCTTTGAAAGTTCTAATGATAATAAGGTTTGGTGGATTTTGTGTTCAAAAATGCGAAGTGTGGTATTTAAAGGATGATGAATAGTGATTTTGTGAAAGGTAACACTTAAGTACAACGCTAACGCTCCTCTTTTACTTTTACTTTTAGTACGAATTGTATTGTTTGTTAGTTGCCCATTGGTGATTAATAATTATTAATGGGCCGATTAATAATTATTAATACATCCAAAACAATGAAATGGGCTAATTAGGCGATTAAAAAGGTTTCCAAACGAAAATAACTATTTAAATCTAAATAACTAAATCTAAATTAACTTTAAATAAATAAACACTTATATAAATAAATAAAAAAATTACCTCTAAAATAACGGGACGTTACACATGATCATAAACTTTCAAAAGCTCCAACCACCTACGATGTCTCTTATTCAATTTATTCTAAAAGAAGAAATATTTGAGACTTGTGATTCGTAAGGATTAAAATATTTTCTCCATATAAGTAGTGTTTTCAAATCTTTCAAGCATGAACCACAACTACCAATTCCATATCATGCGTTGGATATTTTTTTTCATGCTACATTAATTGTATCAAAACATAGATGATCACATTTCCATGTTGCATTAATACACAACACAATCCTTTCTTTGACACATCACTTTAGATAGTCAAACCCCTAAAATAATCTGGTGTAACAAGAACTTGTGCAGGATAAAAGCCTTTGCTATAGTTCCTCGAAACTCTTTTCACAATCTGCTTCTCAATCATACTTCTTCCCTTTTATAGGAAGAAATCAGACCTCTTTAGTTAAACTTCAAGCTTTACCAACTGCTCTTTGTATATCATCATACTTAACTTGACCAAAATATACCCTCAGAGCAGCTGGTAGTATAACGTCCCGTTTATTATTATTATTATTATTATTTTATTATTTTCATGAATATTTTTACTAAAACATTTAAATTAATTTTGGAAGTAGCTATTTTAGGTTTTAGTAGTTATAGTCTTTTACTTAGTAGTTTTATTATTATTATTATTATTATTAAAAAAAAAGAACTTTATTTAGTTACTAGGTGCATCAAATATTATTAATAAGTCAAATTATTAATATTTAATCTCCTTTTAAGTTAAACAAATTAAGGGGATGAGATATTTTATGTAAATTAGTGGAGATAAATAAGCCACATGATGGATTATTATGAAGTGGGGCCACACCTTCCACTCTCTCCACTTTTTATTTTATTTATTTTAAAACCCTTCTTGTCCGAGACCGTTTGAGGAGGTTAGATAAAGTGATGAGCCTTTCATCTACCAAGTTTTGGGTTGGGGTATTTTTTTACTTTGGATTTCAAAAGAAAACTTTGGCAAGAGGTCTATCATTATTGAATCTTTGAAGTTATTGAATCATGACTATTGTATTTTGTTAGTGATTGTTTTTGCACTTTACTTTGTTAAGCCTTGTAAACCATGGTTGAGATTCTACTATACCATTTCTCAGTGAAGTACAAATTTATTTATTTTTTTGTAAATAAACAAAGGATAGGAGAAACCCTTGCTGACGTAGACTTCTCTTCCTCACCGTGTAGACCACACCCTGTCATGGGTTTTCTTGGTTAAATATAAATAAATATAAATATATATATATATATATATATATATATAACTTTATACAAATCTTCTTTCAATTAGTCCACCACCGCCCCTACTCCATTTTATTTTCCCTTCAAATTCAATGTTTTCGTGGGCCCACTTTACTTAGTTTTAAGTTGAATTTATATATATATAAAACAAATGAAATTGGACTTGTCTTCTTGCTTACTAGTTCCAAACCGTGGTTGGTGGGGTTATTTTAAAACAAGGAGCCAATTGGACAATAGGAAGACCCACGGCTAAGTTTAGCATTGCCCTTAATGTACTTTTCCCTTAAATTCATTTTTTTACAATTTAAATTTTCCTTTAGATATATGATAATTTAATTAATGATTATTAGGTGTAATTTATTTGTAGGTTTGTAATTGTGCGGGTCCTCGACACTTTGGAATTTCGGTTTCAATTCTAAGGTGAGTTTAAAATGGGAGTTAGTAATTTTATGAATTAAGTTTCATTACGATTTTGTTGATCAAGGTTAAGTGACAAAACAATCTCCTAGGAGTAAATACTTATTGGTTGGAGACTTTAGACTCAGAAGTGAGTGGAGTGACCTTGGAGTTTGTAGTGAATTTGGGTGGAAAGACAAGTTTGAGTATATTTGGAAGTCATGTAAGACGAAATTGGAGAATTTAGGTGAAATTGGAGAGTTTAGATGAAAGTGGAAGTTTAAGTTACTTTGAGTAGTTTTAGATCAAAGTAGCTTAGAGGTTATCCTTATGAGTATTAAAGATTATAGAGATTTTGAGATAAAGTTGGAAATTGAATTTAGTTTAGGTAGTTTTGACTAAAGTAAAGCAAAGGAAATGTTTGGAAGTTAACTCATGGTTTATGGTAATAGTTTGGAAATTATTCTTGGGATTTAAGGTGATTTATTGTCATTTGTGACATGATGTTTGCTTATTTGGGAGTTATAAGACTTCGTGGAATATGGCATCATTGATGATATTGGTTAGTGTTTTTATGAACTTATTACCTTGTGTGAGTAATAAGGATTGTATTTTATTATGCTAATAATGTGGAGTATGAAAGTTCTAATGATAATAAGGTTTGGTGTGGATTGGGTTAGTGTCATGGAATATGGAATCATGATGATAAAAAGATTGAAGTTCTGGTCTTTGTTTTGAGGCAACACTTTCATTTACAAAAGATAGGCAGTGTTTTTAGATTGTAATTGTTGGTAATTACGATTGTATTGCCTTTGTTACTTGTTTGTTTATGAGGTGCTCATTTAATAAACTACCCATGGTGATTAATAATATATGTAGTCCATGGATGAAATAGGCTTTAATGCCATTTAACGTATTTAAACAACTTATGCCATAAAAGAATTAAAGGATGAAATAGGCTACTAAATTCTAATTCAAGGATAAATAAATAAATTTTAATTACTTAAATGGAAATGAAATAAATAAGGGTTTTTTTTTCCATTATATCAGGATACTTATGGATAGGTGTAGTCCATGGAAGAAAGAGGCTATGGGCGTCACTTATCAGGATACTTATGGATATACATGTAATCCATGGATGAAAGAGGCTATGGGGGTCACTATATCAGGATACTTATGGATAGGTGTAGTCCATGGATGAAAGAGGCTATGGGCGTCACTTATCGGGATACTTATGGATATGTGTAGTCCATAGATGAAAGAGGCTATGGGCATCACATATCAAGATACTATGTGATATGATCTTGTGATATAACATGTTCATAGATGAAATAGGCTATAAGCGGGTGTTATATGGTAAGAGTGGCAGATAGGTCGAGTTCATATAATGAGCATCCCAGCTTGTTTGTTAGTGGTTACGTAGTTACATGCTTATCCTTTGTACAAGTATTTGGTTATCGATGGAAATACCTTATGTGGTAATATGTGGCAACTTATGGTAATCCAAGATTTGGTGGTATGTGATCTATGGTGTTTGGATTTCGACGGTAATATTTTATGTGAGAATTGGGTAAGACCGTACGTGTTAGTATGTTGATGTTGATCCATACGGTAATACGTTACGATGATATGTGATTTGGTAAGACCGTATGTGTTAGTATGTTGATGTTGATCCATATGGTAACACGAAACGATTATACGTGATTTGGTAAGACCGTATGTGGTAGTATGTTGATGTTGATCCATACGGTATCATGTTACGAGAACACTTGATATGGTAACGCCGTACATGTTAGTATGTTGAGGTGGTAACATACGGTAATACGTTACCATATATTTAGATGTGGTAATTTGATATGGTATTATGATTTAGTACCGATTTGGTATTAAATGTGTCTTGATACAATTTGGAAATTGGGAAATTGATTGGTGTATGATTATGATGATTTGGAAGTGTAGAATGGGTAGTAAAGAGAAAGTTAGGTCTTTGGACAATTTCCTGTATGGAATTTGGTCCATAGGATTACTGGCTTTTATTTTATTCTCACTAGCATTTTTATGCTAATGTTGCTACACTTATTTTTTTTAGGTAAATCTCGACGAGGGAGACGTGGTAGAGGAGGTGGTGTTGTTTGACTTCACGAAGCTATGAAAGGACTTGAACAAGGAACTTTTTCTTAGCATTCTTGAATGCTTTGAATATATTTATACTTTCTCATACTCTATGTTTTGAGCTCGTGTGAGCATTTGTTTTAAATTTTGTAATGGTTTATGTTTATAAGTTGTTTTTAGAAGGTTTAATATCAATTGGAATGCGCATTCCACCATTTATCGCTTTCTCTGGTTGTGAACTTTGTAAAAACAGGTTTTTGTTTATCCGAGTTTTAAACGAACTCATGCCGTTTTTCTTTAAAACCAAGTCTTCGCTGTGCATTTGAATTTAAAGGATTTAACGAATTTAGGTTGTTACAGGTAGTACTTGAGCAACTACCTGGATCTGGTTGTGTCTCAAATTTAATAAGATCCTCAAACTCTACATTATTCTCCTCAACCGGAGGAACATAATAATTGACCTCATTCTATTACTCTTCATCGCTCTTATAAGCAGAGTCAATTCCACAACCTCAACCGCATCCCCTAGCTCGGCCACACATAGCTAATAGAGGCTTATTGAAAACATTTCAAAAACACACATAAAATATAGCAAACAACATATTGAAGTTAAATCTTATCTAAATCACTTAAAGTAACTTAGTAACTCTCATAAATGGCAAAATAAAGAAAATGAAACCTGGCATTGATGAGTTTGTGGAGAAGCGGTAAGGTTGGATTTACAGTCTTCAAAACCATAAGGGCTCTAATACCAACTATAAAAACTCAAAATTCTCAAGACATGGAAATACAATAATAAATTGTGGAAGTAATATAAACCATCAAAATTCTCTTCTTATTTCACAAAAATGTAAAACAAAACAAGTTTATGGTTTGATCGAACTTGTTTCAAAACAAATCCTTAAATTCACAAGTAATGTTTTAACCAAAAACAACGTTAATAGAAATCACAAAATTTCACCATAAAAGTATTATCATATATTCCAAAAAAAATCCAAATCCCACTAGAAACAACTAAAGAAGGGAATAAGAGTCGATGACGGTGTAAATCCACTCCAACAAAGCCACCGATCATGAACCACATCAATGCCCAACTTTCTTCTTTCCTTTATTTGTAAAAAAATATTGTAGCATCATGAGGCTACGCCCAATAAGTAAGATTACGTTAAAAAGAAAAATAATGCCATGAGAGGTTTCCTAAGTCATTAAGTCCTTTATCGGCCTCATTGACTTCTAACAATTCACTCGTAGCTTTCAAACTGATATTTAATTCAATGTCTCAAATCTCCTCTTTATCTGCAAATAAAGAGAGATTTCACTCAAAAAGGATTTAAACACTACTTTCTCAATTTAAACCTTTCGAGATAAATACAACTGAACCCAATACCTCTAATCTCATCTTTGTCTGCAAACAAAGAGAGACTATGCTTGAGAAGGATTTTAAACATTCTTTTTCACAATTTAAAACCTTTCAAGATAAATATAATTTAACCAATACGTCTAATCTCCTCTTTGTTCGCAAACAAAGAGAAACTATGCTCAAAAAGGATTTTAAACACTCTTTTTCACAATTTAAAACCTTTTGAGATATTCTTTTCCATTTGTACATTCGGAATGAACCTGTCCCGTTAGATGTTATTAAAGTTATGCATAACTAAACTAATCCCCCTAACGACATAGTCTTCATTAAGCAAGGCCTTTTTTAATGCGAACTTACCATCATATTACCCAAGGTATTTAAAGTAATATGATAAATAAAAACATTATTACTCAAGATATTTTACAAGCCATGGGTTAATTCTCCACCTAGAATTTCTGTTTCTCCACAAAAACGCTATTTTTTAGGCCTATTCTCCATAATTAAAAATTCTGAAAATTTATCTCAATAACATCCTTAAAAAGATAAAAATACACTAAAAATCACTTTTAGATCTTTTCTAACGATTACCCAAACATTAAGCAACACTAGAAGCAAAACTAGCATAAACTAGTGTAGTTTCACTCCTTTTTCGGGCATTTAAAGATAAATATTTTCCTACTAATAAATCAGATGAGTAACGAAACTAAATTCACTCTTAAACATCCATAATACCTCACATATAATTCGGGGTTCAATTACTAATTTATCTAACCACCTTGGCTAGTGTTTTTGACCTAATAGGCACTAATCAGACAACCGTGTTCATCACAATCAGCAACTTTAAACATCCAAAAAAAGCTTAAACATCCAATTAAAACCATATAATTCCACAATTTCTGTTTCCCAATCATACGATATCAATATCCAAAAATATGCATGTCTAGTCCTAATTGTCTACATACTTTAATCCAATTTCTCCCCCAAAATCCTTATTTTATGCATTCAATCATCTATTCAAATGCCCAAAATCAGAGATTGGTAAATTTTAAAGAAAAACAAAACAAAACATGAAACTATTGAATTTTTAACAAAGTTCTACTCACCTTCAAGCAAATTTCAAGATCTTGAATTTTCCTTATTTCAAGAACTTCCACAATCCTTCAAAATCTAAGGGAAATAACCACCACTTTTCAAAAATTTATCCAATTCAAGAACCAAGATGAATATAGCCTACAACGATGAATTAACAGATAAAAAATCGATCAAGTGACAAAAAAGGGGATACACTTTGTATGGTCTGAGGAATGTGAAAAGAGTTTAGAGGAGCTTAAAAAAAGACAGGTATTGGCCCCAGTATCACTAGATGAGTCTGGTGGATTGGCAGTATTTACTGATGCATCAATGAAGAGCCTGGGTTATGTATTGATGCAACATGGGAAGGTAATAGCTTATGTTTCTCAATAGTTAAAAGAGCATAAGAAAAAGTGTCTGACTCATGATATGGAGTTAGCAGCTATGGTATATGCATTGAAAATCTGGAGACACTACTTGTATGGTGAAAAGATTTTGATTTTCACCGATCACAAGAGTCTCAAGTACTTCTTCACCCAAAAAGAGCTAAATATGAGATATAGGAGATGGTTAGAACTTGTGAAGAAATATGACTGTAACATATAGTATCACCTGGGAAAGGCCAACATAGTTGCTGATGCACTTAGTCGAAAGTCATCACACTCGTCTGCCTTGGGTACTACCCAGTTGAGGCTTAAATGGGAGTTGGAAAGAGTTGTGATAGCCGTTCTTACACCTAAGGTTATTGTGAGTTTGGAAAGTTTGACTGTTAGCCTACTCCGAAACGAAGGATGATAGAAGCACAGAGAGGTGAGAAACACTTGGCAGTGGGTTTTCGTGAGGCAGGGTCTGATTTACCTAGCCATTTCACCTTTTCCACTGATAATGCATTGATATATTGTAGGAGGAATTTTGTGCCTTTAAGATCGACATACAGAAAAGAGCTATTGGGAGGAGGCTCATAATTCTATCTTTTCTGTGCATCCAGGTAGTACTAAGATGTACAGGGACCTGAGTGACAATTTCGGCTAAATGGGGCTTAGTCATAAACTCCCCCAAATGAACTTATAATGAGTTTTTCCTTGTATAATACATACATATAACATCACAAAATTCCAAAATTCATAGTCCCTCCATACAAGTCATAAAAAAAACCACAAAGTTCATGAAACTAAAAGCTAGAAATACTCCATTAATGGAGGTTTCAAACCATCCTCTTAACCATGACTCCCAATTACACTTGATCATAACTTGACATTCTTAGGATTGATAACATCACTTTTATATCTCAATTTTTAAAAATTATACATGGAAGAACACCCACACAAACACATCTCAAACACCAAATAAGAAAACCCAAAACAACTTCATGGAAAACCTAAAAAAAACACAAACCCTAGGATGAGGATTTACCTTGATCTTTAGCTAATTCCACTTAAAACTTGTATGAACCTTCCTAAGATGTTGAATCTATCATGAATCAACAAGAACCTTCTTGAATTAACCCACAAACACCAAGATTATATGAAGAAAATTTGAACAAAAATGAAGGGGAATGGGAGAGGGGGCTCACGGGTTTGAGGGGGAAGAAGAAGAATGAGAAATTTTGTCTTTTTTTTTCTTTTCTCTTATTTGACCTTTAAATACTTTTAATTTCCAAAATTACAAACGATAACTAAAACCTATTTGCCTTTTACCCCCTCCACCTCCAATAATGAAATTAAGCCCTTCTTCCCATTTTCTTTTGCTAAAAAGTCATTGCCCTTTAATTCTTTTGCTAACCAACCCTCACAACTAAACTAACCATGGTTGAAAATTCCCTTTTAATTAAATTCTCCATCCATGGTTAAATTAACTATGGTTAATTACTAATTAACCCAAATTTACATATAAATAATTTTTCCATTCTTAAAATTATTAATAAAAATATACCAGTATAAGAAAAATTTCTAATTATCCTACGACAAACTTTCGGGCCCTTACATGAGAAATCTGGATTTTTGAACTTCAATCTTTTGAAAAAGAAGGAGAATCAAAGTTGATTGTGAAGGGGAAAATCTCCTCCAACCTTGGGGAAGTTTCAACTCATCTTTAGCTTCTCTTTTCTTACCTGTATTAGCATAGTTTTAGTCATTTAGTTTAGATTTTATCTTATTTCATGGATTGTATTTTGGGATTTATATTTACTGATTTATTCCTTATTTTTATGAACATGATTAGTTAAATTTAGTTGAGGTTCAGGTAAGGTGATGGGGAACAAATGACAAAAAGAATTAATTTTATTGAATCTTGATGAATGAATGTTTGTGTAGTTATTTTCTTATATTCATACCTCTCCGTAAAACATCATGAGAATGAGTAGGAGAAGATTTTCTTTGCATTGATAAATGAATTAAGGAATGTTATAAAAGAAAGCTAACTAATTTATGAGGATTATGACACTAGAGATAGGGTAAATTTCTTATCAATTTGTGTTATGAAGTTGTATTTGAAACTTTTACTTACTAAAGCTTAGAGATAATTTTAGTAGTTGATAGTTAAAGTTTGTGGATGAGTTTTGAGAGAAACCATATTGCATTCGATTCACACACATATCCTCATATCCATTTATCCATTTATTCCATCAAAACTTAGGAATCAAGAAGCAAAGTTTGAACTTTGAGAAGGAAAATTCCCTTAGCCCATGCATGAACACTCTCATCTAAAACTAGATCAACCCTTACTTAACTAAGCACATTAAACTTGTCTTAAACACAACTATCTTCATGGGACACGAGACTCACTCGCCATTACTATTACTTGTTGACCACTTGCACTTGCATGTCATCCATCATCCACCTAGTTTAATCACATCACCATTTTCATCAACTAGTGAAAGTTTTGATGGGGTTTGATAGGTATGATTATGGGTATTATTTTAGACGAAAGTTCAATGATTTTTGGGTGGTTTAAAGATGTTTAAAGGTCTGGACAAAAAGGGGGCAGTAAGGTCCTTTTTTGTGATTTTTTTAAAGAAGTTAGTTTCGGTTGGGAAAAAGAAAAGAAGATTATGTAGATAATGAAGTAAACGAATTTACCTTTGATAACTTGTCTCCCAGAGCAAGCTCTGATACCAAATGAATGAACCCTCAAGCGTTGACGGATTCAAGAACAGGATGATGGACCATGAATGTAAAACCTTGAAAACCCTTAACGATTTGAGGCGGTTGGGAAGATGATGACCTAATCGATCAAACCCCTTAATTCAAGAAGAGGTTTCTTGAATTAAGGTCGAGGCACTCTACAAGAACAATGATCAATTGGACTTGAATGACTCTAAACATGCAATTCAAGAACATGAATTACAAAGGGGTTTTTCAAATCAAAAGCTTAAACCAAAACAATGAGATTTTCATTCATTGATATTTTGATTGTAAATCTTACAAATGAGGCTTTAAATAGCCAATAAACCCTAGCCTTGGTTAAAATTATGAACGCAAAAAAGACCTAATGATATATATATATATATAAAGGTAAAAACTAAACTTTCCTAATTCAAATTAGGAAAGTTTTCCTAATCTTCTAAACATGGGCTCCAAATTTGAAAAACTAAGAAAAAAAATAAATTCTTCCCTATTACATTATTAATAATAATAATAAATTAAACTAATGTAATAAAACTCAAATAAAATACTAAAATTCAAAATTGGATGAAAATAGAAAAAAACTACAGTGTCGGTTTTTGTTTTTTATGCCATTTTCACTTGTTTGAATGTTTTCATGCATAGCTTTCTTTGGAGCTCTTTAATACCAATCTCCCATGAGTTTAATATAAATTTAAACTCATTTTCTTCGTTATTCAAGCATGAAACCAAATATCCTTGTAAATGCCAAAAAAAGTTAATCTTCAGTTGTTTAGTCTTCAGATTATAGATCTTTACTTGAATCAAATCTTGGCATTCAATCTCTTTAATATTTGACATTTGGGAAAATTAATTGGAAGAGAACATTTAACCATAGTTAGTTATGGGGGAAGGTTTGAATAGCAAATAAAAAATGGGGAAGGACTAGTTGGCAACACATGGGGTTCCTAGCTTGATTTGGATAAGTGGAGGGGTTCTTTAGCAAATAAGGAAGAATTAAAATCAGCCATTCCTTATTCAAATTCATTAGAGTCAAAAAAAAAAAAAAAAAAAAGACATTTGTCTAAACTATCTCTTCTCCACCGTCAGCCTGATGGAGATTGTTTTTTTTTCTTGCCTCCAATTTCGTATCCAAGCTTGAATTCAAAGGGAAAAGGGTAGATTTGTGAGGGAAAATGTTTGTTAGGAAGATTGGAGAAGGATTCCTCATGAAATTAATCAATTTAAGGTAAGATTTCATTCTTAGAATTCAAGTTTTTCACCTAGTTTTATGAGATTTGTTGTCCTCTTGCTAGTTGTTTTAAAAGACCATTTGTTTTCAAGTTTTACTATCTTTTAAAATTCTGGGAATTGACTTTCAAGAACCTATCTCAAAGCCTTAGATTTTCTATTCACAAGATCTCTTGAAATTGGAAGCCATGGATGAACACCAAGCTCAAATCCTCCATTAATGGCTATTTTCAAGCTTTCTAGCTTTTTCAAATTTGAGTTTTTATGACTTTTTACTTAGTAACTTTAAATTTAGGTATATATGTGTGTTTAATTTATATATATATATATATATATATATATATATATCATAGAAAAAACAACTTGGAAGAGCAAGGAAATGATTTTTTTTTTAAGATTCTCAAATTTGGCCAAAATATTAGTTTTAAACTTAGCTAGTTTTGAGTTTTCTTAATTTTTATTGAAAGGTTTCAAATTCTGGAATTTTTGAGTGTTTATATATATATATTACACATGAAAAACATGTTAGGAAAGTAACCCAATGAATTTGTGATAGTTCCCTTGTTGGCCAAAAGTTCATACTAAAATTGCTTAGTTTTGGGTGTTTTTTCTTAGAAATTTTAGGGAGTTGTTAAATCTGGAAATTTTGGGTGTTTATAAGTATATTTCCTACAAGGAAAATACCATGGAAGGGTAAGATATTGAAACTTGAATAAACACCCTTGTTGAGCCAAAATTATGCCCTTTTTGGCTAGTTTTTGGGACTTTTTCTCTTAATGGGTGTGGGGTTTTGGTGTATTGTTACAAACTGATTGTAATGGTAATTTTAACATATATTTTTGGGTGTATTACCTTGTTGTAGGCCAAGAACAAGCGGTGATCCACGGGGCCAACTTCGAAGGTGAGAACACAAAGAATTGGAGGGGTGAATTGTATTCACGAGTTTTTTTTCCATGTTATCTTAAAATGGAAAATTGTGGTTATAAGTGGTAGTGATTGGTGGTATAATTGATAAGTTTAAGAGCATAAGAGAAGTATAGGAATGGATATTGACCCCGACATTGGTTTAAGAGGGGCCGAAATGCTAATTAACACAAAACCGGTTTATGTTTTGACTAGTTGTTTATTTAAGCATGCCAACTTGTTTTATATTTGGGTTCATAGTCCATGAATGAGTCATATATTGATTTGGACTATGATTATGCATACTTGTCATATTTTCGATTTATGCTCGATGGATAGTTACAAATGTGGTAATAGAGAAAAGTGAGAACGTGAATCATGTGATTACATGAATTTTGAACATTATCTGTGTAATGATAGAGTCATATACTGATTTTGGGAAATTGACCTATTTATACTCGTTAAATCGATATTTCGTTTCATGATGTTGTTGAAAGGAAGCATGCTCATTCCATTCCATTACATAACATACCACTCATGCATATCATGCGATCAACATGTGGCCATGGGGTCATAACCCGTGTAACGGTGTATGAGTGTTGGACGTTACACGCGGTTACCATGGAGGAGTTGTGATGAAGCCCTGGAGTGCTATATGATGAATGGCCCGGATGCTAGTGGTTATTGAGATAACTTGAGATTGAGATGAGCTACGGCTCGGATGTTGTGAAATGAGCTTCGGCTCGGATGTGAGATGTGGCAATTCTTGATTTATGCGTAGTGAGACGAGGGTTGTAAGCAAGGAACCAAATGATATTTTGGAAGGAAAAGGAAAAAAGGAAATGGCTTATGCATTGTTGATCAGTGAAATCTTAAACATGAAAGTTGATTATTTGCATAAGCATCCATGTTATGTGTTGAGCATATTTATGCATCCATGTTTTGCTATCTCTTTTGTTTTGAATTTTCATATTGAAAAGCAGATGTGTAGAGATAGACATAAGGAAAAGTGAATGGAATGTGGTATTAGTTGTTTGAGGCTTGATGTAAAGCCAGCAAGTGTAATACATTACGAGCTATGGCTCGGGTACTGATTAATGACTATATGTGTATATAGGGCGTAGTGAGACGTCTTGTGACCGTGATGTGATTTGGGCGTAGTGAGACGTTGAGTGTTATGATGGAAAGGTTTGTAGACTGAAGGAAATGGTAAATGTGATACGTGAAATTTGTTATGTGTCTGACGATAGTACGAGTTTGAAAGGTTTACGGTTTGAACATGTTATCTACCTACTTTGCAATACTCGATAATTTGCTCTCTTATACATATGTTTCTGTTTGTGCATCATGTTGTGAACATCCACGTCACTGTTCATATTCTTTTGTTTTCACTGAGTGTCATGCTCAAAGGTGCTTTATATCACCTTTCAGGTCCTAGACGAGGACGGGACGAGGTGCGGCAGGTGGTGCTCGTTGGTGCATCGAGATGAAGCTTTTGGGATTAGGTCTCCGGTCACACGAGCCATGTTTTCTGGGAGTGTGGTTGTCATCTTTTGGGTTGTGTTGTCTTTTGTTTTAGAGTCGAGATTTAAAGTTAAAGTACATACATTATGTTTGTATAACAGTTTTAACTCGGTGCACCAAACTTTATTTTGGTTTGAGTTTATGTGATACTTTGAACCTGCTGACGAGCTGATGTTTCTGATAAACAGGTTTTATATTGAATGTGTGTTTTGGAATTTACGAATACTACATGCCGAAATTTTCAATAATTTGCCAAATCAATTGTTTTAAGCTTTAGGTTCTTCGCTTCCATATGCGTACTCGCGTCCTTGACTTCTAAAATAAGTCGAGTCGTCACACCATGGTTAGTTTTTTTTTTTGAGATATTACATCAAATTGATGGAGGGGAGATTCGAACCTTCGACCTCATGGGAAGGAAGTAGGTGTCTAACCACTTAAAATGTTAATATAATATCTCAATATTGAAATGGATGAATTTGTAATAGTTAATGTCTTCTTGATAAATGTATGAGTGTGTTTTGAAGAGAAAAAAATTGCAAATGTCATAATTGAAAAGGAGAGAAAATACAGACTCATTTTTACATTTTACCCCTAAACAAAGTCTCAAATATCAAATAATTACCAGACACCATGCACATATTAATGTAAATGAAAATAAGAAACATCAGGCGACCAAATTAAGGCAAATAGCGAGAAATCAAGTAGACCATGCTTTCTTAAGGCACGACAAAATCTAAGAAAAATCTTTACCATAGGATTGCCCCATATTGTCACCAATTGCCCAAAAATAAAAGGAAAAAAATTCTATCGATTGCAGATGTGTAGATCAGAGAAAACTAGAATGGCTGCATAAACATTTAACTAGAAATGGTGGAGACCATTTGAAAGACAAAGGGGACAAACAAGTGGCAGATCTACTCTTTGATGATGATGGAAATTTCCCTCCCCTCATATTTAAAAATAAAATAAAATTTTATTATGTAAGAACGAAAAAAAAAATCGGGTACATTTTTTTTAATCATATTTTAGGGTGTTGTTGGGTGAAATGTCAGTACACGTGAAATTTCTCACAGGTTCAAAGAATGGACAATCGGCATGTCTACGTCACCTGAAAAGATAAAGCTACGTGACCTAGGAGGCTACGTCTACGTTGACGGGAGTCTACGTCTACGTCATTTAATAAGTCTACGTATCTAGGACCAAGAAACTACAATATATTGATATCCAATCAAAAGATGACATGTGGCATGACCAACAAGTGACACGTCATTGGGAAGCAACATGTGGCCCAATCCCGACACGACACATGGCATGATGATGTCATCAACCTCCTCTCATATAAATATAGGAAGAAATTCATTCATTAGGTAACTAATTTCTACTATTATTCTCTCTAGCACACTAACTCTGCTTGCTCTGACTTTAGCATCAAAGGGTCTTAGGTCGGCACCACACTGGTGCTCCATTTGTTTTCTGTGCAAGTACATACAATGCTCGTCAACTACGCAACATCTCCAGTGTAGCTCACTACATCTAACTCATCCCATATATTTAGTTCGTTGCTTACGTGCAAACTCTCCATTTTTAGGAAACAACATTTTGCGCCGTTATGGGGTGAGTATATAACTAAGTGCTCTACCATCAAAGATGAGTCGAAAAAGCCAACACGGTGATGATATGATGACGATGAAAATCGTAACCCTCGTAGTACGAGATATCAAACTTGTAGCACTAGGAACGACAACAACAACAACAACAACAACAACAACAATAACAAGCTAATGAAAATCAAGAAGTAGTAAGAGTTATGCTAATGCCGGACGGAAGGGTAGATGCTCTAGAAGAGCAAGTTCGACGGGTCACAGGTCACGGGTCAACCGATCAAAAGGCGGGGTCATGCAATTTTTAACGAAGCCCTATTGACATAGCCCTAGATGACATAGCCGTATTTGACATAGCCCTGTTGACATAACCCTGATGACAAAGCCCTAATGACAATGCCTAAATGACGAAGTCTCATTGTAAGGTACAAATCTTCAAGGCAAGGCAAGGAGAAAAAAAAAGGGGTTAACTGTCAAAGGTCAAAAAGTCAACGGTCAACCATCATCGGGTCAAAGTTTAACTGGTCATAGGACAGGGTCAAACAATTTTTTATTGCTCCAAAATAAAGTACAGATGACAAGGCACTGATGACAAAGCCCTATTGACATAGCCCTGTTGACACAGCCCTGATGACAAAGCCCTAATGACATAGCCCAATTGACACAGCCCAGATGACAAAGCCCTATTGACACGGCCCTGATGACAACGCCCAAATGACGAAGTCTCATTCCAAGCTACAAATCAACAAGGCAAGACAAAGTCCAAGTTTTAAAAAAAAAAATGTTGAGCGCCAGGAAAGAGAAAAAAAAATATTTTTATTTTCTCATTTCTCTACTTTCTAGTTAATTAAAAAATTTCTCTACAATGGACATTGGAGACTTACATTTATACTATGATTTTAGAAGTAAATTTTACTCTTAAAATCATAGGGGGCGAAGTACTTGATGATCGAATCAGACAACTTAGACATACAACCCAATTACAAAATGACCAGAACAGAAAATTCAAACTACCAAGCTCCAATACTTAGTATTTTCTCAAAATTTTGACGATTGGAAAAGCAGAAATTCACACTACATACTTCAACACTTAGAATATTTTCAGATATATCACCGAGGCAAAATTCCACTTTGAAAGAATACTCCCAAGTAGCATTGAACTCACATCTCAATTCAACTCGGGAGTAGGGAGCCTCTGTTGTGGGGTGAAATGTCAGTACACGTGAAATTTCTTACTGGTTCAAAGAATGGACAATCGGCATGTCTACGTCACCCTTAAAAGATAAAGCTACGTCACCTAAGAGACTACGTCTGCGACGCCTGGGAGTCTTCATCTACGTCATCTAATAAGTCTACGTATCTAAGATCAAGAAACTACAATATATTGATATCCAATCAAAAGATGACGTGTGCCGTGACCAACAAGCGACACGTCGTTGGGAAGCAACACGTGGCCCAATCCCGACGTGACACATGGCATGATGATGTCATCAACCTCCTCTCATATAAATAGCAGAAGAAATTCATTCATTAGGTAACTAATTTCTACTACTATTCTCTCTAGCACACTAGCTCTTCTTACTCTGACTTTAGCATCGAAGAGTGTTAGGCCGGCACCACACCAGTGCTCTAATTGTTTCCTGTGCAGGTACATACAATGCTTGTCAACTACGCAGCACCTCCAGTGCAGCGCACTACATCCGACTCATCCCATATATTAAGTTCGTTGCTTATGTGGAAGCTCTTCATTTTTAGACAACAACATAGGGAAATTTCAATAGGTTGGACATCTAAAAAATGTGTAAATATATAGCATATTCTTTTGTGTGAATGAGTAATTAATGGTGATCAAGATTAATTACTTCAGATAATTAGATTTTTACGATGTACATTGCAAGTTTATTTTAGGGATAATTACTGAAATAACATATTTTTACATACTAACTATTAAAATGTTAGACCTTTTAAAAAATTACTCAAATAGCATAATTATAGTTCAATAAATTGAACTAAAAAAGTTTAAAAAAAAAACTAATAAATTTATTGAAAATAATAAAGAAAAATAATAAAATAGTTCGATAAATTATTGAACTTGAACTTGAAAAGGAAAAAAAAATTATTAAAAATACCCATGAAAAATAGTTCTATAAATTTACTGAACTATAATTATGCTATTTGAGCAATTTTTAAAAGTTCAAACATTTTAGTAATTAGTATACAAATTTATGCTATTTGACACTAATTCCGTTTATTTTATTTTTAACGTTTTTTAAATTTTGTTTAAGTTGATTTAGACAGGATATATAATAGTCCATAGATTTATAAGAAAATATCTCAAATGACATATTAATTACTGAAATGTTAGAATATTTTAAAAATTACCTAAGTAGTAGTTCAATAATTTATTGAAATATTTTCTTTTTTATTATTGTTTTTCAGTTAATTTATTGGTTTTTTAAGGTGGTTTTGGCCTTTTTTCAGTTCAACAAATATTTAATTCTATTTGGGTAATTTTAAAATGCTATGACATTTCAGTAATTAGTATGCATAAATATGATATTTCAGTAATTGATGTTTTATTTATTTTCTATGATTGACAAACTTAAATTTATCAAGTAGATATATATATATTATTTTTTTTTACATTTTTCATTATTTAAATTCTATATTATCCCGTTCAAGAAGGTGCCATTAATGATTAAGATAAAATGTACTTTTTTTCTAAATCCAATTTCGTGGATTTTACATTTTTTATTGTTTAAATTCTTAATTGATTAGGCATGCACTCCCTTCCCATAATGTTTGAAGGTTCCAGTCTCCCCTTAGTCAATTTATATAATATCTCAAAGAAAAAATCCAAATTGATAAATAAAAATTCTTAAAAATATTTATTTTAATAATTCATTACAGTGCAGGCAAAAATGTACTAATATTTATTTAAGTATATGATAAGTGGGTAATTAAATACTAATAGTATATTTTGTAAATTTGAAATTTGATTAAGGATATTATTGTCCAAGAATATTCTTCACTCATGTAATCCCTTTTAATATAGTAGAGATAAAGATTAATGTTGATCACTGATTGACACGCAAAAAAAAATCTACTATATTTATTAATACTTTTTGTACTACATTATATTTGTAACTACCTCTATATTTTATTTAAATTATCTACATTATTTCTTAAAAATAATTGTGTGTAACTTTTGTCTCCCTAAACAATATTTCTGACTCCGCCGACAAGCCAAAGTCATGGAAGGAAATTGGGACAAAAACCAGCGTTGGAGGATGATATGGTCGGATCCTTGTCCACCATTTTCGTTTTGTAGGTGTAATTGTTGTTTCTATTGACTTCTTGGGGATAAGACACCACAAACGATGCAGGCTAAGCTTTTCTTTTGTTATGGTTTGTCTTCCATGGCAAGCTAGTCTGGCACATTTTCTGTTCTCTCATGCCATGCATATGCTTCTTTTTGTTGAGTTATTCGTTTGTTTCCATCTCTAGATACAGCTTTTTGAAATTTTAATTTCTATTTAAAAAAAAAAGAAAATCTAATGATTATGATGTATGTTATATATTTTAGGGTTTTGTTTTTAATAAAAAAAAATAGTTCTTTTACATTTGTAAATTTCAAAATAGCAAAACTTTTTAGAATTTAAAAAAAAAATAGTTCCTTTTTCTTTAGCAACATTGAAGATAGAAATAATAATAAAAAAACATAAAAAATGGATATTCATCATTCTATACAAATATATTTAAAAATAATTGCACCCATAACCACATTAATTCACCTAAATCCACTTTTTAAGGTTGTTTGTTTTTTATTTCAGAATTACCCAATAACCACCATTTATGGTGGTGATATGGTGGTTTTTATTTCATAATTTACTATCTTACCTTTTTATCTCTCCTGATAACCATATCTTATTAATTACATATCATTTAATTTATAATTTAATTTTGAAAATTAATCTCCTTGATTTTGGGAATCACTATTTAAGGATAATAAACTCTAACCTAAATTAGATTATTCTCCTTCTTCCTCATACATTTTCCACCATTTTCTTCATTGCCAGAAAATGCCCAAATTCAAATTCATTCGTAGAGCGGAGATCTCCGGCCAGTCCAAGCTCAAATCGGTACCATCGTTTTTCGATTTATGCTCGTGCATTTTTTGGATTCGATTAGTGCTTAAGATCTACTTCCTTCTTTTGATTCTTTCTCTGGAATTGCATCAAAATTCTTTCTCTTCTTCTTCCTCATTCGTTTTCCCTTTTCTGTTTTCTTCATTGCACATAAATTGCTGAAGATCGACTTTCACCACTTGTTATTCATGGCTGCTACAGGTTTGTTGATGTATAGTAATGTAACGTCCCGTTATTTTTGTGATAAAAAAAACTTTTATTTATTTTATTTTAATTTAAGTAATTAAAGTTTATTTATTTATCGGTAAATTAGAATTTAGTAGTTTATTTTGGTTTAAGTCCTTTTAATTACCTTTTTAGTTTATTTTCGTTTTAATGGTATTAATAATTATTAACGGGCCAATTAATAATTATTAATCACCATTGGGATAGTTTGAGAAGTTCGGGATTCGTTTTTAAGCCAAAAGTCATAAAAGGACGCAACCATCATTTCCAAAATTCCTAAATATCTAAACACTATTCACTCACCTTCTTTAAATTACCCTTGACTCAAAAGTTGACCAAAATCATCTCCAATTTCCTCCTCAAAACCGTGGGTTCCAAGAAGCAAAGGGGATTTTTCGATTTTCGTTCGTTTCTCGGCGGATCGACTCGATCTTGGATACATCGGAAAGCCCTCGAGTCAAGGATCCCTTTCCACCTAGCTTTTGTTCGTTTCTCTCGAGATCCTAGGAGTTCTCGATAAGTAAAGTTTCAAACCCTAAGCTCCAAATAGTGTTTTAATGGAGTTTTCTTTGATTTCCTTCGATTTCGTGTTGTAGAACTCGGTGTTTGTAAATACGGGAGTTGTTTTAAGTGTTTTTGGAAACAATCCCTTAACCCTAAAACCGAGTTTCAGTTGAAACCCTTCCCGTTTGAAATTTACCTTTTTGGGTTTAATTATGGGTTAGAATTTAATGAAATAATGTTTATTTAAATTCAATTCGGGAAAGGGCATAATGTTCAAAAACCCTAATTATCGATACCCATTAAAATTGGGAATATCGAATTTGCTTAAAACCAACTCGAAACACTTTTAAATTGCCTAAAAGCTGGAAAATCAAACCCGAGGCCTATTTTCTTTGTGAAGGCCAAGAGCCTCTTTATGGGGGTTTGATGGATTTTCGTCGTTTTGTATGTTAGGTTGTTGATTGATTGATAGTTGGTAAAATTATTGATTGTGTGATATAATTCATTTGTAGGTGTTTTTGAACCGCTTGTTTGATCTCTCTTCCGGACTTGGAAGCTAAGTTAACTTTCTTTAAGGTGAGAATAGTTAGTATTTATAGTAACTATAGAAAGCAAATGAGTGTGATGGTTTGTAGAGTCTGAGATTAAGTTTAGAATCTGAATCTAAGATTAGAGGGAAGTGAGTTAGTGCCCTTAGGATTAGGAGTTAATCCTTTAAGTGAGAACTTAGGAGTTCTCAAGGAAAGTGTTGAATCTTAGAAGATTCTAAGTTAGATTCGTTTCGAAGCTTAGGATGGATTATTGGAGGTTAGAAAATCCAAACTTGTTTTTAGAACGGTAAATAGAACCTCGGTTTATTATTGAAAGTTTAGAATCCTTGAAGGTATAGGTTAATTGTTTGATTTATTATTCTACTTTTATTATTGTTAGCGGAGTTCGATTTATATATCGTTCGTCCGAGATGCTTATCTATTTTACTTTATGTCATTTACTTTATATCTTTTACTTTATGCCCCTTTACTTTATGCTTGCATCAACTACTTTAATTCTGTACTTTATTTATTTACTTTTACAAGGATATGCAAGAATATGCATATCATATTGCATCATACCATTCTCGCACCATTCATGAAAAAGAAATGAAAGTGAAAAAGAAATGAAAGTGAAAAAGAAATGAAAGTGAAAAAAAAATGAAAGAGAAAAAGAAAAGAAAGTGAAAGAGAAAGAGAAAAGAAGGAAGAATGATGAACCCTACGTGGAGTTCACATCACCTTTAGTGAAAAAGAAACGAAAGTGAAAAAGAAATGAAAGTGAAAAAGAAAAGAAAGTGAAAGAGAAAAGAAGGAAGAATGATGAACCCTACGTGGAGTTCACATCACCTTCAGAGAAAAGAAAGAATGAGAAATGAAAAAGAGACGAATGGGATCCTACGGGATTTGCTCATTACTCTAAGTGAAAAGAGACGAATGGGATCCTACGGGATTTGCTCATTACTCTTGATGAAAAAAGAGTGAATGGTATCCTACGGGATTGACGTATTACTTCTTCATACATAGGGAGTTGAATGGTATCCTGCATGTAACGTCCCGTTATTTTGTGATAAAAAAAAACTTTTATTTATTTTATTTTAATTTAAGTAATTAAAGTTCATTTATTTATTATTAAATTAGAATTTTGTAATTTATTTCATTTTAATTCATTTTAATGGCTTTATTTATTTAAATATGTTTTAATGGTATTAATAATTATTAACGGGCCAATTAATAATTATTAATCACCATTGGGATAGTTTGAGATGTTCGGGATTCGTTTTTAAGCCAAAAGTCATAAAAGGGCAAAACCGTAATTACCCAATTTGCAAAATATCTAAAATCACTATTTGCTTCATCTTCTTTATATCATCTTTGACTCAAAATTGACCAAAAGCCTCCATTTTCTTCCTTCCCACCCGTGAGCTCCAAGAAGAGGAAAAGAAAATTCGGTTTTGTTCGTTTCTTCTAGGACGACTCGAGCTTGGATATTTAAAACCCCCGGCCAACCCCCCCTCAAAGGATCATTTCCCACCTAGCCATCGTCCGTTTCTCTTGAGATCCTAGGAGTTCTCGGTAAGTGAAGTTTCAAACCCTAACTCCAAATAGTGTTTTAATGGAGTTTTACTTGTTTTCTTTCAATTTTTCCCCTAAGTGGAACTCGGTGTTTGTCAATTCGGGAGTAGTTTTAAGTGTTTTTGGAAACTATTTCATAAACCTAAAACCGAGTTTCAGTCGAAACCCTTCCCGTTTGAAATTTACCCTTTTGGGATTGAAAATGGGTTATAAATTAATGAATGAATGTTTATTTAAATTCAATTCGGGAAAGGGATTAATGTTCAAAAACCCTAATTATCGATACCCATTGAAATCGGGATTATCGAATTTGCTTAAAACCAACTCGAAATGTATTTAAATTGCCAAAAGCCGGAAAACCAAACCCGAGACCCAATTTTGATGTTGGGCCGTGGGCCTCTTTGTGGGATTTGTTGGGTTTTTCGTTGCTTTGTATGTTTAGTGATGTTTGATCGATAGTTGGTAAAGTTATTGATTTTTGCGATATAACTTAATTGTAGGTGTTTTTGAGCCCGTGATTGATTGCTCTTACGGTGTTTAGGAGCAAAGTCTTCACTTTTTATTAAGGTGAGAATGATTAGTATGTAAAGTATCTATAGAAAGCAAATGAGTGTAATGATTTGTAGAGTATGAGACTAAGATTAGAATTGATCTAAGATTAGAGGGATGTGAGTTAGTGCCCTTCGGATTAAGAGTTAATCCTTTAAGTGAGAACTTAGGGTTCTCAAGGAAAGTGTTGAATCTTAGAAGATTCTAAGTTAGATTCGATTAGCTTAGGTTGGATCATTGGAAGTTAAAAGATCCAACTTGTTTTTAAAACAGTTAATAGAACCTCGGATTATTTGGAAGTTTAGAACCGGAGGGCATAGGTTAATCGTTTAAGTTATGTTTCTAATTTTATTATTTGTTATCGGAGTTCGATCGTCATATTCTTCGTCCGAGATTCTTATCTATTTTACTTTAAGTCTTTACTTATGTTCTTTTACTTTATGCCATTTACTTTATGTTTGTGATGGTTATCTTAATTACGCACTTTATTTATTTACGCTATAAAACATCATATTGCATCATATCATATCGCATCATGGAAAATAAGTGTGAAAGTGAGAAAGAATGATTGGGGAGCGATGGGTCCTACGGGATATACCACGTTACCATCATTGAAAGAAAAGAGAAAGTGAGAAATAAATGATTGGGGGAGCGATGGGTCCTACGGATATACCACGTTACCTCATTGAAAGAAAAGAGAAAGTGAGAAAGAAAGGAGGGTGAATGAGCGATGGATCCTACGGGATGACCACGTTACCTCCTCATGCATAGGGCGTATGCGAATCCTACGGGATGCTCTCATGCTTCATACATATGATCGATGAAAGAGAGAATTGAGATGTTTAATATGATGCAAAGTTTATTTACTTCTATTCTTAAGTCTAATATTGTTGATGGATGAGTATTGACTATGATTTTAGCAATATCATCCTTAGAAAGTATAAAATGAATTTACCTAGAGTTTGGAGTTTATGGAATAGTTTACCTAGAGTTTGGAGAACTTTAGGAGTAGAATGTCGTCTGTCTTTTTTGGACACAAATCGAAATGCGAGTTTGAGGTCTATCTTTACTTTTTTATGCTTATTTTCTTCACCCGGGCTTAGTTTGTTAGCTCATGATATTACAACCATTTCGGGTAATGCCTTGGCTAGAGGTCGAGGGAGAGGAGTTGGTCGCGTGTCGAGAGATCTTGACCTCGAGATGGACATTTTTGTTGTAAAGTCTATGTCTTGTTTTGATAAATTTTAAAACTTTGATGTTGTATTTACCTCATAAGAGCTTGTATCGATGCTTTTATGATATATATATTTGAACTCCTGATTTGGGACTTAAAGTCCATGAGATTTGATTAGATTTGAAAATTAGGATGTAAACAGGTTTTCGGCGTGCCAATTTTCAAACAAAACCACGCAAATTTTTCTTAAAATAAAGACTTCCGCTGTTTTCTCTGATTTTAATTTATTTAAAAGTGACGGGTCGTCACACTGCAGGATTGACGCATTACTTCCTCATGCATAAGGCTGAATGGGATCCTACGGGATGTTCTCATTACCCTTCATTCACGCACAAAAGGGCAATTGCGAAGTCCTACAGGATGCTCTCATGCATTCATGTTTATGGTAGATGAAAGAGAGATTTGAGAAGTTGTATGATGTGCAAAGTATATTTATTTTTCTTTCTTATGTCATAACAATGTTGATGGATGAGTATTGACTATGATTATTAGTAATGTCATCCTTAGAAAGTATAACGAAATTACCTAGAGTTTAGAGAACTTTAGGAGTGATTGTGTCAGATTATTTGGACACGAATCGGAATACGAGTTTGAGGTCTATCTTTACTTTTTATGCTTATTATTCTCACTGGGATTAGTTTGTTAGCTCATGATATTACAAAATTTCAAGTAATACCCGGTAAGAGGTCGAGGGAGAAGAGGTGGTGCTGCGTGATCGAGGGATGCTGACCTCAAGATGGACTCTTTTGTTGTAAAGTTTATGAATTTTACTTTTGAGAACTTTGAAGGATTTGTGAATTATACTTTGTATTTAGCTCATAAGAGCTTTTTATCGTTGTTTTATGATATTACATCTTGAACTCCTGATTGGAACTTAATGTTCCATGTGATTTTATTATATTTGAAAATTAGGATGTAAACAGGTTTTCAGCATGCCAACTTTCAAACAAAACCACGCAAAATTTTCTTAAAAATAAAAGACTTCCGCTGTTTGCTCTGATTTTAATTTATTTAAAAGTGACGAGCCGTCACAAGTAAACTATTTATTAAATATAAACGTTTTTTATATGTGGCTGTTGCTATCTGCTACAATGTTAATGATTGCTGCTATATGTTTGGTTATCAATAATAAACTGTTTATTAAATATATATACAATTTCCATGCCAGTTTTATTGATTGTTTTTTCAATTATACAATATTTATCAAATATAAACATGTTTAACGATTTATGATTTTGTTTTTCAAAAATGTTTTTTATGTTTTTTTTTTCAATTTAACATTTGTATTTGGTTTACTTTTGTTCTACTTTTTTTAAAGAAAATAAATACTTATTATTTTTTTTTGTTTATCAATTATACACAGTGACGGCTAAATGATGATCGAAGAAGAAAGCAATTCGATATTTCCTGGAAGAAAGTTAGAAGCTTGAAGATTTTTTTTCTTGTATTTTTATATTTTTAGACTTAATTTTTCATTTACTTATTGTTATAGTTTTATTTCTGCTTAGATTTGATTTTTCCATAATTTTGTAAAATTTAAGGGATTTAAAATTTTTCCTTAAATTTTGCACAAATTAAGGAAAAATTAAGGAAAAATTAAATCGAGGGTATGTTTTATCTTTTCACAATGTAATTTAATTTCACCGGCGGCGGTTTTTGGGTAGTTTTGATATATATATATATAAAAGATACGGTTTTCTTGAAATTTTTATTTATTAAATGGTTATTACTGAAATTAACCCATATATTTATATATATAAGAATTCATTAATTCACTACATGAAATAACCGGATAGCGACGGAATCTAACCAACAGAATTAATTTCATCGTTAACTAACGACAGTGGACAAAGACCTAGATAATTACATAATTATAGTTCAATAAATTATTTATGTAGAGAAAGTGGCGTCAATATTCCCGACCAAGCACACAACATATCTATGTAGAGAAAATGGTATGAGTGGGTCGGTTATAACATCTATTTGATAGTTTATAAACCAATCGAAAGTTAACCATTTTCTTTTACTAAAGTTGATTGTTGGATTTTTTTGGTTTTTTATTTTATTAAAACTCAATAATTTTACTCTAAAGATTTCTATTACTTGATAAAATACGTTTTTACAATGTAGACATATTTTAAAGTAATTCTTGTTTTTTTAATTTCATTCCTTATATTATAAATTTTGTACTAGTTTCCTTTTTTTTTTTTTTAATAATGTATGGTGTCAACAATAAAAAATTTCCATTAAACATTTTATTACCTCTCTTTGATTTAGTTTTTCCCAACTTGAAAATGAGTCCTCTATTATAATTTTTATAATTCGAAGCAACGAAAAAGTAGATTTCTAATTTCAATATTTATAAATAAATATATTAGTTTTTGTCTCTCTAAGATTATTGCGATTTAATTTTTCATTCTAATAAAACTAGTACTAAGAATCACAATCTAAACTGATTATTTTTATATCGTAGAATGATATGACTTATTTTCATAACAATTAATAAGTATAAAATAAAAAACTTAAAATAATTTTTAAATTAGTTTAATTTTAATTATATGAATGAAAAATTAAAATAGTTTATTTAAGTGGGTTATATAAAAAAATCTAAAGAAAGGAAAAGAATATTTTACCAGACTATCTTTTTAATTTAATAAGAGATTTTTTTCATAACGGATCATTTAAAAAAATAATTACACAAGAGGGGGCAATTTTAAAATTTTCATCTTGGGGGGCAATTTAACTAAAAAAAAACATTAAAAGGGACCATTCATATTTTTACCTTAAAAACTATTTACGTATAAAATATGAAATTTAGATGTAACGTCCTGTTATTTTGAGGTGAAATTTTTTTTATTATTATTTATTTATTTATTAAATTAAAGTATTAAAGTTAATTTTAGAATTAGTTATTTAGATTTAAATAGTGAATTTCGTTCGGAAACCTTTTTAATCGTTTATTTAGTCTAAATTAGTTTCGGTGGTATTAATAATTATTAATGGGCCAATTAATAATTATTAATCACCATTAGGCTAGTTTAAATACTTCGAGTTTCGTTTTAAAGGCTAAAAGCAAATAAAGGACGTAGGCGTCATTTCCAATTTCTTAATATCAAAAACACTATTCATTTATCTTTTTAAATAAGCCAAATTAGACCTAATTCATCATTTTTTCTTCTCCTTCTTCTTCTTTGCCGTGAGCATCATTTGGGATTTTCCCATTTTTGGTGTTTCTTCAATTCTTGGCGGATCGCTATAATTTCGGTTGCGTTGGATAGCCACGGGCCGGAGCATCATTTCCAACCTATCAATCGATCTTTTACTCCAATTTCTAAAGGCCTTAAGGTATGACAAAGTTTCTAATTTAAGCTTCTCAAATAGTGTTTTAATGGAGTTTGTGGTTTAAATCTTCTATTTCGTGCCGAGAAACTCGAAGATTTCAATCGAGGGAGTTGTTTTATGTATTTTTAGAAACTTACCCTAACCCTAAAATTGAGTTTGACCCAGAAACCCTTTCCATTTGATTTTCTCTTATTTGATTGTGATTTGGGTATTTTAAATGATATGTTCTTATGTTTTACTTAATCTTGCGGGGTTGAACTTTTGTCCAAAACCCTAATTCATGATTACCCATTGATGGTACCAATCTCCAAAGTACCCGAAACCAACCCGAAAAGCCTCTAAAGTGCTTAAAATCCGGAAAACTATCTCCAATCCCTCTTTTCCCTTTGGCCGTGGGCTTCATAGGGGAAATTCCCAGGTTGTTTGGTCCTTTATTTTAGAAATGTGACGGTCGTTGTTCAATTCGGTTAATTAATATACTTTAGGTGTATTTGAAATATAGTTTTTGTGCATCGATCGTGAAATTGGTCAACCGGTGATTTGGAGTTGACTTCTTTTATAAGGTGAGTTTAAAATGGTTGTGATTACTTTTATGTTTCCGGGTTGCATGACGATCATGTTTGATCGGGGTTAAGAGGGTTACTAGATTTTAGAACTTATCCAAGATTGGATGTAGTTGGGAGATGAGGAAAGTGCATAAGGAAAATTTAGAAAACTTTTGGAGTTGTTTAAAGTGAGTTGTTTGTTGTGGATTAAGTTATATTCTCAGTGAGAATTATGTTTCCGGAAATTGGAAAAGAGTATTAGAATACTCCATTTATTTGAGTGGTTATAAGATAGTTAAAAGAAATTTTGGAGAGAAAGTATCATGTTTGGTTGGACTATAAAATATTTGGAGAAAAGGAGTTGTGGTGATTAGTTTGATATTATTAGCGATGGGATTCGCTATTTTGTACTACCAAAGGGGAGTAGTACGTGTGGCGTTATGATATGTATGGAAATGTGAAAACGAATCATCATGTGGTATGTGTGGTAGGCGTGGTATGTGTGGTAACGAAAAAAGAATCATCATGTGGTATGTGTGGTAGGTGTGGAATGTGTGGTAACGAAAAACGAATCATCATGTGGTATGTGTGGTAGGCGTGGTAATATGATTGGTGACAATGTGGTCACGGCGTGGTAATATGATTGGTGACAATGTGGCCACGGCGTGGTAATGTGATTGGTGACAATGTGGCCACGGCGTGGTAATGTGATTGTGATTGGTGATAATGTGGTCACAACCTGGTTATATGATTTGTGACAATGTGGTCACAACGTGGTAATGTGATTGGTGACAATGTGGTCACGGTGTGGTATATGATTGGTGACAATGTGGTCACGGTGTGGTATGTGATTGGTGACAATGTGGTCACAGTTTGGTATGTGAATGGTGACAATGTGGTCACGATTTGAAATGTGAAATGTGACAAAGTAGTCACAATGAGAATGGAAATTAACATTATTATTTACTTTGTTATGCTTTAGTACTAATTAGTTGTTTTAGTACTTTATTTATAAGCTTGAATGTTTATTTTTCGAAGTTACGATATAGTGGAATGGGATTGATTTTATTCTTGTGCAAAGTATTTGGGAGTATAGAATGGGTAGCAAAGAGCACGATAGGATTTTGGACACATTTTCCGATATGGAATTCGGTCCATAGAAGTGCTTGCATCCATCTTATTCTCACAATATTTTTATGCTAATGTTGCTACACTTAAACTTTTTCAGGTAATACTCGTGTGAGAGGGCGAGGTAGTGGAGGTGGTGTTGCTTGATCACGAGTGGATGACTTTGGGACTTGGCCTAAAAAGGCATTTTGGAGCATTCTACGAATGCTTTATATAAAACTTCAGACATTGATGTCTTTAAATTTGTATTTTATGGCTCACGGGAGCCTAAGATCTGTTGTACATACTTTCGAGTTTATTTTTTCTGATCTGGGTATAAACTGGAGTATGAATTCCTGCTGTTTTAAATTCTCTGATTTTGGCTCATGTAAACAGGTTTAGGGAGTTCATATTTTAAACGGATCCATGCCAATTTTTTTTAAAAATCTAGTCTTCCACTGTTTGCTTATGATTTAAAGATTTGAGAAAATTCGAGTCTTTACATTAGAAAATCAAGATATCAAGTGGTCTCGTCCCTGCCAGTGAGTGCATCAAGAGAAAACTAACGAACAATATAATGCGGCATTGGAACAGTGTTTGTTGAATGAAGGTAGCATCTCGAACGCAGTTCCAATTATTGAAGAACTGAGTTGATGACATGAAACAAGAGTATGGACAGATGCAACAGATGATATTTGAAGGTACGTTTAATAATACTTAGAACGATAGTTATACTGTTCTGAAGGAGGAGAAAATGAATTCATAAGCAAAAAGAATGTATCATATGCTTGAATCAGCTAGCATGCCATATTACTCTGGATGTGATGTCAATCAGCTGGCAGCAGCTACGGAGCTTCTCAATATAAAAGTGTCATATTATTTCCGACAAAAAGAGGCTTCAACTCGATTTTACAATGGTTTCAGTGTTGCACCCATACAAACAACATGTCGCCTCAAAGTTTATACGACACGAAGAAATTAGTTGAGGGTCTCGGATTGCCTATTCAAAAGATTGATTGTGGCCGGAACAAATGCATGATATTCTAGGGGGACAAAGATTCGAGTCTTCATAATTGTAAAATTCTATTTTATCCCAGATATAAACAAGATAAACGCACTCTCATACCACATACCCGTATGTTTTATTTGTCGATTATTCCTCTTCTCCAACGATTGTATGCATTTGAAGTAACGACTTCTCACATGAGATGACATCACGAGCACTCACAAGCAAGGAGTAAAATGTCGATGTCAACGGGAATGTCGAAATTCGAATTAATGAAAATATCTATGAAAATATCGATGTCGACATACATTCCCGGAAAAATCACGGAAATGATGGAAATATAGGTTAATTTTTAGATTTTATGATTGAAAATTTCATAATAGTTTAATTAAGTCATAATATATCATATAATAAAATTATACCCCTATAAATAATAGAAAACACTAGCTAAATTTGATAAGTAAAATAAAAAAATGTCGAAATATCATATTAAAATATGTTTATTATTATTTTTTATTTTTTTTTAGAAAAAATATTTTTTTCAAAATATATATGTAATATATTCAAGTTTATTAAATAGTGAAATGGAATATATATTAATTTTTTAAATAGTGTATCATGAATCGGGAGATTCATTTTTTTAGATATTATATAAATGTAATTAAATAATTAAGTTTAATATATTTATATTGATAAATAGTTTTAATAGAAATAAAATAAAACAAAAATATTTAACCACAAATAATTTTTTATGTTCTAAATCTCCAACCCATAACAACTCAGCGAAATTTTGACCATCTCCAATGACATTTCGAATAACTCAATGATATTTCGAGGGAGAGGTGGAAGATTCAAGGTTTTACATCAATCGCCTGACATGTGACGGATGACTTTTGGGCAACATTTTGGTGGAAAGAGTGCTCCGGCGACATATGACTATTTTTTGACGATTTGGGAGAAGAACGAGGTTACCCCCTGGTGAGATGTCGAACCTAAGTTTCAGAGATCTGTCCAGCGACATTTCGGTTAAGTCGTCGACATTGAGTTCCCTGCTCACAAGAGGATGGTCTTATGAAATATCCATCTGATGCTAATGCGAGGAAGCACTTGAACCGTTTCCATCCAGATTTTGCGAGCGAGAGTAGAAATGTTAGATTGGGGTTATGCACTGACGGGTTTAATCTGTTCAGAACTTCTGAAGTACAATACTCTTTGAGGCCTCTTATGTTGACCCCTTATAAATTATCTCCATCGATGTGCATGAAAGATCATGTTAGTTTCTTAATTGTTATCGTACCAGATCCTAAGAGTCTAAAACAAAGGTTATAAGTGATGCAGAGTTGCTTAATTTGTGGAATAATGGAGCATTGACTCACGATGTATCAAGAAAACAAAATTTTTGAATGAGAGCCACTATAATTTGGATGATCAGTCCCAAAATATTCAATATTACTTGGTAAGGATATTTTTATTCATTTTTTTAATTAAATATATATGAGTATGAATCGAATATTAATTTTTTTCACTTTCTCAAGTTGGAGCACGTCGGGGAAGTTTACATGTTCTCATTTCATGCTTGAAACTTGTGCCTTGTCATTGAAACGTGGAAGAAAAACTTGTTGGTTCAATTGTTATAGAAGATTCTTACCGAGTAACCATTTCATTTTGAACAAACAAGTCAGATTGATATAAGGGTCAAAGTGCACGCAATCGAGCCCCTCCTCAAGTTTTCAGCGAAATCCAAATCCTATATAGGTTAAATTATATGGGCATGCAGAAGGTCAATAAGATTGGTGCAGAAGTTATAAACAAGGTTGTTGGGAAAAACATTGGTTTGAAGAAATGAAGCATTTCTGGGATTTACCATACTGAGAAGATTTACTGATCATACACAACTTGGATTTCAAACATATTGAAAAGAATGTGTTTAATATGTCTTCAATACAATGTAGCGAATAAGACGAAAGACAACCTGAAGGCACGCTATGACATCAAGGAAATATGTCGTCGCCCAGAGTTAGAGCCAAGTGAAATTGTGTGATAGTAATGGTTATACTGTGTGAGCTTTCATTACCTATCATTATTTACTAGGAGTGGGAAGATAGTAATGATAAGTGTAAAGACTCGAAAATTTATATGTATTTTAAATCAGATAAGATAGCGGAAGTCTAGAATTTTCGAAAAATCGGCATGGTGCCGTTTGTATTTCGATCAAGCCAAAACCTGTGTACATTTGTCCCAATTAGAAAAAGCATTAAAATATAAGGAATGCACATTCCCTTTTTAGTTCCAAGTCCCAAAATGGACAAAATACGATATAAAACCATAAATGCTCTCATGAGCTCAAATACAAGCACTAATTATAAACAAAAATATAAGTCCAAATGTAAAATGAGTCTTGGCATTCAAAGAATGCTCCCAAAGTCCAATTCTTATCCTTTCCATCACCCCATGATCATACGGCACCACCATCTTTACCATGGCCTCGGGGCGTACCTGAAAAGATTAAAGTGTAGCAACATTAGCATAAAAATGCTAGTGAGAATAAAATGGTGACATGAAATCCTATGGACGAATTCCACATATGAAATTGCATCCAAAGTTAAGCATGCTCTTTACTACCCATTCTTTACTCCCAAACAACATACCATAGGTAATGATCCATTCATGCACCCTATCTAAAGAATCCGAGTACAAGTCAATATTTCACTTTTATAATACGCATATACTCCATCTAAAGAATCCGAGTACGTTTACCATTTCTCAATTAGTCATATACTCTATCACAATGAGTCCGAGTATATATACGTATATCACATTTACACATCACACATACTCCATCAAAATGAGTCTGAACATATTTATAAATTCTCATAAATCGATACATATACTCCATCACAATGAATCGGAGTATATATCGTAAATCCACATTCACATATCACACATACTCCATCAAAATGAATCCGAGCATGTTTATAATTTCTCATAAGTTGATACATATACTCCATCACAATGAATCCGAATATACATCGTAAATTCACATTCACATATCACACATACTCCATCACAATGAATCCGAGCATGTTTATAATTCTCATAAATCGATACATATACTCCATCACAATGAATCCGAGTATATATCGTAAATCCACATTCACATATCACACATACTCCATCACAATGAATCCGAGCATGTTTATAATTTCTCATAAATCGATACATATACTCCATCACAATGAATCCGAGCATATATCGTAAATCCACATTCATATATCACACATACTCCATCAAAATGAATCCGAGCATGTTTATAATTTCTCATAAATCGATACATATACTCCATCACAATGAATCGCCGACGTATTATATAAATCGATATTAAATCCACATTCACATATCACACATACTTCATCAAAATGAATCCAAGCTGGTTAATAACATGTTTATAATTTCTCATAAATCGATAAATATACTCCATCACAATGAATCTAAGATATATATCGTGAATCCACATTCACATGTCACACATACTCCATCAAAATGAATCCGAGCATGTTTATAATTTCTAAACGATAATGTAAAAATCGATAAATATACATAAAGTAAAATAATGAAATTAATTCACAATTGTTTAAATAATTAATTTTATTTAATGGATAAATTCTCATTCACATATGTCACACATACTCCATCAAAATGAGTTTATTTAATGGAAATTAATAATTATAATATTTATTATTAAATTAATGAACATGAAATTTATAGTTTCTCATTAAATGGTAAATAAATTAATTAAGTGGACAAGACAAACAATTGGATAATTTTCCCCCAGGGAAGAGAATAATCTAAATAACTACATAGTTTTCCCAAGAAATAAACTAAATTAACTCGATTTCCTGCTAAATAGGGAAATTCCTTGTAGGCCATAAATCACATACAATTCATAAGCTGGAACTACTTTGACTACCAACAACAAGGCCAACTCCTAAATCACCCATAACCGAATTCAAATTCCCTCCAACCTTGAATTATGCCTTACTTATCCCTCATCTTCCCTTTAGGACCCTTAACTTCCAAAGAACCTAAACCGAGAACTTCCAATTCTCTATAATAAACACCAAAATCACAATCTGTAAACTTAGATAATCACCAAAATCCATCTACATTCACAAACTCACAATTCGAAACTACACACAGTAAAACGCTAAATTAAACCAAAAACCCCCCCCCCCCCCCCCCCCCCCCTAATGTCCCATTATTTTGAGGTGAATTTTTATTTATTTATTTGTTTTATTTATTTATTTATTTAAAGTATTACAGTTAATTTTAGAATTTGTTATTTAGATCTAAATAGTTAATTTCGTTTGGAAACCTTTTTAATGTCTTAATTAGCCTAAAGTAGTTTTGGTTGTATTAATAATTATTAATGGGCCAATTAATAATTATTAATCACCATTAGGCTAGTTTAATTACTTTGGGTTTCGTTTTAAAAGCTTAAGGCAAATAAAGGACGTAGGCGTCATTTCCAATTTCTTAAAATATAAAAAAAAAAAACACTATTCATTCATCTTTAAATAAGGCAAATTTGACCAAAAGACTTCATTTCTTCTCCTTTTTCTTCCTCTTTGCCATGAGCATCATAAAGGGAGGGTTTGATTTTGGCTTTTCTACGATTCTTGGCAGATCGCTTTAATTTCGATTGCGTTGGATAGCCACGGGCCTGAGCATCATTTCCAACCTAACAATCGAGCTTTCCATCGGTTTTCTTAAGGCCTTAAGGTATGACAAAGTTTCTAACATAAGCTTCAAATAGTGTTTTAATGGAGTTTTTGGTTTAAATCTTCTATTTCGTGCTGAGAAACTCGAAGATTTCAATTGAGGGAATCGTTTTAGGTGATTTTAGAAACTTACCCTAACCCTAGAATCGAGTTTGACCCAGAAACCCTTTCTGTTTGATTTTCCCTTTTTTGATGATGATTAGGGTATTTCAAATGTTATGTTTTTATGTTTTACTTAATTTACCGGGATTGATATATTGTCCAAAACCATAATTTAAGATTACCCATTGATGCTACCAACCTCCAAAGTGCTCGAAACCAACCTGAAATGCCTCTAAAGTGCTTAAAATCTGGAAAACCATCTCCATTTCTTTCTTTCCCTTGGGCTGTGGGCTTCTTGGGTGGATTCCCGGGTTATTTTTTCCTTTATTTTAATAACGTGACGATCGTTGTTCATTTCGTTAAATTAATATACTTTAGGTGTATTTGAATTATAGGTTTTGTGCATCGATCGTGACATCGGTCAACTGGCGAATTGGAGTTGACTTCTTTTATAAGGTGAGTTTAAAATGGTTGTGAATACTTTTATGTTTTTGGGTTGCATGACGATCATGTTTGATCGGGGTTAAAAGGGTTATTAGATTTTAGAGCTTATCCAAGATTGGATGTAGTTGGGAGATGAGAAAAGTGCATAAGGAAAGAAATTAGTAAACTTTTGGTGTGTTTAAAGTGAGTTGTTTATTGTGGATTAAGTTGTATTCCCAAGGAGAATTATGTTTCCGAAATTGGAGAAGAGTATTATATTACTCCGTTGATTTGAGTGGTCATAAGATAGTTAAAGGAAACTTGGGAGAGAAATCATCATGTGGATTTGAGCTAGTTTGATAATTATAGCGATGGGATTCGCTAATTAGTACTACCAAAGGGGAGTAGTACGTGTGGTAATGAAAAACGAATGATCATGTGGTATGTTTGGTAGGCATGGTATGTGTGGTAACGAAAAACGAATCATCATGATGTATGTGTGGTAGGCGTGGTAATATGATTGGTGACAATGTGGTCAAAGCGTGGTAATGTGATTGGTGACAATGTGGTCACGGTGTGGTGATGTATTGGTGACAATGTGGTCGCGGTTTGGTATGTGATTAGTGACAAAGTGGTCACGGTGTGGTATGTGAATGGTGACAATGTGTTCATGGTTTGAAATGTGAAATGTGATAAAGTGGTCACAATGAGAATGGAAATTTACATTATTATTTACTTTTTTATGCCTTAGTACTAATTAGTTTTTTTAGTACTTTATTTACGAGCTTGAATGTTTAGTTTTCGAAGTAACGATATAGTAGAATGGGATTGATTTTCTTATGCATAGTACTTGGGAGTATAGAATGGGTAGCAAAGAGCACGATAGGATTTTGGACACATTTTCCGATATGGAATTCGGTCCATAGAAGTGCTTGCATCCATCTTATTCTCACTAGCATTTTTATGTTAATGTTGTTACACTTAAACTTTTCAGGTAATACTCGTGAGAGAGGACAAGGTCATGGAGGTGGTGTTGCTTGATCACGAGTGAATGACTTTTGGGACTTGGACTAAAAAGGCATATTTTGGAGCATTCTACGAATGCTAGATAAAACTTCATATGTTGATGTCTTGAACTTGTATTTTGTGGCTCATGAGAGTCTAAGATTGTTGTATATATTATGTTGAGTTTACTTTCTTTGATTTGGTTATAAATCGAAGTATGTACTTCTTTTGTTTTAAATTCTCTAATTTGGGCCATGTAAATAGGTTTAGGGAGTTCATATTTTAAACGGATCCATGTCAAACTTTTTGTAAAACCTAGACTTCCGCTGTTTGTTTCTGATTTAAAGATTTGAGAAAATTTGAGTCTTTACACAAACACTCACTTCCGAAAACAACTTAACAACCAAACCCTCAAAGGATCTCAATTCACACATTCCCTCTTAAACTCAATTAAACAAAATCGTCATGTAAAACGTACATAGAACACACACCACCACCTTAAACTCACCTTTGAAGCTGGTAGTAGCTAAAATCAAGAACTGGCCTCAATTAAATGATGTTAGCGCCCCTAGAGTTGCTCGGAACCTTTTGGCAAATAACTTGAAATCAAAATCCCAAGCGAACAATCGAGTGAGCAATTGAGAATTACCTACAATGAAATATATCTTAATTTCATTAAATACCAAACAAATAACAAACGACGCTTAAAACGAAACGAACGAAGAAATGCCCGGTTTTCCTCCAACAAGACGAGAGGTATTTTTGATGATATCTTTTTCCACAGAATTTGGATGGATACAAAATTAGATGCAAAAGATAGATCTCGGAAAATGAAGAGTTTGATACCTTACGGGTTCAAAATAGAGTCCAGATGAAAAAGTTATGACCAAATTACTAAAAACGGAAATAAAACCCAAAGTCAAAAACGATTAATCTTACCCTTAGGCCCCTTGGATGTTGGATGTTATGCATGGAAAAAGTGTGGGGGTCTCATGTCATCCACCTTTCTTTCTCATTTTTCTCTTTTCAATAATATGAGATGTTATGCATATGGTTGCATATGCTTGCAAAAGTAAATAAAGTAAATGTAAATGATAAAGCAACCGAAATATGCATAAAGTAAATGAGCAAAAGTAAAGACATAAAGTAAAGAACATAAATAAAATAGATAGAGTCCCGGATGAACGATATATCGATCGAACTCCGCTAACAATAATAAAAGTAAAGGTCAAAGCATAACGATTAACCTAAACTTTCAAGGATTCTAAACTTCCAAGACTAATCTATCTTAGAATCTTCTAAGATTCGAGGTTCTCAACGAGAAATCCTAAGTTTCTCGCCTAAAGGATTAACTTCAAATCCTAAGGCACTATCTCACATCCTCTAACCTTAGGTTGGATTCTAATCTTAGTTTCCGATTCTACAAATCATTGTACTTGTTTGCTTTCTATAGTTACTTTAAATTCTAATCATTCTCACCTTAATTAAAAGTGAAGACTTCGCTCCTAAGCACCGGAAGAGCGATCAAACAAACGGTTCAAAAACACCTACAAACGAATTATATCGTAACAATCAATAACGAAACCAACTATCGTTCAAACAACTACTAAACATACAAAGCAACGAAAACCCAATAAAACCCACAAAGAGGCCCACGGCCCTATCATCAAAAAAAGAGTCTCGGGTTTGGTTTTTCAGCTTTTTGGCAATTCAAATACGTTTTGAGTTGGTTTTAATCAAATTCGATAATCCCGATTTCAATGGGTATCGATAATTAGGGTTTTTGAACATTAATCCCTTTCCCGAAATGAATTTAAATAAACAGTCATTCATTAAATTCTAACCCATTTTCAATCCCAAAAGGGTAAATTTCAAACGGAAAGGGTTTCGACTGAAACTCGGTTTTAGGGTTATGAAATAGTTTCCAAAAACACGTAAAACTACTCCCGAATTGACAAACACCGAGTTTCACAGGCAAGAAATCGAAAGAAAACAAGTAAAACTCCATTAAAACACTATTTGGAGCTTAGGGTTTCAAGAGATTCTTACCTGAGAACTCCTCGGATCTCGAGAGAAAGCAGACGAAGGCTAGGTGGGAAAGACTCGCACGGACCGATACCTTTCCAATGGAACGAGAATCAAGTCGATCCCAGGCAAGAAACGAACAAAAACCAAAAATCTTCTTTTCTTCTTTGAAGGTCACGGCAAAGGAGGAGAAAAGAATGAGCAAATTGGTCAATTTTGTGGTCAATGACTCATTTAAAGAAGATGACAAATAGTAATTTTAGATATTTTGCAAATTGGGTAATTACAACTTTGCCCTTTTATGACTTTTGGCTTAAAAACGAATCCCGAACATCTCAAACTATCCCAATGGTGATTAATAATTATTAATTGGCCCGTTAATAATTATTAATACCATTAAAACGTATTTAAATAAATAAAGCCATTAAAAAGAATTAAAATGAAATAAATTACTAAATTCTAATTTAATAATAAATAAATGAATTTTAATTACTCAAATTAAAATAAAATAAATAAAAGTTTTTTTTTTATCACAAAATAACGGGACGTTTCAATAATTAATAATATTTCATTATTAATTTCATGTTTAAATAAACTCATTATTTAAACAATTAATAATGTTTATATTAATTACCGTTTAAATATACTCAATATTTAAACAATTAATATTGCCTATTTTAAGTAATTCACTTTACTTAAAATTTCCATTTCTTCTACTTGATTTCGCGACTACGATATTTGGGCTAGCATAGGGACCCGATGGACCTATAGATCATAGGCTTAATAATTAGTCAATTAAGTGATTAACACATAATCAGTTAATTACTTATTATCTAACTATGAATAATTCCACTATAGATTCATAGCTGAACTCCCCTCACTATAGATGAGTTATGTCCATTTAGTTTATCTTTTATTTATATTTGTGATATTATCCTTCACGTGGAACCCTCATAATTACAGGCGGATAAATTTACCGTTTTGCCCCTGTAATTACCGCTTTATCCTTGTGTTCCCGCCGATTCTCCAATGAACTTTATCTTTAGTCGAACTAGAGATAAGATACTTCTGTGATCAATAGAAGTCGTGACGTCACTTGTTCATATCTCGAATCAGTACATCAAGGGAGTTTCCTAAAGTTCCTAAAATGTTTAGGTATCGCACTGATACCGTTAATTTATAGGAAAGTTATGAATTCCATCTCGTGAAAATGAGTTCTCAGCTACTTATCTAGTCATGTTCCCAAAACAGGAGTGTATTGAGCGTTCTTACAAATCGCTCTCAACTATGTGAATCAAAGAACATAACTCCACAAATAGGAGTCCACATTCCACTCAGGATTGAGATCTATCACGGTTGATAAACTTAGTTTGATATTCGATTATTTCTCGTAAACGGTACTAATGAGAAATTTGATCGAACATCGTGGTCCTATCTTATACAATCAACATTGCATATGATACTTCCATTTCATATCTCCCACATGAATTATCAGGATTTGATCATTTGTCTATAAACAAAATGCGAAGCTATCAATAGTGTTACCAGGATAAGGTTCCCAAACGTTATCCGTTTACTGTAGACACGTTTTAAGTTACTCATCTCGACTTTAATCCTCTTGTATGACTCACATACTAAGTCGTGATTTCATAAGAGTAACTTAGGGTTTACTATTTGAATGTTTGATATTTATATATTTCCATATATTCCTAACATCATTAATTGAATCAATCTAGATAATATAAAGAACTTATGTTTATTTATTTAATTTATTCTTAATAAATTATTATTATTAAATGATTACAAGTTCTAGGACACCATTCCTAACAATCTCCCACTTGTCCTAGACTTTTGGAGATTTGACTTGTAATTCCAGTCAAACTGGATGACTATCAACTATTTAGCCATGGTAGTCATTTTAATACTTTATCAGTAACGTTTTCATCTGTTTAGTATGTATTTCTTTTGTCTTATGTTAGTTTCATTAAGTGTAATAGATTCCATATTTTATCGCCATAAAATAAACTCTATTAACTATTGATTTGAAACCATCATGCTCATACACCTTTCATTTACTAACGACTTAGCAATCACGCGAATTTAGAGTTTAGTTAGTAAAAGCTCATTTTACTTATACTTAACTCATTTAATGTTCGAATTCTTACATGGAAGTAAATTCATGTTCGAATTTTAGCCCGTGCAACTCATAAAATCTCTCATTTTATCTATGTGCACTAACATACTATTTGTAAATTTTATTTTAGTCACATTGGTTCTAGGATTCTCGAAATTCTTAAGCTCCCACTACAAAGTAATTCTCCATTACTTTCATTTGTTTAATGATTACAATTATATACTTCTTATTATTTCCAAAAATAATGTATAAGTATAAGTGACCCTTTTCAACTCAACTATTGAAAATTCATGTCATTTTTATTTCACTTATTTTGAACTTTTTTCATTGATTTTGATGTCAATGAGTTTCACTTGGACTTCGAAAGTCCTTTGGTTCGTATTATGACGCTCCCACTCAAATAAAGTTCTACAAGTAGTTTAACAATTTAAACTTTTTAATAACTACTTGTTTTTATTGTGAAATAAAATCATTGTAATTCTTTTATATCTTAAGTAAGGTTTAAAGCCTTCAGTATCACTGATTTACTGAGCTTTTCTTTAATAATTTGTGAATTCAATTATTCACTAATTATTACTTTCTGATTTCTGTTTTGTTTATTCCATATCAGTTATTACCTTTAAAACATCCTTTTAAATAACTGAATGTTTGGAATATAAGAAATCGATTTAATGTTTACTTATCACTTAAGTTCTAACATCTAAATGTCCAACTTTAGTGATGTTTAAGTCTAGTTATCTTTGATAAATTAAAAGATATTTGATTTTTCTTATCCCATAAGTTCGTGGATTAATATGGTTATCATCTCAAATCCTCAAGAACCATCTTTAAGAGATTAATCCCTCTAACTTATTTAAGTAATTTTTAGACTTAAATATTTAAACATTTTTAAACCTTATAACTCATTTAGATATACCGGAGTTTAGAATTTGGATTTGGAATTTATTTGTTTTATACTAAGTATTTTGAATAACCATCCAATCAGACTTTGGAACTTTGTAATATAATTGTAAAGGAATATCTACCTAAATAACTCTTATTTAAAATATTCCCAAACTTGGTTCATACGAAATGAGAACCAATAGTTATTACATAATTCAAAATAAAAAACAAATTGATAATTAAACTAAACTAGAAAACTATGGTTTGGAAAAAATATTTTTCTTCCATTTAGACTATAGTAAATCGAATATGAGGAAAAATAGGAAGAATAAGAGTTTTCAATTTCGAGAATTGAAATTAGAAGCTTTTGAATGAACAACCAAGACGTTTGTATTTATACGTAAAACAGTTTTCCAATCGAATTAGGAAATACTATTAAAATAAATACAAGATAAATGCCAAGAATAAAATCAAATTTTATTCCTTATTTATCTTACGTGCCGATTTTATGTGTATAAAATCAATAAGAAAAACTAATTTTTCTTTGTTTTAATTTGTCTTTGGTTAAACATTCTTTTATATATTTATTTTAGACAAAATAATTCAACAATTATTTCCTAAAATATCATGTGTCGATTTTGGTATATAAATTATTCAAATCATTTGAACCAAAATCCATTGAATTCATTAATTCAATTATAGATTCTTCCTTATTAATAAATCTTATTTAGTAACTCTTGATATTTATTTAAATAAATCAATTATTCAAATAAAATATCATATTCCGATTTTGTATTTTATTATTAATAAATATTTATTATTTCCTATTTAAATAATCGAAATTATTTGAATTAATAATAAATATGTTATTTACTATTATCCTTTTAAATAATCGCTATTATTTAAAATTAATAATAAATGTTTAATTATTAATTTCCATTTAAGTAAACACATTACCTAGATAATTAATAATTATTTATCAATAATATTTTATTATTAATTACTACTTAAATAAACACATTATTTAAATAATTAATAATAATGATATTAATTTGCATTTAAATAAACTCATTATTTAAATAATTAATATTGTCAATTATTTAAGTAAACCACATTACTTAAATTATTCATTTCCTTTTTATAGGAAACATAGTTCTCATTATTCAGTTTGTTCTTTCCATGTATAGTGACTAAAGCAGATGCTATATTACTGAAATTTAAATAAACTTTATCTTAATAATCTAACATGCATTCAACATTCAAATACTCAAAGTTTTGACATATAATTAAATATGATGCATGAATGCGAACATATTAATGAACAGAAAAGCCCTAAAACATGTTACTATGTCACGATATTTTAATGATACCAGTGAAGTGTCGTTGAATGATAGGTCAGTTACCATCATTAAAACGAGATGCCACTCGAACAATTGACAACTCCAGAATAACTCATATTCCTATGTCATTGTTTACCGTGTATTTGGTCCAGAGTTTTGATAACAAAATTTATCAAATTTCTTTTAAGTGTGATCCACTAATTTAGTCTTTTAAATAAAATTGAAGAGTGTCTACGAAGTGTAGATTCAGTCTTCAATAAATCTCATTTAAAATTCTTTATCCCTTTCGGGATACCCAACTTGATATTGATTTATACAATAAACCTTCCTATGGGAATGAACACATGCAGCAGTGTTACAGAGGCCATGTATAAATCTCACGTTTCGAGCCCATTAGTGGAGACCATAGGATACATTGACATGTTTCCTTCTCCCACTTAATATTTTGAGTTAGGGTTTCATAACTTAGACTAATTCAGGCTAATTTATTAATCCAAGTTTTAATTAACCTAATCAACTTTAACTCTTAAATTGGTTAGATTAATTTTATAATTGTGATTGTTCAAGTTTTCCTAATTTAAACTAATCACATTATGCGCCGTCTTAATATTTTGATTTATTAATTTGAACTTTTCTCCCAGATCGCTCCCAGTTAGAGGCGCTCCGTGTTAGGGGAACTTTATGAAACCTCATCGCTTGGGCGAGCTTTCTCGCCAAGAGATCCGTTCAATTTAATTAATCTCAATTATTAATTTTTAATTAACCCTTAATTAAAAGTTTCTATTTGTTTATCTTATATGGATTTTGGCCCAATTGTTTAAACAATAATTCCATATTACAAATAATTCATTTAGTTTCTATTCAACTTTTAAACTAGATTTAACTTTCAAATTTTAACTGAATAAGCATGCTTTTAATTCTAAAACAATTAGAATATAATTTTCGATAATAACATTTATAAAATAAAATTATAGCATGCTTCACATACATTAGCATATAATAACACATATTATATCATGATGCATGTATGTACAATTAATAAAATCATACAACCTATGGTGGGATTTTCTACATGACATACTTTTATGCATGAACATTATTTAAAACAATTATATCATACATATAAACAATTTAAATAATAAATAGCTAAATTGACCGGTATTCTTGGCACTATTTCTAAAACGGAAAATTAAAATTACAACTTAATTAAATCTTCCATTCTAGAACTTGAGGCTTCAACTTTCTCTCTCCTCCATGGTGTAGGCGTGGGCATGGGTATTTATGGGGCAAATATTATCTCCTTAATATTTCCATTAATACTTGTTTTAAAATAATTATCTTTTAATTATATGGAAAAATAAAGAAAATATTTTCCATGTAATTTTATATCAATTTCTAAATTTATAATTTTAAGATAGGGATATAATCTTTAAAAAAAATTTAATCCTTATCTTATATATTTAAATTTTTAAATTGAGATAACAGGATAATTATGTTAAAATATCTTACCGTATCTTACCTTATCTCATCCTTTTCTCTCTCCTTGGGCGTGGACCTCATGGATTGGTGGAAAAAAAATTTCTCCTCTTCCTCCCTTGGTAGTGCCGATTTTTGCCTCATTTGGTATGGGAAAATTACAAATTTTTCCTATACCCTAAAATTAGGGTTTACAAATTTTCTACTAAAATTTAAAAACCTAAGTGCCTCAAGAATATCTAAACAGTCAATAAGCAAACCTCCACAATTTATATAATCATACATAAAACAATTTTTATGCAACCCACCAAAATTTTCGAAAAATCACAAGTTTAGCATGATAGTTAAAATTAGCTCTGATACCAATTGAAGGGATGATTTACTAAATTAGCGGAATTTATTTAGTAACACAAATTAACACTTAATTTAGGATCTATTAATATCATATAATTTGTGATAAAAACATGTAGATTCATGCTCGTTTTTCGAAAATTAAAACCCTTTACTTACATTGAGTAAAATATGGAGAATCGGTTGGAGGTTTCTTTACAGCATCAAATCCTCAGCAACACCGGATCTTCTACGCTACATCACAATCGATCAAACGAAATCCGATTGTGGGATCGAACTTAAGAAGAAATTGGGAAGAAGAAAAATATTTGCTTCCCAATAATGACTAGGGAATTTCGACTATGGGGGGAGAAGGGAAGAAGAGAGAGTTCCAACTTTCTATGGAATTAAATTGTGTGATTTATGAATAACCCAACCCTCCTATTTATAGAAAAATAGGAATCCTAATCACATTAGGATTAATCTATAGAGATAAATACAAAAAGAAAAAAGATTATCTCTTTCCTTTATCTAGCAATTTCGAAAATGCCATGGATAAATAGGAGATTATTATATTTTCTTTATTTTAATTTATCTTGGGTAAATAAATCTATGTAATTATTTTAGGATATAATTCAAACAATTATCTCCTCAAAATACATGTCATGGCCGATTTTATCATCATAAAATAATAAATAAATACAATTTATTTAATTAATTATTTTGGGCCAATTCCAATTGGGTTTATTAATCCAATTGGGCTTGAAATTCTCTCTTAAATTAATAAGTCCAACTTAATTAATTTATTTATTAATTACCATTTAAATAAAATATTTTATTTAAACAATTAATAATATTAATATTTTCTCCCAACTAAATATTATCCAATTTATATTTAATTATTAATTTCCATTTAAATAATTTTCATTATTTAAATAATTAATAATAAATATTATAATTATTAATTTCCATAAACTCATTATTTAATTAATAATTTTATTGACAATATTTTATTATTAATTTAATTAATTTTAAGGGTAAAATGAAAATAAGACCCTTGTGGTCTTTTCAAAATGCATGAGCACCCCCTGTACTTTGAAAATGGCAAATCACACCCCTGTGGTTTCAATTTTTTTCAATCAGACCCCTCCCCTTCAATGTCAATAATTTTCTTTTAGCCATAACTTCTTCGTTTGAACTCCGATTTGGATGATTCAAGATGTTTTGGAATCTTCATTTCCGGCTTTACATAATCACCACGTTGAAACTTTGAAATCATCAATAACCAAAAGAGTTAACGATGTCAATCATACCTAGTGTTTCGATGTTAGGAAAATATTTTATTTATTAATGATTTCAAAGTTTCGAAGTGACATTTATGTAGAGCCTAAAATGAGGATTCCAAAACATCTTGAATCGTCCAAATCGGAATTCAAACGAAGAAGTTGTGGCTAAAAGAAAATTATTGACATTGAAGTGGAGGGGTCTGATTGAAAAAAATTAGAACCACAGGGGTGCGATTTGTCATTTTCAAAGTACAGGGGGTGTTTATGCATTTTGAAAAGACCACAGGGGTCTTATTTGCATTTTACCCTAATTTTAATTATTAATTTCCGTTTAAATATAATTATTTAAATAATTAATAATTGTTAATTAATTTCAAATTATTAATTACCATTTAAATATACTCAATATTTAAATAATTAATAATGTATAATTAATAATATTTCATTATTAATTTCATGTTTAAATAAACTCATTATTTAAACAATTAATAATGTTTATATTAATTACCGTTTAAATATACTCAATATTTAAACAATTAATATTGCCTATTTTAAGTAATTCACTTTACTTAAAATTTCCATTTCTTCTACTTGATTTCGCAACTACGATATTTGGGCTAGCATAGGGACCCGATGGACCTATAGATCATGGGCTTAATAATTAGTCAATTAAGTGATTAACACATAATCAGTTAATTACTTATTATCTAACTATGAATAATTCCACTATAGATTCATAGCTGAACTCCCCTCACTATAGATGAGTTATGTCCATTTAGTTTATCTTTTATTTATATTTGTGATATTATCCTTCACGTGGAACCCTCATAATTACAGGCGGATAAATTTACCGTTTTGCCCCTGTAATTACCGCTTTATCCTTGTGTTCCCGCTGATTCTCCAATGAACTTTATCTTTAGTCGAACTAGAGATAAGATACTTCTGTGATCAATAGAAGTCGTGACGTCACTTGTTCATATCTCGAATCAGTACATCAAGGGAGTTTCCTAAAGTTCCTAAAATGTTTAGGTATCGCACTGATACCGTTAATTTATAGGAAAGTTATGAATTCCATCTCGTGAAAATGAGTTCCCAGCTACTTATCTAGTCATGTTCCCAAAACAGGAGTGTATTGAGCGTTCTTACAAATCGCTCTCAACTATGTGAATCAAAGAACATAACTTCACAAATAGGAGTCCACATTCCACTCAGGATTGAGATCTATCACGGTTGATAAACTTAGTTTGATATTCGATTATTTCTCGTAAACGGTACTAATGAGAAATTTGATCGAACATCGTGGTCTTGTCTTATACAATCAACATTGCATATGATACTTCCATTTCATATCTCCCACATGAATTATCAGGATTTGATTATTTGTCTATAAACAAAATGCGAAGTTATCAACAGTGTTACCAGGATAAGGTTCCCAAACGTTATCCGTTTACTGTAGACACGTTTTAAGTTACTCATCTCGACTTTAATCCTCTTGTATGACTCACATACAAAGTCGTGATTTCATAAGAGTAACTTAGGGTTTACTATTTGAATGTTTGATATTTATATATTTCCATATATTCCTAACATCATTAATTGAATCAATCTAGATAATATAAAGAACTTATGTTTATTTATTTAATTTATTCTTAATAAATTATTATTATTAAATGATTACAAGTTCTAGGACACCATTCCTAACAAATACTAGATAATGTGAACTCGTATAGTTCCATCATTATCTCATTATCCATCTCCTCCGATCATGCAAAGTCCCGCAGTCCTTTAGCATTCCTCATGATACATATACATAAACATAAAACGAATAATACCAGACAATGCAAGCATACTCAGTCTATGCACTACCTCATTATTCCTCCCAATTTCAATTATGCATAATGAATATGAATATGCTCTCAACTGCAAGTAAACATAAATATAAACATTCAAAGTGTGCAAGTAAAAATAAATATAAATAATTAAATTGATCGAAAGGACATAACGATAAATGGATCATGAATTACCCTTTATATATATAACAAGAATTTAGGAACTTCTGAAAAACAATGAATAAATCAAGCCAAACAGCCTTCAGATAAATGCAAGTCATTAACTTTAACATAAAAGCCTCAAATCCATTGATTCAATTGTTTTTAATAAACGTTCGAAGTTCTTCATCCAAAATCCTTATTATACTTGAAACCTTCAACATCTAATAACCATTAGGAAACTCTGAAGTGAATCTAAACTTATACCTTCCAAGAGTTAATCGTTTTCTTGGAAGCACGTATGAGTTATCTCACTCAAATAGAACTAACTTTCAAGCCTAAGCATGTTAGCTCACATACTTTAATCCTTTAGATTCAATTCTTAATCTTGACTTCCGATCCTACAAATCGTTCAACTTATTCGGTTTCTAAGTTTACTTTAAGTTCTATTTATTCTCACCTCGAATGCTCGCGTGACAACCAAGTTTCAACGAACCAACAACGAGCAATCGCACCTACCATTCATCAATTGAACAACAATTTACAACTCATATCTAATATGAGAAAAAGTGTGATTTCGGATGAATAGTGTTTTCAGATGAATAGTGTTTGCGGGTGAATAGTCTTTTTTGAAAATCTGAGCTCGAAATCGTCAAATTCCTTGATAGAAATACATGATTTCAACTTCAAAACTCATTTAGAAACAAAAACAAAGAAATCCATATAAAAAGTTTTGGAAACTCACTTTTTAGGACTTCCCTTAGAGAACGAGAACCACCAAAAAAGGTAGGTTGGATAGGTAGCCCTCGTCCTGAGCAATCCAATGCAACCAAAAACACGACATTGAGAAACAAAGAAAACCCAATAAATCTCCTTTGGAAATGATCTCCACGGCAAGGAGAAGAAGAAGAGAAAGGAAGAATGAATTTCTTGGTCAAATGGTCAACTTTGGGGTTTTTAAAGAAGAAGAATAGTGTTTTGATATTTTTAAGAAATCAAAAATTACGATTATGTCCCTCATTTGCTTTTAGCTTACAAAACGAAACCCGATGTTCTTAAACTAGCCAAATGGTGATTGATAATTATTAATTGGCCCGTTAATAATTATGTATACGACCAAAACTAATTTAAGCTAATAAAACGATTAAAAATGTTTTCGAACGAAATTAACTACTAAAACTAAATACTTTAATTTAAATAAATAAATAAATAAAATATTAAATAAAAAAATTCACTTCAAAAGTAACGGGATGTTACACAGACCTTCTTTTCATATTGGGATGCTCGTATTGAGAAGACTTATGGGAGAAAGAGAAAATGTGCCAGTTATTTGGCCTCGACTTTCCCTTTGAGAAACCCTTCTCATGATTCCGCGACGACTCACTTATGCCTTCCATTGTCTCCTTGCCTTTTCCCTTCTTAAGTTGTAATTTCTGGTAGTTAGCAGAGGCTTGCATGTCTGAATTTTGTGTGAGTATCTCTAGTACTTTAAAGAGATCCCGGTTCACAACTCACACTTGTTCTTTCAGGGCGTCTACCCTTCTATGTGGCACGGGTACAACCCTTACTACTTTTTGGTTTTCATCAACTTATTGTTGCTCTCTAGTGTTGCGAGTTTGATATCTAACGAGGGTTGCGATTTTGCACCATCATCACCGTGTTGACTTCTTCGACTCATCCTCGATGGTAGAGCACTTAGTTATATACTCTTCCCACCGACGGCGTAAAATATTATTGCATAAAAATGGTGAGCTTCCACGTATGCAACAAACTTAGAATTTGAGACGAGTCGAAGATAGTGCACTGCACTGGAGGTGCTACGTAGGTGATGAATAGTGTATGTACCTGCACACCAAATGAGCAGCACCGGTGTGGTGTCGGCCTAACACTCTTTGATACTTAAGTGAGAGCTAGTGTGCCAAATAGAATTAGAGTAAAATCCATTACCTTTTGGTGAGTTTCTTCTCTTATTTATATGAGAAGAAGTTGATGACATCATCGTGCCACATGTCACGTTAGGATTGGGCCACGTATTGCTTCCAAACTACATGTCATGTGTTGGTTATGCCACGTGACGTCTCTTGGTTGGATACTTGTATGATATAACCTCTTGGACTTAGATATGTAGTCTTATTAGACGATGTAGCATACCTTCCCAGGGCAACGTAGACGTACCTTCCTCGAGTGACATAGACGTACCCTTTTGGGTAACGTAACCTTATCTTTTCAGGTGATGTAGATATATCAGTTGTGCATTCCTTGATCAAGTTAAGAAATTTCATGTGTACTAATGTAGTTTCAACCACAACAGGACCCTAAGGTAGTCATATTATTCATTCTAATTTCAATTTAAAAGTTGAAAACTCTCTTCCTCTCTCAAGTGTGTTTGTGATTTTTGCCTGTAAAAATAGAATCTTTTTCTCATTTTCTTCTTATTTGACTTCCATGAGTTGATTTTGCTTGTGATCAGGATATAGTATAGAAGGATGGATGAATATTAAAGAACTTCTAACCAATTCTTCATAATATCAAATAGTAAGTAATTTTTTTTATTCCGATAAACCTAATCTTTCAAGATAAAAGTCTTTCATTATTTTTACATAATAATAACGTCGATCTGACTCTTGCATGTTTAATTCAATAGCTTAATTTAAACTAATTATTTCTGCTAAGTTAGATTATATCTCACATCAATCAAGATGGGTGTGATTTTTAATTTTACAAACCACATGTATCTGAAATCATTTTTAAATACGAAAGTGTGATTTTCAGACAAATCATGGAAGGTAATATGTAATATCCCTAGTAATATAATTACCTCTGTTTATATGCTACCTTGACTTTAACCAAAACATTTGGCATAGATTAAAAGTTAAATATAAAATATACCCTTGCACTTTAGATTATTCCTAAATCATACCCCACAATTTAAAAAAGGGTAATTACTGAAATAGCATAATTTTACATACTAATTACTGAAATGTCAGAACTTTTCAAAAATTACTCAAATAGCACAATTATATTTCAATAATTTATTGAACTAAAAAAATTAAATTTGTAAACAAGTTCATTGAAAGTAATAATAAAAAATGATCAAATAGTTCAATAAATTATTGAACTTGAACTTAAAAAAAAAAAAAAACATACAAATTCATTAAAAATACCTATGAATAATAGTTCAATAATTTATTGAACTATAATTATGCTATTTGAATAATTTTTGAAAAGTTCTGACATTTTAATAATTAGTATGTAGATTTTTACTATTTGAGACAAATTATTATTTAAAAATGTATTTAAACACCCCTGCACATTTGTAAAACTTTAAATAACACCCTTCTATCAGTTAGTTTTAATAAAACTGAGACACGTACGTATTCTACTCATGTCAAGAGTTTCAATACTATTCAAAAATTATGAGTGTGATTGATAGATTTTCATCTTACAAACGACTTATTCTAAAAATTCTACGCATGTGTCAAAATTTTCTGTTATTTTTAACGAAATTAGATGTGTGGCATTCGTAGAAAGTTATATGATTTACAATTTTATAAAACCATAGTGGTATTTAAAGACATTTTTAGAGAGTCGGGATATGATTTAGTAATAATCCAAAGTGTGTAGGTGTATTTTACATTTAACTCATAAACTAATACTTACGTATGCCTATAATTGGCAGGCAAGAGAGATAAGAATCGGCGGTGTGAGAGTAACAGTACAGGGATAAGCCGTTAGAATTAAAAGACAAGTATTGGAAGAGATTTCTCTCTTGAAAGGAATTACAAATACTCTAAATTATATATAATTACAAGACAGATATTGAAAGGAATTTGCTCCTATAATATAATTTATGAAGAGAATTGAATACACATAAAGTTAGCACGATAACAATATAGTTTACAGACAAGTGATAAAGATTTGATAGGTAATGTCAGCCTACATCCACAACCTCCCAGAATGCTTCCAGTTAAAGTTGCATTGCAGATTTTAAATGAAATAAAATTGTTAACCCCGCTTCACGGGCCGCTGCACATAAGATTTATTGGGGTCTTCAGTCTTCAGCTTTGGTGGTCGAGTTTCTCCTTTCTTAGCCTAATAACACAAAATAAGTTTCAATAATTGGCAATTCTAATTTGCATTCATACATCAGAACACTCCACAAAATCAGTGCACGATATCTGACCTTCTTTCCACCCTTCATAAAATCTCTCCAGCTTGATACCTGATGATAAGAAAGAGAGATCGGCATAAGTACAAATGGAAATTATTTGTTCGGTTTAAAAATGGGGAACATAATCAAAAGTTTAGAACTCCAAGTTTTTGCTCCGAATCGAAGATTTAAAAGGAAGCCACTCATCTGTGTCTCAGTCACTGTATTAATTGATCATCATTTGTCCACCAAAAAACTTAAGGTTAAACCAGATGATAAAATCGAAAAATATAAGGCCAAAAACATGAACTTTCCCCACTAAAAACCAAGTTATCTTCCGTCGTGTTAAGAAGAGAGATTCAATATGCCCACCAGAGGTGCAAAAAGCACATTAGCTCATTCGTAAGCTACTGACTCCCTCACAAGGTTGTAGATTGAAATCCCCTCGCCAAATGTACTTTAAAAAAATGCCCCAACAAAGTTCTTGCCTTGATTTCAGAAAAATGACATTCCCCATGTGAACATTCTGACTGGTAATCTTTCTTTTCTCAAATAGGAAAACAACAGGCAAAGATAACATATCCTATGTTATTGCAGAACCAGAAGAACAGCATAATTGACCTTGTGTTCCTAAGAACTAAATAAGTTTGTCATATTGTAGAAAAGTTCAATACTAACCCTCTGTTCTCGTGTTCCTTCCCACTGCTCCTCATGCTCACGCTTTTTCTTCCACATTTCTTTTGTTTCTTCTTCATCCTTTTTCAATCTGCCTTCCTCCTCAGAAATCTATAAACAAGAAAAGCAATATAGAAGATCAAATCTGGAACCTTCCCCCCGAAAAAAAAATAATAAATAAATAATTCCAAACAAATATAGAAGGAGTTGAGCTTCTGGCTTACTCTCATCTGCATCTTTCTCCTCCTCCATTCTTGCTCTGTCAATATTTCTCGAACCTTCAATTTTAGCTCTTGCTTAAACTCTTCTGTACTCTCATAATGATTCTCGTATTTTCCCTGGTCCAAGTCAACATGGCATAAAAGGTCATAGGCTATAAAGCTTAGGATTAGCAAGGTTATCAATATCACACATGGACATCCACCCAAAAGAAAAGATAATGGAGCTAAAATAACTGACAATAAAGGAAAATTTCCATAAAAATCAAATAATAAACAAGAAATGAATAAGTAACCAACCTAGCATGATGCTGATTGAATGCGACATAAATTTCAGCACAAAATGTAGAAGAAAAATGAAAAGAGCAGGCAAATACAAGATTTATTGTTAGTCTGCTAAATCACAGAGCAGAATAACACAACTTCAGAAAATAAAATAAAATGTAGAATGATAATAGAAAGACAAATGTTCGAAGATGTTGCACCCGTGGTTACTGTGATACCAAATTTCCTACAGCATGATGACTTTTAAGGAAACAAACTTTAGTTACGAGTACAAAATTCCTGTCAGGACCTCACAAAAATGCGCCACAATTTATACAATAGTGTAGTACAAAAAGGAGCGAACACCAAGAGGAGCAAGAGAAAATAGTCTAAAAACACCTCACTGCCAGTTATTTTGCATTGAATATTCTATATTTCTCTCCAGCCGTATTCCCTAACATAAAGCCTTCACCACATTTATCCACACTGTTTTTACCTTCTTCCTTCTTGTAAGTATTTCTTCGATCACAATATAGCCTACACTGTACATCTTTATTAACCAAAGCATGATCCCTAACATACAGCCATCATTACTTGTTACGTTATGATAGACCTTTTACTATCCTCAGAGATCTTCCCCATATGCCCTTAAACCCCCAATGACATTGTCTGTGCAAACAGGAGTCTAAGACCATAATCATATTATCATTATGTGGTCATGTACTTCTCAAAGCTTATATGGCAAATATTCTTTGTTACGTTTGACGTTTCGTGTGTTCCTAGTAACTCATAGCGTCAAACCTTGGAAGCAGTGCTTTTAAATCCTCCCTTCAAACAAAAGGGTAAAAGCTTATGGCAAACAGGTTTGTGGGCGATTATGTAGGGGATATGACTGGAAAGAAATAGGAGGATCTTCATGGAGATCATTCTGAGCTATTATTTTATAAAATAAATAAATTAACCTCCAACTTCACCCATTTTGTGACAATTTGGCAGTAGGGACTTGATTGAATGTGCAAAAGGGATAGTTTGGAAGATGCAATGTAAGTTGTAGATAAAAGTCTCCCACCCTGTATGGCTTAATCTTATTTTAGATGCAATGTAATCCAGTAGAATTGCTACTTGGTTTAAGTTTATTTTAATCTAAGCACATCAAGCGTAACAATTTCCAAGCATAATAAAATTAACTTCAATCAGTTCAACCAATAATTTTGTATGTTAAAGCATGTGGCCAAAGTCTAACATCCTACGTGAATTCCAGATGTTGCAAGTGAATTCCAGTTTTCTTCACTATTTTTCTTCTTTTTCCCTAGAAGGTAGAACATTCAATATTTTGACTTCATTTTCAAACAATCATCAAACACTTCTAACAGCCCCAGATCACTCTAATTTAGCCCCAACCATCTCTCAGACGATTCCCGATAGATGTCCAACATCAATAGTGAAAATAAATAACCTTCATTCTTATCATCTACTGCGATTGATGAGTGAATGAGCTCTGTTAATTAGCATGAGTAGAAGTAAACGAAAGACAGTTTATAAGGACATATGCAATGTGATGTGAGAAAGGGAAAGGCAGCTTACCTCTTCAACCAATGACTTTATTTTAGAAGCTGTATCTTTCTTCAACTGCTTCTTCCTCTTCGCTAGAAGTTCTTCTGTGGTTCAAAACAAACACAAGTAAGCAATTTTTCTAACTCCCTCAACCTCTCCATCAAGAAGGGAAAAAAATGAAAGCATCTGAAGGAAGAACATCCATGGGCCACCAAACCCAACGTCTCCAGACCTTATTTATAGGAAACTATTTCATTGATAGGTTTCATGAGAACATTAGAAGTCCTACGCAAAGTAAATAAACCCATGTAGCTAGGAGAATCTAGATTCAACATGCATTTGAGACCAACTTTTTATCTCAGGCACAAAAGATTGTTTATAAGTAAACGTAAATAAAGGTGGACCTCATATGGATGCCCACGTAAATAAATGTGGACCTCATATGGATGCCCAGGTAAGGTGTCAGTGCCAATGCCAACTGCCAGACACTAGGGACAATAGTGAGGTGCAAATCATTTTATTGAAACAAAGAGACTTATTTTTTTATTTTATGTGGCCCTTCTGTGGAAAATCCAAATGGCAAGATACCACAGAATTTCTTAATAAATATATGTCTTAATACATATATATATATTTCTTAATAAGTATGTAGGTATAATTTATATATATAATTCATTTGCATGGATGCCCAGGTAAGGTGTCATGCCAGACAATAGAGGGAACAGTGAGGAGCAATGATCATATTTTACATGGTAGTTTTTTTGGTCGGGCTGTTCTTGAAGCCTCTAGTTCGAGGGGTGGTAACCTCCAACATAGCCTCTACTTGGAAGGCTTTCTTGTAATATTTGGCTGTCTTGACTCTTTCATACATCAACGAAATAGCTTGTTCATTATTTTTTTTATAGGAATAGCTTGTTCGTTATTAAAAAAAATTATGTGGTAGTAAAAGCTCTTCTTTGGAAAATTCAATAGAAAAGATATCACAGAATTTCTTAATACATGTATAGAATACTTGAGACGAAATTCAGGAGATTTTAGGCCCCTTTTGGAGTTCTTTGTCTTCTTTGTTTTGTTATTATAGCTCTTTCATGAGAACCATTCCCTCTCTAACATTTTGGAGTTCTTTGTCACCTTTATACGCATGAAAAATTCTTTAGACAGATTAGAAGCAATGATTATACCTGTATGGATTGAAAGCAGGTTCAACAAAAGGGCCTATTTGGAGGTAATTTTCAAGATTGATAACAATGGGAAGAAGGGCAGCATTATTACTCTCGAAGGCCCTAAGAAAGAAGGCTGGAGAACCTCTTCTTAAATAAAGTGTCCCCATCCAAAACATTTTTCTGTTCTTTAAAGACAAAAGGGAAGAAATTATTTATTGAACCTGACTCAGACAACCCGGCTTGTTTGGATGACAAAATTAGTGTTGACTACAATGCTTGTCCTCAAAATATTGAATGGGAATAAACTATTGTTCCCTCATGCCCTTTTTTCCATCAAGAGAGGTTAGACATTTATTCCATGCTCCTTAAAGTCGTCAGTAGTTCCTTTCATCCAAACCATGCACTGTTAATGTGTGAAAACAGAGAGCATGTGATGTCGCTTTGTTCAACGAAGGGTTGGGTTTCTTTGGAGGGCTTTCTAGTTGAATTTGAAGAATGGAATCCCTCTCCAAAAGCCAAAACGTATGTCATTCCTTTGGGGGTTGGCTAAAGGCTAGAACTGCCCTTTATCTTTATGGAATTCAGATTCTTTCGGGAAGATTGGTGATGCTTAGGCTTTTAATTGAATTATCTTCCAAAACACTTAACCTAACAGAGCTGCTGGAAGCTAACATTAAAGTGAAGGAAAATTATACTGGATTTATCACTTCTGAAGTTTCCATTTAAGATAGGGATGGGAATTCCTTCCAGATTCAGATTGTCACATACACTTCTCTGCCCATTTTCTTCTGAAAGCTATTAGAAGGATTCATGGATCCTTCTCCAACAATTCGGCCCAAAACCTTTGAAGAAAATAATAAGAAGGAGGAGGAAACAACCAGCACTGGATTCTAGGGCGTTTTTCACTGAAACCACACTGTTCATCACCCACGACCAAGCTTTTGAATGGAACTGCTAGATGTTACAACAGCTACAGAGGAGGCTTTTTGGTTGCAAAATGTAAGGCCCAATGGTTAAGAGAGGACGATTTTAACTCCGGGTTCATATATTCATGGCTGGTAGAGAGCACAAGGCCCTCATCTCTGAAGTCCTTTCTCAGAATGGCAAAAATTTCCGTACTGAGAGAAATGGAACAAGAATTTCTCTTGTTTTTTCAATCCGTCTACTCCAAAGACAGTGGCATCAGATTCCTCTTTAGCAGCATTAACTGGGATCCCCTTGGTGAGTGTGACAGTTTAATTTTGGAGCAAGCCTTCTCGGAGCAAAAGGCCTTTTAATGCTATCTCTTCTTTGGGTAGCAATAAAGTGCCAAGTCCTTATGAACTCACTTCCAAAATCTTTAAATTTCTTGAAACATTACCAAATTTGATATCATGGCTACGTTACAAGAGGTTTTTCAAAAAGGCATTTTTTATTCCCCAGAAAGTTAATGCTCGCAAGGTGATGGACTTTCGCCCAAGTAGCTTAACGACAAGCCTCTATAAAATCATTGCTAAAGTTTTGGCTGATTGTTTGAAAAAAGTCTTGCACAAGACCACAACATGTTTCCAAAGAGATTCCATTCTTGGGAGGTTCAATGTTAAAAGGGAAGAAAAAAGTTCTTTGGGACAATGCTGTTAGAGCACTCCTTTGGAATACGTGTATTGACCGCAAAAGTAGAATTTTTAGAGATTGTTGCAAGTCTTGGGAGGAAGTTTGGGATTGTAGCGTCTTAAATGCCTCCATCTGGAGTGCAAATTGTATGTTTTTTGGTAATTATGCTCCTTCTCTCATAGCTTCCAATTGGAATGCTTTTTTGTAACTTTTCTTTGCCTTTTTTGGGCTTTTTCATACATCAATAAAATTGCAAATCGTTTACTATCAAAAAAAAAATTAAATGACGGCTCAAAAGCCCATTTCATTGATATAATGAAAGATATACAAGAAATAAAAACAACACTCCACCAAAAGACCAAGAAACGTATACCCTGTATGCCAAAATTAAACCAAGGTCGTCACCTAATTACAAGTATGCGTGTCAACTACTTGTAATCATGTTAAGTGGATAATTACAAAAAAAGTTTGATGGTAGATATCCAAAAAGATGCATTTATACATGTCAACTCCCAAACATAATCCCATGATCATTGTTCATCTCTAAATATTCTCCTATTCCTTTCCAACCATATTCCCCAAGAAATTACACAAAAGCTAGAGATCCAAATACCCTTCCCCTTTTCATCGAAGGGAGGTTCACAATCATTTCCTACATGATTTGCCGAAAAGATTTGTTGGAGACCCATGCAATTGCAATTCCAAATGGCTCAAAAAAAATCTCCGCCAAATGAGTCTCAAGAAACTGCAAGTTCACATAATATGGTTATGGTCCCCCGAATCCCAATTACATAAACAACACTAATGTAGTCTCAATTCGAAGGACGAAAATCATTCATGGTTGCTTCGAAGGGGGAGAAAGAAGACTAAATGTGTGATTTTGAAACTTGATAATGAGAAAGCGTATGACACTACCGATTGGGATTTGCTTAGATGCTATCATGGCTATCAAGGGCTTTGGCCAAAGGTGGAAATTGTGGGTCAAAGGTTGTCTCTCCTCTTTCAATTTCTCTATTATTAATAACGGGAAACCCAAAGGGGAAATTTTTTGCTCTCAGAGGATTAAGACAAGGGGTCCTTTATCCCCCTTTCTATTCACCTTGTGGCAGACTTGCTAAGCAGGCTTTTATCTAGCACTCAAGGGGCTGACATCATTGATGGAGTCAACTTAGGGAGGGGTAATTTGAAGATGAATCATCGCCAATTCACTGATGACGCCCTTGATTTATCTTACTATAACAAAGATAAGTTAAAGAACTTGATGGTTGTGTTACATCTCTTTGAGAAGATGTCTGGGCTTAGCTTCAACCTTGATAAATCCTTGATTGCTGGTGTCAATTTGGATCCGAGTGAAGCTGTCTTGATTGCTACTTTGATTAAGTGTAAGCCGAGCTCACTTCCCATTTATTATTTGGACCTCCCCTGGGGGCAACTCAAGACTTAAAAATTTAAAAATTTTTGGCATCCAATAATAAGGGTTTTTAAAAAAAAAATAAAAAAAAAAAAAAAATTTTTTTTGTGGAAAGGGGGGTGCCATTACCAGTGCTCAGTTGTATGCCTACCTACTACTTTCTGTCTTCACTATCCATAAGAACATTGCCAAGTCAATTGATAAAATCTTGCGAGATTTCTTTTGGGGGACCATTGGGTTGTTTCTAACACTTTTGTTGTTCTCTTTCCTCGGCTTTACCATCTGGTCCCGGTAAATAACATCCCCATTGTTGAGGTTTCAGATAGTTTAGATTGCTCTTGAAACCTTTCTTTCAGAAGAAACCTTAAGGATGACGAGGTGGACGATTTTGTGATCCTTTTGTATTAATGGGGTTAGTCTCAGTGTTTTGCAAGACTGAAGAAACTGGAATGGTCACGGAAACTATTTTTCTACTAAAAATGCCTTCAGATTTCCTTTTCCAACAATGCTTCCCTCCCGGTGAACTTCTTCAAAGCCTTATGGGAAAATGACTATCCTAAAAAGGTTAAGGTCCTCTTTTAGACGGCTTTCAAAGGCGGACTTAATACCAACAATAAAATGCAAGCTAAATTTCCTAAGATGGCTCTCGACCCCAATAGATGTTCTCTATGCCTGATGAATAGCGAAACAGCAGGCCACATGTCTAGTCAATGTTCTTACACCTTCAGCCTGTGGAACAATCTTCTAAAAAAATTTAAGGTTCATGGCCCCTTTCATTGTGACGTCCCCTCGGCGAACCATGGTTGTCTATGTGGACATAATTTGAGGGGAATGCCAAGGTCTTCTAGCTAAATGTGGTGCATGCTATCTTTTAGCTCACACGGTGGGAAAGAAACAACAGGATGTTCCATGAGGGAACCAAGTTTTCTAATCTCACTCTATCTTTATGGTACTTGAGATCAACTCAATGATTTAAAAGTCTTAAGGCGGACTCGAGGTGTTGTCTAGATAGGCAAGGCTTTGTAAGCCTAAAGGTGGTGTAAGGCGTAAGCCTCATTTTAAATTTTAAAAAAATAATAATAAAAATCGAAAACCTCATAACTATACCAAAAAAATAGTAGTAATAGAAAAGAACATCAACCGTTAAAAACAATAACAAACTTTTTATAATTTTATAAAACAATTTTTGTAAGTGAAAGGGACAAAGCCCACCTCCACCGAATGCTTCTCAAAGTTGCATGTGTAGTGGAGTCAAACTTAATTATTTAGTACTTGTCTTTTTATGAAGCTGACAACAACGTTGAGATGGAATCTTTGATGCAGTCTGTGCACCTTTAAGAGGGACCCACAACCCACTTGACCCTTAAATAAGCTTTTGTAATGAGGTGTACGGCCCCTTAAGCCCCGGCCTCAAGGCGTTCCATGCCAGCAGAAGGGGCAGCCTCATTATAAACCTCAAAGGGCAAGCAGGGTGGGTTGTAAAATTGATAAGCTACCTTTTAATTACCTTGGTATGCCGTTGGGGGATAATCCGAAAAAGAAAAGCTTCTGGAACCCGTGATTGAAAAAGTATCAAAAAGATTAGCATCTTGGAAAAAAGGGTATTTCTCCAAGGGAGGAGGCTCACTCTTATCCAACCGTTATCAGCGGCATCCCAACTTACTTCTTGTCTATTTTCAAGATGCCGGCAAGCATTAGAGAGGATTTGGAGAGGATTAGAGAAACTTCCACATGGAAGGGATGCGGTGAGGGAAAGGGTGCACACCTTGTCAATTGGAAGACGGTGTCACGCCCTGTTGAATGAGGGGGGCTAGTATCGGAAATTTGGACAAAAATATGGCTATACTTGTAAAATGGCTTTGGAGATTTCCAAACGAAACTAATAGTTTATGGCATAAGGTGATTGAGAGTAAACATAGGATCCATTCAAATGGCCTCAGACTCAGTGACTAGAGCCCCCGCTAGGAATCCATGGAAGGAGATATCCAAAGGTTACCCTCTGCTTTTTTTATAACCGTGTGAAATGGAAAGTTGGGGACGAAACCGCGTTTTTGGGAGGATGCTTGGTTGGGGATAGACACCCCCTTCAAGATCTATATCCTTTGTTATATTCCTTAACCCTTGCAAAAATTCTCCAATTTCGGACTTTATTTTAAGAGGGGGGGTAAGTGTGAATATTGATTTCCTTTTTCGAGATTGATCCGGGAAAGGGAAATGAATGATTTAACGTCCATCATTGCTAACCTTGAGGGTGTTTTTGGTAAATGAGGGTGTATGTGATAGTAGAGTGTGGTCTCTAAACTCTTCAAACGTGTTCTCTTGTAAATCATTTTTTGAATTTAGTAGTCTCACACTCGTATGTTCCTCTCCACTTTTCTTTTCTACACTTTGGAAGGTCAAGATCCCAAAGAAAGTCAAATTTTTTATTTCATCGTGGCCTTGGGCAAGATCAATACTTGTGAGGTTCTTCACCGATCTTCTCCCCTTCACCTTAAATCCCAATTGGTGTTGTTTATGCAATTGCGATTCGAAGATCTAAATCACCTCATGTGGAAGTGCAAGTTTTGAGGCTCATTTGGCAAAGATTTTTCCAAACGTTTTGGAATATTCGTGGGTGAATAATGTGACTATTGCACCTCGCCCACCCCAGAAGAAATGATTGTATCCCCCCTTTTAATGATAAAGGGAATAGCTTATGGAGGGCGGGTTGTAGTGCAATTGTATGGGGTATTTGGTTAGAAAGAAATAGAAGAATCTTTAGGGATGAGAGGAGGTCTTGGGATTATGTGTGGGAGTTGGCAATGGTAAATGCCTCCTTTTGGGTGTCAACTTCCAAAGAATTTTGCAATTACTCGATAGGACAAATTATTAATAGATGGCCCGCATACTTGTAATTAGGTGGCGGGTGCGGGAGGTGGGTTGGGTATACGGTATACCTTAGTTTGTGGCTTTTTGGATTGTCCTTGCCACTTTTACGTTGTTTTTACTTTGTATTTATGTTTTTCTTTCATTTTTTCAATGAAATGGCCTTTTGAGGTGTTATCTTCAAAAAATTATAAACCTCAAAGGTGTACGATTAGAGGCTATTTCCTTCCACCTCACTAGGCGCGCCTCAACTGATTTTGAAAACATTGGATCAGTCATCCTCAATTCTCTATCATAAACATATCTACGAAAAATCGATAACTGGGAGGTAGATTGGAAATCCCACAAACTATTAACCGTTGCTTTCTTCGACCTGGCTAAAGCATTAGATTAGTAAATTTTTTTGGGCCAATGGGCTATCCAACAACCGCAAGTGATCCCAAAACAAAACTTTGTTACCATTACCAACTGAAAATGTGGATTTTCTTCCCAAGTCACCCTCCTGATTGAATTTTAAAACCAAGGGCAGTTTTATGTTTTAAAGAAGGCTCAAAAGCCCATTTAATTAGATACAAAGAACTAAGGGCTACTTTTTCGTTTGAAAGAAATAGGAGAATCTTTCAAGGGGAGAGTTAAAGGTGGGGTTGGTGGGATATCATTGTTTCCACTACCTTCTTTCAGAGTTCTTGTTCTGAAGAAAACCTAGGCTCTTTTATAATCCTCCTCCATCTTTAGTTGATTCTTTTATCCTTGACAAGGTTTTGTTGCTCATTTCATAACTTTCAACAAAAAACAAGTTTCTTAAAAAAAAAAAAAAACTACATGATGTTAGTATGCATAAACAGAGTTACATACTACCCCTAACTCTTCTAGGAGCCTGAGTTCATGCTTATGATATTTTATTTTTTTTTTTAAAATAAAAACACCTCATAAGGCCATTTCATTGATATAATGAAAGAAGAAGAAATACAATACAAAAAGAAGAAAATGTTAAAGTGGCAAAAAAAACCAAAAGCCACAAGAAGCGCTATACCATATCCCCCACAAAACTAACAACCCACACCGCCACTTAATTACAAGTATGCGGGCCAACTATTTATAATCAAGCCTAAAAGGTAATTACAAAAAACTTTTGATGTTGACACCCAAAAGGATGCATTTACATGTACCAACTCCCAAATATAGTCCCATGATCTACTTTCATCCCTAAATATCCTTCTATTCCTTTCCAACCATACCCCCATGATATGGCACAAAAGCCGGCTATCCAAAGGCATTTCCCTCTTCCTTTGAATGGTGGAAATAAGAGTAACTCCTCCAAAGTTTGACGGAAAGAGTCATTATCAACCCAAGCTATTCCGAAAGTTTGGAAAAAAATTTGCCAAATTTTTTTTTTATACAAGAGACAATTTCATTGATAATATGAAATGTACAAAAAAAACCCCAATTGATTACACAAAACTAGACCAATTGAGGGCAATTTGGGACGGCTTATAATTACAAAACTCCTTTACAAGGGCGCCCCCCCCCTCCACGGAGAAACAAACCAACCCCCCCTCCCCTCCCCCGGAAGATATGCATGGAAGAAGGATTAACTTAGAATGAAAAAGCCGTATATTAAAACCCCCCGTTCCCACCAAGCGAGCCACAAAATAGCCCGAACAGCATTACACCAAATGATGTGAGCCTTTCTATTAAACCTCTGACCACACAATAAACCATGGACAGCCACCGGAACGGAAAGATGGAGAGGCCCTTGCATGTTGAAAGTCCAAAAAAGCTTGTTCCACAACCCCATAGTAAAAGGACAATGCAAGAAAACATGATTCATGCTTTCACTATCAGCCAAACATAAAGAACAAATATTCGGGGAAAGAGCCATGGAAGGGAACAAAATTTGCCAAATTTACTTTGAATAATTACACTTCCACATGATATGGTTTAGATTCTCTGAATCATAACATAAACTACACCAAGGTTAAGCGTGTAGGAGGAAGATCGCTGAAGAAACTCAAACGTGTTGATTATACCAAGAGCCACTGACCAAATGAAAAACCTGACTTTCTTTGGGATCTTCACCTTCCACAATTTGAAAAGAAAATGGTGGATGGATCAGGCTTCTTAGTTGTAGGTGCAATGCCGTGATCAAACTTTGTCTACTACAAGTTGAATGTAATGTTAAAACACAAGTCTGGCATTATCTTTGTAAGGAGAATGGGGAGACTATCGGCCATCTCTTCTTTGAGTGTACCTTTTCTCAATCTATTTGGCATTCCCTTTTGACCACCTTCAATATGAAGTGGGTGAACCACAAGAGTCCCAAGACTAGTATCTTTGCTCTTTTGGGGGGCAACTTTTTTACTGCTAAAAGGTGAACCTTGTGGGTTAATGCAGTGCATTCTATTTTGTGGAATATTTGGTTGGAGCGTAATAGAAGAATTTGTTTGGACAAGTGTAGGTCTTGGGAGGAAGTTTGGGAACTTAGTGTTCTTAATGCCTCCAATTGGAGTGCAAATTGTAAATTTTTTTGTAATTAAACTCCTACTATAGCTTTAGATTGGAAGGCTTTTATGTAATCTTCCTTGCCTTTTTTTGGGCTTTTCATATATCAATGAAATAGCAAGTTTATTATCAAAAAAAAAAAAACATAAGTCTGCCATATGCATTCATGTCATTTTCCCTATGCTTGGAAAGTGTAAACATTAATGTACCAGTCATTCTAAGTATTAGTTCACTTGCCTTTTGCTGCTTTAACTTGGCTAAGAATATAATCCCTTTCCTGCTCATCAAGTAATAGCTGCTGGGCTTTAGCCAATGCTGCTCAGTGATTAACAACTAATTTTAGTCAGATAACATGCACAGACAGTTAAAATGAAATCTAAATCATCAAACGCAAACCATTAAACCGATAAAATCGTAATCATAAATCACCATACCTCCAAATGCTTCTTTTGCTTGTGGATGCTTACATTTATCAGGGTGGACAAGCAATGATAACTACAAATAATTAAGTGCATTAAAGTAATTAGATGACTACTGAAATATAAAGAGATCAGGATGTACAAGCAATGATAACTACAAATAATTAAGTACATTAAAGTGTTACATGACCACTGAAATATAAAGAGATCAGATTCCATGCGAAGGAATTACCTTACGATACTGTTTTCTCACATCTTCTGGAGACGCATCAAATGGTAATTTTAGATACTCAAATGGATTCAATTTGAAGCAGGACAATATCCTACAGATTTTATATCCCACAGTTACAAAAGATTAAGTAGGAATACCATTATCAATATAGAGAAATAAATTAATGATTAACAAACCTCCAGGAAGATATTTTTAATATAAAATTCAATACCATCCTTCTCTGAGTTGGAAAAGATTACGCAAGCATAATCATGAGACACATTTACCATTTATTCCTACTTTTTTGCCAGTTTGAATTTAACAGTGCCTCCCTAAGAAAAAAACAAGGACTGACATCCCTAAAGAAACCAAACGATGCAGAATTGGAAGTTTTTTGCCAACTAGCATAACTATAGACCCTCACAAGATTAAAACTTGTTCTACCCAAAATTATTTCTAGATCCCAAGCAGCTTTTGTTGGAAGAATGCAGATTTTAGATCCCACTCTTCAGCCAATGAACTTTTTTTTCTTTTTAAGATGGCTCATAAGCCCACTTCATTTTTGAAAAAGAAACCTCATAAGGTCATTTCATTGATATAATTAAAGAAAGAAAGAAAAGACAATACAAATAAAGTGGCAAGACAGACAAAAAGTCACAAAAACAAAAGAAACCATATACCCTATACCCAAAAAACCCCAAAACTGCCACCTAATTACAAGTATGCGGGCCAACAATTTATAATCATTCCTAAGGGATAATTACAAAAAAAAGTCTGGTAGTTGACACCCAAAAAGAAGTATTTACATGCGCCTAATTCCCAAACATACTCCCACGATCTTTTTCGACCCTAAAAACTCTTCTATTTCTTTCCAACCATAGCCACCAAGTAATAGCATCGGGTGTTCCCAAGTCCCCAAAAAAGACACAATGGGATATTTTTGGCATCAAGTAAGGAATAATGGGGAATTTTACTTAGAGAGGGTTATCATCGAGCCAAGAGTCTTCCCTAAACAGGATACCATCAATTCAGTACAATCTCCTTTTGTAAATTTTATACTTAATGAAATTTGTTTCTTACTATTAAATATGTTGAATCACCACTAGACCCAAAAACTTAAACTAATGGGTAAGGGCAAATTTAATCATATATCTCAACACTTACAAAAAAAAAATCAAAAAATCAAATCAAATCAAACAGTTTAGTTTACTCGTGAACATAATCCTATGAGTGTGTTTAATCATCATTGATTTGTTAATTATGTTTTAATAAGACCATTGACGTTGTTAGTTGTTAGTTGCTATTTGTTGCCTTAACATAGTGTTTTAATGAGAAGATTTCTCTTATCTTTTTCTCTTCTTTTTTTTTTTTTTTGAGCGTGTGATAAGAAACAAAACTCTCTATGAAGAATGCAAAAAATCCAAGGAAAATTGGTAACAACCAATCAAGATATCAAAAGGCCCACCATGTACAACTTCACTATAATCATATCTTACATATTACCACTCGCTCACTCTTCCTCCAAGACAAATATATTATTTCAGCACACTGAGCAAGGAATATCTTAGATTACCATTCATATATTTCATATGCATTGACTTAGTGTCTAAACCAAAAATCATTTACATTTCCATCCCTCAATAGATTCATCATAACAACTAACTAGGCTTCCTTTCCTTACAAACCATAACCATAAACTCTAGAGCCAATAAGAATATAAATTGTTAGTTTGTATCAAAATCAAGCACTACGTACAACTATACATTTTAAAACAGGATATATATGCTGAACAATAAGTATTTTCATTTCCCATGAGGCAACTCTGAAAACCAAAATACGATCAGAACCCGACCAACTTGTTCTATCAATGACAATAGACAGAAATAGTTAACATACACAAAAGATCACACCTCAGGAAGATAATAAAATAAAGCAAGTATAAGTCTATTCTCTCTCCTTCGCAAAAAAAGTCTATTCTTTCCAATATGCTAAGCATTATCACCACAAAAAGATAAAGCATATCAAAACCCCCCGCTACTGTACAGCGAGATTCAGAAAAGATAGACATAACAAATCATTCAAAAATTACGTAAAAAATGCAAATTCAAAAATTTGGGAAAAGAACTAAACTATTGGAGCATGGCTGATTGACCATTTGGGAATCCTGATAAACCCTAATTGCTCTGAATCGAAATTAATGAAATACGGGCAATATATGACGGGAAAAAAAAAACGATGCTTAGAAAACACAGAATTCACATCGAGAGAGAGATAGAGAGATTTTACCTTAAAACTTCGTTATCTCTCTCAACTTCGCTAACTTCTGCGAAGAAATTCTTAAGGAGCAAATCATCCTCGGCAGTTTTATTGGCTTCACCCATGTAAAGCTTCCTTGACTCCTCTTTTATCAGTTTTTCAGTGTCTGAGATTGATCCTTTATTGAGGAATTCTGAAGTTAGCCGATCAAACTCCGTTAAACCACCTGAAAGTTGTAGGGTGGGACGGACGAACTGGTTGTTTATCTTTTAGTATAAATTTAATTCAATAGAAATACTATCCCATGTTAATTCAATAAAAATACCCTCTCATTCGATAAATACGTCGTTATTAATTAGGGGCATCTGCAAATCTAACAAATTTTTTAGTAATATCTCTATCTATAATCTCTAATATATAAAAGAGTTAATACCAGATTATTAACACGTGCGATGCACGTGAAGTTTTAATTTTACCTTTTTAATTAATAACTAAAATTACTTATATTTAATTGAATAATAATGATATAATTAAAATTATCTAAAAATCAAATATATTTTAGATTTATAGCTTTTTTACTTATTTAAATAGGACATTATAGCTGTGTAATAAACTTCTTATTAAAATTATCTATAATTTACTTATAGATGAATTCCTACTAAATAAAACTAATCCAATATATATTATTCATTTAGCATATACTTTTAGTTTTTAATGTTTTCATATATAAAATAAATAAGTCTGCCATTACCAAGCACAGAGAGACGTGGCAAAGTAAGAATGGTGATCGAGGTCTTTAATTATTTGATTGTTTCCATTTTTTCTTAGCTTTTGCACTAAAAAATTCTCTTCACCACATAATCCAGGTAAAAACCTTAAAACAAACAAATATACCTAAATTTGTATCTTTAAATTCACATTGGATTTGATGGATATGATTTTGAAGTACATAGGATTGTTTCAATTTCTTGGAGAAAGGAAAAACAAAAAAAGAGTATGTAGCTTAATTATATTCTTTCTTTTTTTATCCTCTTTACTTCTTATCAATATGAGTGATTTAATTTAAATTAATAACTATGGATGATATAGATTATGAAAACGAGTCTCATTTGATTGCTTTCTTATTAATAACTATGGTGAAGTATTGTTATCTTTCATTTTAGTCTTATACTTTGAGGATTTATTTATCAATCCATTTTGAGCCTTTTTTTTCAACAACAATGAAATTTGTTGGGATGCTCGATTCAATTTCTCAATTTATTCAGATTATTTTTTATTGGAGTATCAAATAAAATCATTTTTTCTATTCTCAACAATTAATTGATTTTTTAAAAGAGTCCCGTAACATCATAATTATTTTGTTTTAGTGTAATATGCATTTTTATTTAAAAAAAAAGTTACGAAATAGGTTTTCTAAATGAGTGACTAACCACGAAGCATTTGAGAGGGAAGAAGGCATAAATAAAAAACAATGCAAACATAGATTTGGTCAAAATTTAAAATTAGGTTATGAATATTATCTTTGAGTTTATTGGTTTCATCAAAGGATTCTGAGTTAAGAAAGTGAATTGAATCCGAGATAGCAGCAATGGATTTATGCTTTCATTTTCGCTTTTTTTTAATATATCTGATGTGTCATTCTGTTTCATTCCCCTAATTGATTTTGTTTTATGGGTAAATAGATCAATTAAGTATTTTTTTTTTTTTACTTTTATAGCTTATGTTGTTTGATTAATAATTCTTTTTAATATTTATATCTGATAATTTCTTTTTTCTCACCAGGCACTCACAACCTCCACTCTTGCAAAGAATATTTTGGTGAAGGAGAGCCCGAAGGAATATCAAAGCCAAAAAATTTAAATACTAAGAAGAAAAGTTTTAACCAAGGAGGTGTAAAGACTCGAATTTTCTCAAATCTTTAAATCAGAATAAACAGCGGAACACTTTATTTTTGTAAAAAATTTTGGCATGGATCCGTTTAAACTATGGACTACCAAAACCTGTTTACATGGACTCAAATCAGAGAATTTAAAACAACAGACATTTTATTCCATTTTATACTCAAAATCAGAGAAAATAACACGAAAATATATACAACAACTTAGGCTCTCATGAGCCACAAAATACAAGTTTAAGACATCAGTATCAAGTTTATACTTAGCATTTCTAAAATGCTCCAAAATATGCCTTTACTAGTCCAAGTATCCAAGACACCCACTCGCGATCACGCAGCACCACCTCCACAACCTCACCCTCTCGCACGAGTATTACCTGAAAAGTTTAAGTGTAGCAACATTAGCATAAAAATGCTAGTGAGAATAAGATGGATGCAATCACTTCTATGGACCAAATCCCATATCGGAAAAATGTGTCCAAAAATCCTAATGTGCCCTTTCACTACCCATTCGATATTCCCAAGTACTTTGCATAAGAAATCAATCCCTTTCTAATATATCGTAATTTCGAAAAGTAAACATTCAAGCTCGTAAAATAAAGTACTAGTGCATAACAAAGTAAATAACAAAGTAAATTTCACATTATAACCACATTGTCACATTTCACAATTCAACCGTGATCACTTGTCACCATTCACATTCACACTCGTGACCACATTGTCACCAATCACATATCATACCGTGATCTCACTGTCACCGTGACCACATTGTCACCATACACAACCATATCGTGACCTCACTGTCACCATGACCACATTGTCACCATACATAACCATACCGTGACCTCATTGTCACCGTGACCACATTGTCACCGTGACCACATTGTCACCATACACAAATCATACCGTGACCTCACTGTCACCGTGACCACATTGTCACCATACATAACCATACCGTGACCTCATTGTCACCGTGACCTCATTGTCACCGTGACCACATTGTCACCGTGACCACATTGTCACCATACACAAATCATACCGTGACCTCATTGTCACCGTGACCACATTGTCACCATACATAACCATACCGTGACCTCATTGTCACCGTGACCTCATTGTCACCGTGACCACATTGTCACCGTGACCACATTGTCACCATACACAAATCATACCGTGACCTCATTGTCACCGTGACCACATTGTCACCATACATAACCATACCGTGACCTCATTGTCACCGTGACCACATTGTCACCATACACAAATCATACCGTGACCTCATTGTCACCGTGACCACATTGTCACCATACACAAATCATACCGTGACCTCATTGTCACCGTGACCACATTGTCACCATACATAACCATATCGTGACCTCATTGTCACCGTGACCACATTGTCACCATACATAACCATACTGTGACCTCATTGTCACCGTGACAACATTGTCACCATACACAAATCATACCGTGACCTCATTGTCACCGTGACCACATTGTCACCATACATAACCATACCGTGACCTCATTGTCACCGTGACAACATTGTCACCATACACAAATCATACCGTGACCTCATTGTCACAGTGACCACATTGTCACCATACATAACCATACCGTGACCTCATTGTCACCGTGACCTCATTGTCACCGTGACCACATTGTCACCATACATAACCATACCGTGACCTCATTGTCACCGTGACAACATTGTCACCATACACAAATCATACCGTGACCTCATTGTCACAGTGACCACATTGTCACCATACATAACCATACCGTGACCTCATTGTCACCGTGACAACATTGTCACCATACACAAATCATACCGTGACCTCATTGTCACCGTGACCACATTGTCACCATACATAACCATATTGTGCTAACTCGATTCTACACAAGAATCTCCCCAAAGTTTCTTTTAACTATCTTATAACCACTCAAAATAAACGGAGTACCTAATACTCTTCTCCAATTTCTGGAATCTAGTTCTCCTCGAGAATATAACTTAATCCACCAATAACATCTCACTTTAAACAACAACCAAACTTAACTAATTTTCCTTATGCACTTTCCTTAACTCCCATATAATATACATTCTTGGAAAGTTCTAAAGTCTATTAACCCTCTTAACCTCGATCGAACATAATCGTCAAGCAATTTGAAAACATAAAAGTAATCGCAACCATCTTAAACTCACCTTATAATCGAAGTCAACTCTGAATCACCGGTTGACCAAAATTCACAATCGATGCACGAAACCTATAATTAAAATACACCTAAAGTATATTAATTAACCGAATCGAATAACGATCGTCACGATACTAAAATAAAAGACAAAACAACCCGGAATTAGGCTCACAAGGCCCACAGCCCAAAGGAAGTTCAAGGTGAAGTTGGTTTTCCGGATTTTGAAGCACTTTAAAAGGGTTTCAAGTTGGTTTCGGGCACTTTGGAGGTTGGTAATATCAATGGGTAAACATGATTTAGGGTTTAGGTCAAAAGTTCAATCCCGAACAATTTAGTAAAATCATAAAACATATCAAATTCAAAACCCTAACCATCATGAAAAATGAGAATAACTCATGGAAATGGTTTTTGGCTCAAACCCGATTCTAGGGTTTAGGGAAAGTTCTAAATATACATAAAACAACTCCCTCGATCTAAATCTTCAAGTTCCCGGGCAAGAATTAGAAGATTTAATTCAAAAACTCCATTAAAACACTATTTGGAACTTAGATTTAGAACTTTGACATAAGGCCTTTAGATAATGGTGGAAAAGATCGATTTGTATGTTGGAAATGATGCTCGAGCCCGTGGCTATTCAACGCAACCGAAATTATCACGATCTGCCAAGAATTGAAGAAAAACCAAAAATGGAGAATTCCCAAGAGATGCCCACGGCAAGGAAGGAGAAGAAGAAGAAAAATGATGAAGACTTGGTCAAATTTGCTTTATTTAAAGATAAATGAATAGTATTTTTGATATTTAAGAAATTGAAAATGACGCCTACGTCCTTTTCTTGCCTTAAGCTTTTAAAACGAAACCCGAACCATTTAAACTAGCCCAATGGTGATTAATAATTATTAATTGGTCTATTAATAATTATTAACACCACCGAAACTAATTTAAGCTAAATAAACAGTTAAAAAGGTTTCCGAACGAAATTAACTATTTACTTCTAAATAACAAATTCTAAAATTATCTTTAACACTTAATTCAATAAATAAATAAATAAAATAATAAATAAATAAATAATTCACCTCAAAATAACGGGACGTTACAGGAGGAATTCACTACCGTCCAACCTTTATTATTATAATTTTTATGGATATCAATTAGAGTGTATGGAGCAGATTTTGAGCAGATTAAATTTTGTTTTAGACCAATCATTTTTTAACAATCCCATAAAAATAATAAGAAAAAAAATACAAGTACCACGTGCAACGCACGTAACTGGTAACACTGTTGATGGCTTCACATTTTGTTTATAGACAAATGATCTAATCTTGATCATTCATGTGGGTGACATGAAATTGAAGTATCATATGCAATGTTGATTGTATAAGACAGGACCACGATGTTTGATCAAATTTCTCATTAGTACCGTTTAAGAGAAATGATCGAATATCAACCGTGGTAGATCTCAATTCTGAGTGAAATGTGGACTCCTATTTGTGGAGTTATGTTCTTTGATTCACATGGTTGAGAGCGATTTGTAAGAACGCTCAATACACTCCTGCTTTGGGAACATAACTAGATAAGTAGCTGGGAACGCATTTTCACGAGATGGAATTCATAACTTTCCTATAAATTAACAGTATCAGTGCGATACCTAAATATTTTAGGAACTTTAGGAAACTCCCTTGATGTACTGATTCGAGACATCAACAAGTGACGTCACGACTTCTATTGATCACATAAATACATTATCTCTAGTTTGACTAAAGATAAAGTTCATTGGAGAATCAGCAGGAATACAAGGATAAAGCGTAATTACAGGGGCAAAACGGAAAATTTAATCCGTCTGTAATTATGAGGGCTCCATGTGAAGGATATGTTACAGATATAAATAAAGATAAACTAAATGGACGTAACTCATCTATAGTGAGGGGAGTTCAGCTGTGAATCTATAGTGGAATTATTCATAGTTAGATAATAAGTAATTAACTGATTATAAGTTAATCAGTTAATTGACTAATTATTAAGCCCATGATCTATAGGTCCATCGAGTCCCTATGCTAGCTGATGAGTCTATGAAAGTAGAGTTATAATGTCCTTATCTTGTTAATATTTCAAAAGAATAGATGAGTAATGAATAGACTTTAGGCAACTTTAGCTTAGTTTTAGAACTTTTATAATTTATCTTTTATTTCATAGCTCTTTAGTCTTCTTTTCCTTTTAATGATAAATTGAGCTTAAACATGTTAATTTATGCCTTGATAGGTCTAATATGTATTTTGGAGCTGATCGGAGATGGTTTGGAGCAAGAAATTGAAGATAAAGCAAATGGAACAAATCTGTTATTGGTACAGGTCTGTAGCAGCTCTGTACGCCAGTGCATGAAGAAATCTTGCCCAGGTCTGAAGCAGTGAACAGTGCATCTGCCAGCTCATTTAATGAACTCCTTTTTGTCTTTTCTGCCCGATTTCCAACCCCTATTTTCTGCGATTTCCAGCCCTAAAAACGAGTCTTCTCATGTTATATAAGGACCATTGATGACTTAACTTACCTTACTTAAATTATTTATTTTTTCAATCGTCAAATTAATGACTTGATTTTACAACTACGATATGCATAGGGACCCGATGGATCTATTGATCATGGGCTTAATAATCTGTATATTAATTGATTAACTCATAACCAATTAATTACTATTATTTAATTATGTAAATTCATAGTTGAGCTTCCCTCACTATAGATGAGCTATGTCCATTTAGTTTATCTTAATTATGTGTTAGTGTTATATCCTTCATGTAGAAAATTCATAATTACAAATGGGTTAAATGTACAGTTTTATCTATGTAATTACGACTTATCCTTGTGTTCCCACTGATTCTCCAATGAACATTATGTGTAGTCAAACTAGAGATAAAATACTTCTCTGATCAATAGAAGTCGTTGCGCCACTTGTTCATGTCTTGAATCAGTACATCAAGGGAGTTTCCTAAAGTTCCTAAAATGATTAAGTATCACACTGATATCATCATTTATCGTTAAGTTATGAATTCCATCTTGTATAAATGTGTTCCCAGTTATTATCTTGCTATGTTCCCTAAAAAGGAGTGTATTGGACGTTCATTAAGATCGCTCTCAACCATGTGAATCAAAGAATATAACTGCATGAATAGAAGTTCACATTTCACTTAGGATTAAGATTTATCATTGTTTGATAAACTTAGTTTGATATTTGATTATTTCTCGTAAACAATTAAATGAGATATTTATCGAATTATCTTGGTCTTGTCTTATATGATCGCTATTGCTTATGATACTTCTAATTTCATGTCACTCATATGAATGATCCGGATAAGATCATTTATAAACTATACAAAATGGACAACTATCAACAGTGTTAACAGGAACAAAAATCATGGATCTTTCGAACAAAATCATTAATGGAGAGAACGGAAAACTGAAAAATGTTTCAGGCATAAGATATGGGAAAATGGGAAAGATCCGATGTTTTCCATCCCTATTTAAAGGACCTAGGACTCGGTGGGATCATGACACATGTTGACATCCCGCACATGCACGATAACTATAACACCACAACCATGAAGCGTTGAACGCGATTTAAAAGCATTCAATATGTAACGTCCCGTTATTTTGAAGTGAAAATTTTATTTTATTTATTTATTTTATTTTATTATTTATTTAATGTTATTTATTTATTTCAATTTAAGTATTTAGTTTAATTATTATTTTTGTAATTTCGATTTTAGTAGTTAATTTCGCCCGAAATTCTTTTTAATCGTTTTAATACTTTAAATTTCGTTTTAGTGACATTAATAATTATTAATAGGCCAATTAATAATTATTAATCACCTTTTGATTTATTTAAGAACTTCGGGTTTCGATTTAGAAGTCAAAAGTCATAAAAGGACGCAACCGTCATTTCCGATTTCTTAAAATTATCCAAAACACTATTCATTCATCTTTAAATATGCCCATTTGACCAAAGTTGACCACCAAGCTCATTTTTTTTCATCTCCAAACCGTGGCTTCAAGGGATCTTGGGGGGAGATTTGGTTTTTCTTCGTTTCTCGACGGATCGGCTCGATTTCGGTTGCATCGAAAAGCCCTCGAGTCTAGGATTCATTTCCACCGAACCATCGTGCTTTTCTTTCGAGATCCAAGGAGTTCTCGGTAAGTTCTTCTTGAAACCCTAAGCTCCAAATAGTATTTTAATGGAGTTTTCTCTTGATTCCTTCGATTTCTTGTCGTGGAACTCGATGTTTGTAAATACTAGAGTTGTTTTAAGTGTTTTTGGAAACAATCCCATAACCCTAAAACCGAGTTTCAGTCGAAACCCTTCCCATTTGAAAATTACCTTTTGGGGTTTGATTATGGGTTAATTATTATTGAAATAATGTTTATTGTAATTAAATTCGGGAAATGGCATATTGTTCAAAAACCCTAATTATCGATACCCATTGAAATCGGGAATATCGAATTTGCTTGAAACCAACTCGAAACACCTCTAAAGTACCTAAAAGCCAGAAAACCAAACCCGAGACCTAGTTTTCATGGGGGGGCCGAGAGCCTCATAGTGGGGTTTATAGGGTTTTTCGTCGTTTTGAGCTTTTAGATGTTAATTGATCGATGTTTGATTTATTAATGATCGTTAAATATACTTTTAAATTGTAGGTGTTTCGGATTGTTGATTTATCGTGCTTCGGAGACTTGAAGCAAAACTATTGGCTAAGGTGAGAATAGTTAGGATTTAAAGTAATTTTAGAAAACGAATAAGTATAATGATTTGTAGAATTGGAAACTAAGACTAGAATTCGAATCTAAGATTAGAGAGAAGTGAGTTAGTGCCCTTAGGATTAGAACTTAATCCTTTAAGTGAGAACTTAGGAGTTCTCGAGGAAAGCATTGAATCTTAGAAAATTCTAAGTTAGATTCGTTTCGAAGCTTAGGATGGATCATTGGAGGTTAAAAGATCCAAACTTGTATTTAGAACGATTAAAAGAACCTTGGATTATATTGGAAGTTTAGAATTCTGGAAGGTATAAGTTAATCGTTTAAGATAGGTTCTACTTTTATTATTGTAGTGGAGTTCGATTTATGTATCGTTCTTCTGGAGTTTCCTATTTATTTACTTTATGTCCTTTACTTTATGTCTTTTACTTTATGTTTGTATCGGCTACTTTAATTCCGTACTTTATTTATTTACACCAAAACATATCATATTGCATCATAACATCTCACATCATGGAAAAAAAAGTGAGAATGAGAAAGATATGAATGGGAGAATGATGGATCCTACGGGATAGACCACATTACCTTCATAGAAAAAGAAGAGAAAGTGAGAAAGATATGAATGGGAGAATGATGGATCCTACGGGATAGACCACATTACCTTCACAGAAAAAGAAGAGAAAGTGAGAAAGAAAATGAGGGAGAACGATGGATCCTACGAGATAGACCACGTACCTTCTTCATGCATAAGGGCGAATGCGAATCCTACGGGATGTCCTCATACATTCATGCTTATGATCTATGGAATAGAGAATCGAGATGTTATACTTTATGCAAAGTTTATTTACTTTTCTTATTTATGTCGTAACAAGTTAATGGATGAGGATTTGACTATGAGTGTTAGTAATATCATCCTTTGGAGAGTATAGAATGAAATTACCTAGAGTTGGAGAACTTTAGGATTGATTGTGTCAGGTAAATTGGATACAAATCGGAATACGGGTTTGAGGTCTAACCTTACTTTTTATGCTTATTATTCTCACTGGGCTTAAGTTGTTAGCTCATGATATTACAAAAATTTCAGGAAAATGCCCTAGCTAGAGGTCGAGGGAGAGGAGATGGTGCTGCGTGATCGAGGGATGACGACCTTGAGATGGACTAGGTTGATTTAAAGTCCATGGACTATATTTTGTGAATATTTCACATATTTTGGAGTTGTATATTTGTAAATGGCTCTTAAGAGCTTTTGTCTTTATGTTTATGATTATAATCATTTTGAACTCCTGGATAGGAACTTAATGTTCCTTGTGTATTTTAGATTTTGAAATTAAGATGTAAACAGGTTTTGGCTAGCCAATTTTCAAACATAATCATGCCATTTTTCTTAAAATATAAAGACTTCCGCTGTGTTTTCTAATTTAAATTATTTAAAAGTGTCGGGTTGTCACACAATAGCTCGCTTAAATCAAATATTCAAAGGGACATCAAAGTGATAGCCTGTTAGGGGATTAATGAAGTCGATCTGAAAATGATGTCATTCTTTCACAAGGACCAAACATCTGACATGAGAAATGGCATTGACTTAAATGCTAGTCTCTTCAACTTCTGACTAGATCCTTCCTTTCCACTACTATAAAATGAAACAGACACTTGATAGTCATGCCATTTCTCTTCAACTTATGAATTCAATCTTGTATAAATGTGTTCCCAGCTATTATCTTGTTACGTTCCCTAAAAAGGAGTGTATTGGACGTTCATTAAGATCGCTCTCAACCATGTGAATCAAAGAATATAACTGCATGAATAGAAGTTCACATTTCACTTAGGATTAAGATTTATCATTATTTGATAAACTTAGTTTGATATTTGATTATTTCTCGTAAACAATTAAATGAGATATTTATCGAATTATCTTGGTCTTGTCTTATATGATCGCTATTGCTTATGATACTTCTAATTTCATGTCACTCATATGAATGATCCGGATAAGATCATTTATAAACTATACAAAATGGACAACTATCAACAGTGTTAACAGGAACAAAAATCATGGATCTTTCGAATAAAATCATTCATGGAGAGAACGGAAAACTGAAAAATGTTTCAGGCATAAGATATGGGAAAATGGGAAAGATCCGATTGGACTTGGTGGGATCATGACACATGTTGACATCCCACACATGCACGATAACTATAACACCACAACCATGAAGCGTTGAACGTGATTTAAAAGCATTCAATAGCTCGCTTAAATCAAATATTCAAAGGGACATCAAAGTGATAGTCTGTTAGGGGAATAATAAAGTCGATCTGAAAATGATGTCATTCTTTCACAAGGACCAAACATCTGACATGAGAAATGGCATTGACTTAAATGTTAGTCTCTTCAACTTCTGACTAGATCCTTCCTTTCCACTACTATTAAATGAAACAGACACTTCATAGTGCAGCTAACCTTCTTAGCCACAGAAGAAACAATGGCGGGATCAACTATAACTTCAAGAAAACCAAGCGAGTTTTGAGATTAAAAAATAGACGCCTAATAAAGGACAACTTCAGGCTGACTCAAGCCATCACCAGAAAGGAGAGGAAGAAGGATGAAGAAAAATCCCTAAAAGGCTAACTTGAGAGTGTCAACCAAACTCAGAAGACACTCGATGAAGAATTGGACCGACTAGAAAAGGAAAATCATGCCCTCAAACAACATTGGGAAGTCTTCAAGAACTTGAGGAACTACGACCCATCCGAACAGTTCGGGCAGCTGTGGATCGCCTTAGAGCCGCTAACAACCTCCTAGACACAACATGGAGGAAAAATGAATCTCTGAAGAAACAGCTTGCCTTGGCAAAACCAAAGAGGAAGATCACTCCAATGGTGATCATCGACAATGATTAAGACTAGGTCACCTTAGGATTTAGTTGTAAATCCTCTGCTTTGAATGAAAATTATAAAATTTTACCTTTTCTCTACTCTAATAACGCAAAAGCCTTGGTTTGTTCAAGTACGAAAGCCCCCCAAGAGGCAAGAACGTTGGTCCGTCCAAGCACATAAAGCCCTCTTCGGAGGCCTTGGTCCGTCCAAGTACGAAAGCTCTCCTCGGAGGAAAAAGCCTTGATCCATCAAAGCACGTAAGGCGCTCTTCTGAGGCACAAACCTTGTTCCATCCAAGCACTCAAAGCCCTTCTCTGAGGAAAAATCATTGGTCCATTTAAGCATGCAAAACTCTTTCCAGAAGCAAAAACCATGGCCAGTTGGTAGCATACATTTAATTAGATAAGCACAAGAAGGATTGATAACTTGGAAATCTACAAATTGCAATAGTTATACATGCCATAAAGAAAGAAAAAGAAAAAAATTATTCTATAAGGGAGTCCCACAATCCTGGACTGGCCACACAAAGTCGTCAGTCAGACAACTCGATATGAAAACTAGAAGGTAAGAGAGGATCCCGAAGCACATTGGAAGAAGGAGGGAGTGAGTCATCTACAGTAGCATCATCAAAACTGCCATCATCTTTCACCATGGGGTCAGGCTCGGAGGTCCCATCGGCTGAAGTCTTATATGAAGGGAGTGATTTACTAAACTAGCGGAATTTGATTCAGCAAACCAATTAACATTTAATTACGGATCTACTAACATCATGCAATTTGTGATAAAACATGTAAATTCATGCTAGTTTTTCGAAAATTAAAACTGATTTACTTATATTGAGTAATAAATGGAGAATTGGTTGGAGGTGTCTTTACAGCATCAAATCCTCAGCAACACCAGATCTTCTACGCTATATCCCGATCGATCAAACGAAACTCGATTGTGGGATCGAACTTAAGAAGAAATTGGTAAGAAGAAAAAATATTTTTCTTCCCAATGAATAGGGAAAATTGGCCAAGAGGGGAGGGAGAGAGGAAGAGAGAATTCTAATTTTCTAAGGAATTGAGTTGTATATTTATAAATGACCCAAGCCTTCTATTTATAAGAAAATAGGAATCCTAATCACATTAAGGTTAATCCATGGAGATAAATACAAAAAGAAAAAAAATATCTCTTTCCTTTATCTTGGAATTTCGAAAATGCCATAGATAAATAAGATGATATTTTCTTTTCTTTATTTTATTTATCTTGGGTAAATAAATCTATGTAATTATTTTAGGATATAACTCAAACAATTATCTCTCCCAAAAATACTACAATGGCCGAAATTTTGAAGATAAATAATTAATAAATCAAATTTATTTAATTAATTGTTTTAGGCCTATTTCATTTGGGTTCATTAATCCAATTGGGCTTGAAACTCTCTCTTAAATTAATAAGTCCAACTTAATTAATTTATTAATCAATTACCATTTAAATAAAATAATTTATTTAAATAATTAATAATATTAATATTTTCTCCCGACTAAATATTATCAAATTATATTTAATTATTAATTTCCATTTAAATACTTTCATTATCTAAATAATTAATAATAAATATTTTAATTATTAATTTCCATTAAATAAACTCATTATTTAATTAATAATTTTATTGATAATATTTTATTATTAATTAATTAATTTTAATTATTAATTTCCATTCAAATAAAATTAATTATTTAAACAATTAATAATTGTCAATTAATTTCAAATTATTAATTATCATTTAAATATACTCAATATTTAAATAATTAATAATATTTCATTATTAATTTCCTATTTAAATAAACTCATTATATAAACAATTAATAATGTTTATATTAATTACCGTTAAACTATTAATATTGCCAATTTAAGTAATTCACTTTATTTAAAATTTCCATTTCTTCTACTTGATTTCGCAACTACGATATTTGGGCCAGTGTTGGATGAAAAGGTGGTTAAACTAAATGGTGTGTGGTGGATGGCATGCAAGTGCACATGGTCAACAAGTAATAATAGTGGTAAGTGAGTGTCGTGTCCCACGAGGATAGATATTTTGGTTGCTTTGGTGCAAAATATGCTAAGTCTAAGTTGAGAATATCTACATGGAAATGGAGTGTTGGTGTGATGTGGGTGAGAGTTCATGCGAGCAACGGGCTAAAAAGACATGTATGCATTTCTAGAATATTAAGATGTAGCAAATGTAGATCACGCTTAAATAACTTTTCACAAAAAACATTTATCGAACACTTGGCATGCTATTTTTGTCAAAACAGTTTACCCATACCTTAAATATCCATGAAATTCATCTCTAAGCATCAAAAGATAATTAAGACATGTTTTGTGAAGATAAATCAATATGGTTAAGAGTAAAGGGCACTATTTATAGGCTTCTTTAGCAACTAAGAAGGTGAATATATTGAGCTTGTTTAATGTGATTTGTTTCCACCTTTCGGTGTACCAAATACCTCTTCAATTTAGCTTTCAATAAGTATTACGAAGGAGCTAATGATGCAAGCTTAATAAACCCAACCACTTAGTTTTCCTTAAGACAAAGCTACTATAACTAATTTACACAAGCCACATTAAATGGAATCCTCGGGTTCAGCCCCTTTCTTCCATGAACTTCCACTTGGGGAAACTAACTACTCATGACATAATGTAAAGGAAAAGCAAAGCATAAGGTAGAAACTGAAATGAAAATCATAACTATGTTTCTGGAAATGTAAAGAACAAAGTAAATATGCAACAACTAAAGTAAAATTTGTAAATCTAAAGTAGCTTAACTAATAATCTGAAAAATAGCATAAAAGAAAGAAAAGAAGATTATCCTACTCCTACATTACGAGAACGGTGGAAGTTGTCTCAAGATCGCCTCCTCTCTAGGTCAAGAATTAGCCTCCCTCTCTCGGCAATATTAATTATTTAAATATTGAGTATATTTAAATGGTAATTAATAGAAAAATTATTCATTGTTGAAACAATGAGTTTATTTAAATAGGAAATTGATAATGAAATATTATTAATTAAACATTATTAATAGTTACTTATACTTATATATTATTTTTGAAATAATAACAAGTATAAATTGTAATCATTAAACGAATGAAAGTGATGGAGAATTACTTTGTAGTGGGAGCTTAAGAATTTCGAGAATCCTAGAACCAATGTGACTAAAATAAAATTTACAAATAGTATATTACTACACATAGATAAAATGAAAGATTTTATAAGTTGCACGGGATCAAATCCGAACATAGATTTACTTCCATATAAGAATTTGACAAAAGACCTTTGCAAATTTATCATTAAATGAGTTATGTATAAGTAAAACTAAACTCTAAATTCGCGTGATTACTAAGTTGTTAGTAAATGAAAGGTGGTTGAACATGATAGTTTCAAATCAATAATTAATAGAGTTTATTTTATGGCGATAAAATATGGAATCTATTACACTTAATGAAACTAACTTCAGACAAAATAAATATATACTAAACAAATGAAAAACGTTACTGATAAAGTTTTAAAATGACTACAATGGCTTAAGTAGTTGATAGTCATCCAGCTTGACTGGAATTACAGATCAAATATCCAAAGATCTGGGACAAGTGGGAGATTGTTAGGAATTTTGTCCTAGAACGTGTAATTATTCAATAAAGATAATTTATTTAGAATAAAGTAAATAAATAAACATAAGTTCTTTCTATTATCTATATTGATTCAAGGAACGATATTAGGAATATATGGAAATATATTAATATCAAACATTCAAATAGTAAAACCTTAAGTTACTCTTATGAAACCTCAACTAAGTATGTGAGTCATATGAGAGGATTGAAGTCAAGATGAGTAACTTAAAGAGTCTACAATATATGGATAACGTTTGGGAACCTTATCCTGGTAACACTGTTGATAGCTGGCCATTTTGTATAAGTAGACAAATGATCTAATCTTGATAATTCATGTGGGTGACATGAAGTGGAAGTATCATATACACTATTGATTGTATAAGACAAGACTGTGTTATTCGATCAATATCTCATTAGTACCATTTACGAGAAATGATTGAATATCAAACTAAGTTTATTTCAATCCTAAGTGAAATGTGGACTCATATTCATAGAGTTATATTCTTTGATTCACATGGTTGAGAGCGATTTGATATGAATGCTCAATACACTCCTGTTTTGGGAACATAACGAGATAGTAGCTAGGAACACATTTAAACGAGATGGAATTCATAATTTTCCTATAAATTAATGATATCAGTGCGATGCCTAAACATTTTAGGATCAGTCAATATTAATTGTTTAAATATTGAGTATATTTAAATGGTAATTAATATAAACATTATTAATTGTTTAAATAATAAGTTTATTTAAACAGGAAATTAATAATGAAATATTATTAATTGTTTAAATATTGAGTACGATTTAGGGAAAGCACTTTTCCTTTGCAGTGGGTATTCAAATGGTAATTAATAATTTGAAATTAATTGATAATTATTATTTATTTAAATAATTAATTTTATTTGAACGAAAATTAATAATTAAATTAATTAATTAATAATAAAATATTGTCAATTAGAGTTATTAATTAATTAAATAATGAATTTATATAATTAAAATATTTATTATTAATTGGTTAAATAATGAAAATTATTTAAATAGAAATTAATAATTAAATATCATTTGATAATATTTAGTTAGGAAAAAATATTAATATTATTAATTATTTAAATAAAGTATTTAATTGGTAATTAATAAATTAATTAATTAAGTTAGACTTATTAATTTAAGAGAGAGTTTCTAGCCCAATTGGATTAATATAACGTCCCGTTATTTTACAGGGTAATTTTTTTTTATTATAAATTTTTAAAGCACTTAATTTAATTTTTGAGTTAATTAATTTAGATTTTTGAATTTATATTCTTTTATTTGACGTTTGTAGACACCCATTTTCGTCCGGTAATATTTAAAATTAACAAAATTTACATATTTCGAAAAAAATAAAAAAAATTGATTTTGGTTTGAAATGTGGTGTTTTCTTTGACATGATTTGTTTAATTTGGATTTGAAAATAAAAATTTAAATTTAAATTAGCATTTTTAAAATTGATTTGAATTGAAATTTAATTTTTAAAAGATTTGGAAAAAAAGAGTTTTAAATGAGAATCAATTTAAACATGGAATAGATGAGTAGGAAAATTATTTTTTATGAGTTGTCAAATAAAATTAGATATTTTTTATAATTATGGGAAAGAATAAAAGATTTTATTTTTATTTTGATTTTCATTAATTAAATTTTCCTTGTTTGCTTTTCTCCCTTGGCTATAAATGAGCCCTCCTACAACCCTAAAAGACACACAATATTACAGAAAAACCCTGAAGTTTTCTCTACATCTCTCCCTTTTCAGGCCATAACCTTTCTCCTCTTGCTTTCTAAAAACCAACCATTCATAAGAGCCTCCCTCCCTCTCAATAGTAAACCTAAATCCCTACCACCAAACCTTTGAGTTTCTTCTTCATCTTCTTCATTCATCGTGAATTGTGTACACATTTGTAAGGTTCTATCAAACCAAGGTAACATCCTTTCCATTAAAGATGTAGTCATTTTATGTCGCTGTTTTGCTTTAATTGATTTCGTGATTTCTGTACATTGATTTAGATTTTTTTGAAATTTTTATTAGAAAATAGACTTAAATATGAACCAATAGAAAAAAGAATCGACTCATTTGGATATGTGGTTATTAAGTTATGATTTTTTAAAGTTTAGTATTGAAACTGATTTACTGTTTCGGAATTTTTTTACACACCTTGTTATTACTTGATTTTTTTCGACACTGATTCTTTGAAAATAATTATTTATGATTATTTTTCTATAAAACTAGACTCATAAATAAAGATTTAGGAACAAGAATCACCCCGTTTCGATGAGTATAAAAAAAGATATGATTTTTCAAAGTTAATGTAAAATCTGCAGAAATTTATGTATAAAACCGAGAATGAGGAATGTTTTTGACATAAAATCTAATTTTATTTACAAGTGTACATACTTTTTTATTTTAGTAATCAATCATAGATGGAATATAGAATATTTAGAAGAAAGAATCAAGTTAAAATATATTTTAGTTAAGAAGTTATGAATTTCCAAAGTTGATGTGTTTTGTTTGGAATAATTATACTAATTTTATTGGTTTACCTTATTTGTAAAATTTGATTGCCATATTTTGTGTTTACTACATTCCTTTTTATTGTCTTCATATTAAGGTCATAATTTAATGAATTTGTATAAATATTATATTGATCATTATTGGATTTCAAAAAAAAGAAAGGAGTTTGAATTTATTAGGATACTAATTTTCCAACTTCCTAAAAAAACATAATTTGTTTAAATTATCAAATTTTTGAATATAAAAAATGGAATTAATTAGGATACTAATTTTCCATAACATAAAAATTAACAATTTAAATATATTAGAATTAATTAGGATACTAATTTTCCAAAATATAAAAATTAACAATTTAAATATAGAAATTGGAATTAATTAGGATACTAATTTTCCAAATCATAAATATTAAAAATTGAAATTGTAAATATTAATTAGAATTTACTAGGTATAAACCTACCAACTTTCTAAAAATACAAAGATTAATAATATAAGCCTTAAATAAAAATTGAAATGTATTAGGATAATAATTGTCCATATATACCATAAATAAAAGATTTGTCAAATAAATTTTCCTATTTAAAACCTAGGGGCCAAAAGTGAAACTTACCTTAAACCTAATATAAAGTTAAATAATAATAAAGATAAAAAAATTTATAATTAATTAAAATATTCATTTTTAAAACTTAAACATAAAAAACAAACCAACAAATCGTTTTCGAAAACTCCAACGACGGAATATAGGGGCGTTGGGATACCATGCTCCTAAACATTCTTGAGGTAAGGAATTTTTCTCGGGATACTGAGTTAAATTCCCGACAATATTTTTCTAATGGCTTTACGCCACTCATACTTATTTAATCATGCTTTATTACTAAAGTATTGATTAATAAAACATGAGACATTTAAAAAAACCCAAAAAATAATTTTTGTTTTATAAATAAAGGCTTTCATTAATAATACACCAAATAAAATAAAAAACAACAATCGTTTTAAAACGAACATAATAGGGTGCTAATACCTTCCCTATGTGTGAATGAACTTCCGAACCTATAGTCAAAAGTTAGTAGACCATCCTTATTTAATGAATAGGTGACTAATCACACCTAATTTAGAAAACCAATGATTAGTGGTGGCTCCCTTTTTATTTTTCCACGTCGCGTTTACGTAGCGACAACGTTTATTACTTTAGAAGCTTAAATTAGTATTAAGCGTGTTAATAATTATTAACGAGCCAATTAATAATTATTAATCACCTTTTAGCTAGTTTAAGTGATTCGGGGTTAAGTTTTAAAAGCTAGAAGCAAAGAAAAGGATTATCGTAATTTTCCCTTTACTTTAAATTTATATAAATCTTATCTTCTTCTTCATTACTTGACCAAAAGGAAAAAAGACTCAAAATACCTTGTCTTCTCTTCATCAATTTCCATACATCTCATCTTCTTTGAGCTCTTGGGTTTTTGTCATTTCTTGACCATTTCGTTTGTGATTTCTTTTACGTTGGATTGCTCGAGACGTGGGCTATCTATCCAACCTACCCTTGTGGCATTTCTCGTTCTCTAAGGGAAGGCCAAAATAGTGAGTTTTTGAAACTTTTCTATGGTTTTCTTTGTTTTTGTTTCTAAATGAGTTTTTAAGTTGAAATCATGTATTTCCATCAAGAAATTTGACGATATCAAGCTTGGATTTTTGGAAAACACAATTCATCCAAGATCACTATTCACCCAAGAATCACACCTTTTCTCATCTTAGTTATGAGTTGAAAATGTTTTTCAATTGATGTATTGTAGGTGTGATTTCTCGTTTGACGGTTTGTGGGAACTTTATTTTCACGCGAACATTTGAGGTGAGGATAAAAAGAATTTAAATGTAAACTTAGAAACCGAACAAGTTGAACGAATTGTATGATCGAAAGTTGAGATTGAGATTTGAAATGAAATGATTAAAGTAAGTGAACTAACTTGTTTAGACTTGGAAGTTAGTTCTAAATTGAGTTGGAAGAACTCATGGATCATTCAAAGGAAACAACTAACTCTTGGAGGTTATAAGTTTAGGTTCGCTTCGGCGTTTCTTAATGATTATCGAAGTTGAAGGTTCCAAGTGTAATAGGGTGAATAAGGAGTTTGGATATGGAACTTTGCTTGATTATTAAAATAAGGAAATGAGACTTTTATGTTAAGTTAATAATTTGATATTATTTGAAGGCCGATTGGCTTGACTTTTATATAATCATGTGATTATCTGAAGGTCGATGGACTTGACTTTAATATTATCATGTGACTATCCGAAGGCCGATTGGCTTGACTTTATTTCCTGCTATGAGACCTTATGGATCAACAGGTTATGGAATTTTATGGAAATTATGAATTGTGAGACTATGGGTACTTTCTATGAAAAGAAAGGTAACTAATGATATAGGCATCAATGATAGTTTATGATTCTTTTGGTTATTTGAATGGTTAAATTTATGTTTACTCGCATTTAAGACCTTGTTTATGTTTATTTTTTATAATCGTATTTGGGAGGAATAATGAGACAATGCATAGACAGAGAGTGCTTGCATTGTCTGGTATTATTCGTTTTATGTTTACATATATGTATCATGAGGAATGCTAAAGGCTGCATAAACTTTGCATGATTGGGGGGATGGACAATGAGATAATGTTGGGACTGTGCGTGCTCACATTATCTAGTATTATCCATAATTAATGTGATACATATATGAGAGAATGCAAGGGCTGAGTGTACCTTGCATTTGATGAGTGAGATAATGAGGTAATAGTTAGACTGCGTGAGCATTCATTACCTGTCATTATTCACTAGAAGTGGGAAGATATTATTGAAAAGACTTCATGTACTTTGTTTTGAAAAGCGAGATAATGAGGTATTGTTAGATTTTATGAGCTTTCAATACTGTCATTATAAGCATGTTGATGGTTATATTGATGTAAAGGCTGCATGTACTTTACATTTTTTAAGAGAGTTAATGAATAATATTGAGACTGCGTATACTAGCATTATTGAAATTAATCACGTGTTTTTCTTGTTTGAAGCATGTTAAGACCGAGTGAGCTTAGCATGATTTTGATTATATTAATGTAAAGGCCGAGTGTAATTTACATACATTGAGCGAGTTATGTTGTTTGAATTTTGTTAAGACCGAGTGAGAGCTTACTATGATTTTGGTTATATTAATGTAAAGGCTGAGTGTACTTTACATGTATTAAGCGAGTTAATGAATAATGTTGAGACTGTGTGTGTTAACATTATCGACATTAATCGCGAGTTATGTTGTTTGAATATCTTAAGACTGGGTGAGCTTAGCATAATTTATTGAAGACAAAGGAATATAAACCTTATGTATAGTATGAGGTATTAAAGCAACTGAAATAAGAATGTAATGTGTGTTATGAAACACGTCCTTCTAAATGCTTTAGAGCTAGTCTCTTGATTACTTGAGATGAAACCCTTTTAAGTGGTTGAAAGGTAAAGGGTATGTAAGCTTTATTTGGACACAAATCCGGATACAGGTTTGGAGTCTAATGTTACATTATTTTCTGTTTATCTTCACTGGCCTTTAGCTTATGATATTATAATTTTTTAGGTATCGACCATGGTTGAGGTCGTGGGAGAGGAGCTGGTGCTAATTGATCGATGATGGTTAGATGGACTAGAGAAAGTGTATAGTTCTTTGACTAATGTTTACTTTATGTCTTTCATCTTTTGATGCATGTTTGTATATAAGCTCGTGAGAGCGTTTTGGTTTTAAACTTTTATAATTTTGAAACTTCTTTGAATTTTACTTCAGGAAATGTGCATTTTCTTATCTTTACAATTTCTCTGATTGTGAAAAATGTAAACAGATTTTGGATAGTTCAAATTTTAAACGTATCTATGCCCTTTTTTAATACCCGTTGCATTATGATTTGTAAACGATTTAAAAGGAGTCGGGTCGTCACAATTAATGAACCCAATGGAAATTGACCCAAAATAATTAATTAAATAAATTAGATTTATTTATTAATTACTATACAAAAATTTCGGCCATATATATTAATTATTAGGAAAATAATTATTTGAATTATATCCTAAAATAATTACATAGATTTATTTGCCCAAGATAAATCAAATATAAGAAAATAAAATATTCTCTTATTTATCTAAGGTATTTTCGAAAATACCAAGATAAAAGAAAGAGAAAATCTTTTTTCTTTTATATTTATCTCCATGGAATATTCCTAATGTGATTAGATTTTTCATTAGCCTATAAATAAGTGGCTTGGGTGATTCATAAATCATACAATTCAATTCCCTAGAAATTGAACTTCTCGCTTCTTCCTCCCCTAAGGCCTTGCCGATTTTGCCTATGATTTTAGGAAGAAAAATTCTTTTTCTTCTTCCTAAATTTCTTTTGGGTTTGATCCCACAATCAGGTTTTGCTTGTTCGACCAGGATATAGCGTAGAAGATCTGGTTTTAACGATTGATGCAGTAATGAAACATCCAACCAAATCTTTATTATTTGCTCAATGTAAATATTTTTTGAAAAACCTTAAAGTTTCAGTCGGAGATTTAATCACAATTGCATGATGTTAATAGATCCTAAATTAATTGTTAATTTGTTTACTAAATAAATTTCACTATATTTAGTGAAGTAGTCCCTTCACTAAATAACAACTTGTAGGTGGTCTTATAATCAATGACATGAAATATTGCACCAGCTTTTAAATCCCCAGTGATGAGTTCTAAACGAATCATGCCTACTGCCCGTTGTCCCCCTTGGTTGAAACCTTTGATCATTAAACGACTTTATGAAAATTCCTTTATTGTGATGCCTAATTGTTTCATCGTCAATTTAGACATTATGTTAACTGCTGAACCATTATCGATGAGAATTCGACTAAGTCTTTGTTCACGGAGATATCATGAAACAAATAGAGGTCTATTATGAGGCTTTGACCCCAATAGTAAATCTACATGTGTGAAGGTAATAAACATACAACATAAGGCACATGTATGTGTTTGAGAATTTGGAGATTGAGAAGTATCAGAACCTTTTAGTGCCTCAATAAGAGTGTGTTTCACCTGTTGTGGAAATAAAAATAGATCATTTTGTGTGAAAGAAGATAAATCATTCAGATTCGTCACATCTTGAGCCTTATATGTAGAATGATCACACCACTTAGTATGTTAACTGTATTACATGCAACAGTTTCACAAACTCCGTCTTCAATATCATAAAAGAAATCACGTGGGAAGAATTCTTTCAAGAGCAATTTTTGTCAAGGAAGAATGATATCCTGGTTTTCTTCCACTATGAATTAAGGCTTCATACTCTTCTTCTTCCTTGAATACTTAGTCTTCTTTTCACGTTTTATTTTGGATGGAAGAGATTTCTTGTCAACATGACGTTGCTTCTACTGCTTTTGAAGGGTTACAAGAGTCCATCCGACTTCATCTTCATTGTCTTTAGGCTTGATTTTGTCTTGTACACTGTTCTTCTCGATTTTAGATTGGAATCAAATGACAACGGGTTCAAAAGTTCTAAACTGAATTAAGGTTGCTTCTAGATTTTGCAAATCTAGATCATTTGTAGTTGTAGCTACTGCAGTATGATTCTGAAGGGATGATTTACTAAACTAGCGGAAATTTATTTAGTAAATTTATTAACATTTAATAATGAATCTATTAACATCATGCAATTTGTGAAAGACATGTAGATTCATGCTTATATTTTCGAAAATTAAAATCAAACCGGAACTGACATTGAGTAAAATTGGAGAATTGGTTGGAGGTTTCTTTACAGCATCAATCCTCAGCAACACCGGATCTTCTATGCTATATCCCGATCGAAAGTAAAACCGACTTGTGGGAATCGAACTGGAAGAACAAAGAAGAAAAAATTTCTTTTAAATTTTTCCCTAAGGAAAATCGACAATTGGGCAAAAATTGAAGAGAGAATTTTCACTTTTCTAATTAAAGTGAGAAGTGTACAAAATATGAATCTCAATGGTCATATTTATAGGAAAATATGATATCTAATCCAATTAGATAAGCTTATCTCCTAATAATTAAATAGAAAAGATAAGTAATTAAATAAAATAAAATAAAATAAAATAAAAAGTTAATGGATTTCTCCATGCACGCATGCGCAGCCATACATTTTCCCTTTTTTTTTTTTTTTAAATTTTTCATAATTACTTTCTTTATTATATATTTAATATTAGAAAAAATTCAAATAATAATTTCTAATTAAATACATTTAGCCAAAAATTAATATATTAATTACCATTGAATCTTATTCAATTAATTAATTATTTTGGGCCAAAACCAATTTGTTTCTTAAACTAATTGTATTTAATTCTCTCTAATATTTATTATTAAATTAAATAAACTCATTATTCAATCAATAATATTAATTATTAATTTTTATTTAAATAAACTCATTATTTAAATAATTAATAATATTAACATTAATTCCCATTTAAATAATTTATTTATTTAAACTATTAATTTTGCCTTAAAATATTATAATTGATAATGTTATATTAATTTCCATTTAAATAAACTCTTTATTTAAACAATTAATATTGTATCAATATTAATAATGTTAATAT